>JAEMWC010000097.1:1180000-1470000 GCA_016490735.1 Pachyseris speciosa
CTGTGACTTGACCAAAGACGAATAAAGGGAGCGCCTAACAGAGACGCCAGTAAGCAGGGGACCGAAGTCCATTTAAGCAAACCAAGAAGCTTGTTTGCTTTCGCAGTGATAGCATGGATGTGTGAGTCCCAAGAGAACGTACTACACGTGGTACTAGTTATGATGACGCCAAGGTCTTTTCCCTCTGAAACGCATGTTAGGGCTGTGCCATCAAGGGTGTAGTCAAAAGTCTTTTTCCTAGTCACAGTTAGCAGTTTACATTTGGACGTATTAAATCTAATAACAGGGAGCTTTAGCAACGACGACGGCGACGGCAACGAAAACGTCACTTCAAAATAGAACTTCTCGTTTTTGTAACGCTTTCGCTATTATTCCAATTTGTTTAACTTGGAAAGGACTGGCGAACTATTCAGGGAGTAAATTGTTATGAACGCCATTAAAGTAAGGAAAAAGAAAGAAAACTTTACAGTCACACGCTCCCGTTCTCGCCAAAACCTAAAATTTGGTCATTTCAAGTTGTTGCTTTGCAGAGGACGGGAAAGAAATGTACCAAAATGTAAAACGCACGTGCAGGGCTATTGTTTTGCTCATTAAGGCTATTGTTTTGTGGCGTTCTCGTTGCCGTCGCCGTCGTCGTTGCTAAAGCTCCCTATTTATTACGCTGTGACCAGACGTGCATATTAGAGAGAGTGTCTTGATGCTA
Organism: Pachyseris speciosa; assembly: GCA_016490735.1. NCBI lineage: Eukaryota > Metazoa > Cnidaria > Anthozoa > Scleractinia > Pachyseridae > Pachyseris > Pachyseris speciosa. Next base: position 1,180,704 of record JAEMWC010000097.1, read on the forward strand.
TGAGCTCCAACTGGGAGCTGGTCATATACCCGTGAGTGATGAATATGTGAGAATGCTGAGAATGAATATATGAAAATCTGAACTGCGGATTAATGATTACATATGTGAATGATCATCGCAGTTATGAACACTACTTCAGCAGTAGTGAACATAAGGCCTGACAGACATTCAGGGGTTGATAATGTAAATTGACCACCGTACAAACTGACGTTTAAGCCTGGTTTTCACTAGTGACGCAAGTACAAGCGCAAGCATAAGCGCAAGCATAACAAGCTTATGCCAAGTGAAAACGACAACTACGCAAGCATAAGCGCAAGGAAAAGGAAAAATTTGGATCCTTGCGCTTATGCTTATGCTTGCGTTAAGCCCGTTTTCACGGTGAAACAAGTGCTCTTGTGCTTGCGCTTATGTTTGAACTTGTGCTTGCGTCGCTAGTGAAAACCTAACCTCCCACGCAGTCATTTTTAGGGGACTCGTATTTCACCTCCTCCCCACAAACGCCTGCTTACCCGAAGCCAACATTCCTTTCCCATTGTTTGGCTCGTGGGCATCCTAGCCAATCACGATCGAGCAACTGGCAAGCGCTGACAAGTAAAATTATTGAGTTTGCCTTTTGGTTGAGGGTCGAGGGTAACTAGTCGAGGGTCGAGGGTAAATGGTCGAGGGTCGAGGGTAACTGGTCGAGGGTCGAGGGTACTAGTCGAGGGTCGAGGGTAAATGGTCGAGGGTCGAGGGTAACTAGTCGAGGGTCGAAAAATTCTTCAAAATTATTGGAAAATTATTTCTGAACGTCGTCAAATCAAAATTTCATATAGGCTTGTGTTTACATGAGTTTTCGGTGCCTGTTTTCGCCACGTACTTGTCATATTTGTGTTCGTGATCGAATCCTGTGTTGTCAATAACGTTTACCGATATTTCCCACGGACTGTAAATAGCGGTCAAAGCGGAAAAACCAACAACAAATTACGAGAGACACCCCTTAAGCAACAACAACAAAAAACAAGGCATTTGTGATTTAAAAGTGTGGTATGGTATTTCAATAAATCAATGTGGAACCTATCAAAGTGCATTGTTCGTTGTGAGGTGGTACAAACAGACTTAGTTCAACTACAAACTGAGTTGTTCTTCAGTGTATCATGCAAGAACAAAACTACAGTCACGGTTTTTCATTTCCGTTACCCTTATTTATACTACTCGCAAAAGACATAAAGACGTTCTTACCTGACACTCAGCCTGGGCATGTGTTTAGTATGTTCTGAAAATTTTGGTTAATTTCAGCCTGAACGTTCTTATAAAAACGTTTCTTACCGTAAAAGATCTATTAAGCCCCCGTCTCTGTTAACCCCCCTTCTCTCTAATAAGCCCCTCGTTTGGAAGTCGGTTTTTGTAATAAGCGCCCCCCCCCTTTCTCTAATAAACTTCCTGCCCCCCTTTGGGAGATGAGATTTTGTAATTAGTCCCTCCTATTCCCTCTTACGAAATCCACTTCATGCGGCCCAGTTGGTTTGTTTTTAAATAAATATGCACTGAAACACATAATGTACTGTTTACTGATCTGTATTAAATCTAAAGTTTCACTGCAGTTGTTTGAGTTCCGTACAAAAACTATTTTAAGACGAAAATGGCGTGTTTGAGATTTGAAATAAGCCCCCCTCCCTATTAAGCCTCCCTCTCTAATAACCCCCCCCCCTCTCTAATAACCCCCCAGTTAATGACGTCTGAAATTAAAGGTATTTTCCGATTAAAGATGCCAATTAACTCCGTCTATCCCGCTTTGGTAAAGCCTACTGGGTGTTGATTTTTTATTATTTCAAAATATGTATTTTCCCCATCCATACTACCCTTCGCAATTAAATGTCTTTATCGAGCGACCGACTTTACTCTCGTAATTAAAATGTGAACGGGGAAGTTCTAAAAAATTTGTATCCTGCCCTAAAATGATGTAAAAAAACGCTTGCTACAGGAAAAGAACCCAGTAAATTTTCTTTAGCGCAAATATGTTATCTTTACAATTATCTGGACGTCATAAATCAATCTGGTTTTGACAGTTTGTTGTGCAAGTGCAGACGAAGCGACGGTGATTACAACATTTTCGTATAAAACAACAAGTAATTGTTCCCTATGGTTAATTGCACAAGCTTTACGCAGAATCATAAAAAGCTGCTTCAATTCATTTGGGGGTGATGGCTCTAAATCTTTTTTTAAAGATCTTAGCCGCTATTTAACTTGTATTTCTTTTACAGTCCGTGGGAAATATGTAAACGTTATTGACAACACAGGATTCGATCACGAACACAAATATGACAAGTACGTGGCGAAAACAGGCACCGAAAACTCATGTAAACACAAGCCTATATGAAATTTTGATTTGACGACGTTCAGAAATAATTTCCAATAATTTTGAAGAATTTTTCGACCCTAGACTAGTTACCCTCGACCATTTACCCTCGACCCTCGACTAGTTACCCTCGACCCTCGACCAGTTACCCTCGACCCTCGACTAGTTACCCTCGACCCTCGACCAAAAGGTTTGCCTTTTGGTCGAGGGTCGATGGTAACTAGTCGAGGGTCGAGAGGTAACTAGTCGAGGGTCGAGGGTAAATGGTCGAGGGTCGAGGGTAACTAGTCGAGGGTCGAAAAATTCTTCAAAATTATTGGAAAATTATTTCTGAACGTCGTCAAATCAAAATTTCATATTGGCTTGAGTTTACATGAGTTTTCGGTGCCTGTTTTCGCCGCGTACTTGTCATATTTGTGTTCGTGATCGAATCCTGTGTTGTCAATAACGTTTATATATTTCCCACGGACTGGGTACTTTCTCGAGAGGAAGAGAGAGGACCCTGGGAACGAGGTTGAAATTCAAACTGCTCTGATTTCAAAAAAAAGCAAGGTACCGAGCTGAAAACATGGAAGCAGATACATTTATAATATGTCTTTTACATGAGGAAGATAAAAATGCAAAAATCTGTTTACTTTTGAGTTTTAGTTTTTGATGACATCATGTGAAAACCAAGAATATACGTTCAAAGCGACCACGCGATAGCATCGTAAACCTCACCCCAGCGCCCCGGGGTTGCCTGTGAACGCTAGCTTTTATGGACCCCACCTAGGTGGGGGACCTCACCTGCCTGGGGTCCCCCACCTCCATGTGAACAGGCCCTTAATTGGCATCTGCCTTAATCGGAAAAATCTCAAACACGCCATTTTCGTCTTAAAATAGTTATTGTACGAAACTCAAACAACTACAGTGAAACTTTAGATTTAATACAGGTGAAAAGAAATGTAAAACCGTGACATGCTATAGTCTAACAGGACAATTTTGTTCAACTCAGTTTGTAGTTGAACTACACAGCGAACAATGCACTTTGATAGGTTCCACATTGATTTATTGAAATACTATACCACACTTTTCAATCAGAAATGCCTTTTGTTTGTTGCTTAAGGGGTGTCTCTCGTAATTTGTTGTTGGTTTTTCCGCTTTGACCGCTATTTAACTTGTATTTCTTTTTTCGTTTTGGTTTTACAGTCCGAGGGAAATATATAAACGTTATTGACAATACAGGACTCGATCACGAACACAAATATGACAAGTACGCACCGAAAACAGGAACCGAAAACTCATGTAAACACACATATGAAATTTTGATTTGATTTGACGACGTCCAGAAATAATTTTCCAATAATTTTGAAGAATTTTTCGACCCTCGACCAAAAGGCAAACTCTTTGTGGGGAGGAGGTGAAATACGAGTCCCCTAAAAACGACTGCGTGGGAGGCTAGTGAAAACCAGGCGTTAGAGAGTTTGCCCCCCAAGTCAAGTCTGACTAGGTCAAAAAAGGTAACCCATGCCCCCTTGGGGGCAAACGCGCGTTTTTTAGATTTTTCGTCATGTATGAATATGTTTTGTGTCGCGTATTTTACCTTAACCAATATGGCGGATTTTTTGTGGAGTTGTAGTGGTGAATACCTGGCTGTAGTTTCCAACTCTGGAGTGAAGGTTCTGGATGGAAGGTGAGGAGGGATACTGATATAAAACGTGTAAACCTAGACAAAGGGCTAATTTTGCAAGAGAACCTTCTGGCAACCATATAAAACGTAAAAACTGCACGTGGGTTGCAATTGAGGCAATTCAGTGGACAATTGACAACGAGAAACTTGTATTAAGAAGTTTGGAGACAATTTGTGATGAACGAATCTCAACGCCTAGTCACTTTACCCTCAGGTAAGAGTAATTATAAAACTGAACTCAATAATCCAGACACAGGACGGGATACAAGATCAATTTTCACGTGTAGCCTTTCCCTGCTAGCAGAGGCCTCTTTTCCTTGTATTCAGCGTGCTGGAGAAAAGAGACTTCTGCCATGGGTCGAAACGGTCTGTGTTGAGCATGCGTCATGGTTTCTTAGCGACCAAATCATCACTTGATGTTTTTAGCACGTGATCAAATGACAAACAATACATGGAGCATGCGTTTTAAAACCGCCATCCATGAACTCGGACGGTGGCATAATCAAAGACTGTTTTGACCCATGGCAGAGGTCTCTTTTCTCCCGCATGCTGAATACAAGGAAAAGAGGCCTCTGCTAGCAGGGAAGTGTAGCCTAAAAGTCTTATTGAGGTGCGTAACTATAGCCAGTTAGTGAAATTGCTAATAAAAATAAGCCCAGGGACAATCCAAATACTCCAGCAAGAGAAAAGAACTAACACTTTTAAGAAATCCCAGCACAATGTTCACTAACGTAAAGAATACTCTAAAACCTGATTTCTTAATTTAAGGTGCAAAATTTGCTTGGCTGTTTATGTATCATGAAGTGAATAATGGCGTTGATCAGAGCATGTGAAGATTATAAAGCGGATGATTTTTGTCCAGTCCTCTTGAATATACCTTTGTGGAGTTGGAGAGTAGAAAGCTGATACGATTCTGTACACAAGCTCCAAGAACTGAAGATGGAGATCGATGAAAATTGCATGCTGATATCTTAAAGCGATGGTGAAATTGCTTTTCCTATCGACGATTTTTCTTGTCACCCGATGGAAGAATGCAGCAGGGAGGAATGAATGTCTAATAATCAAAACAAGTTATTTTGATGCCACTAGCACTGAAGGGCGTGGCTGGAGTTCAAGACAAGAGAACAGAGAGAAAACTACGCCAAAAGCATAATATGTTTATATAACAAAATTAGGCATGCTATGGCCACTGAGTTTTTGGATATAAATTTCCTGCGACCGTAAGCAAGGAAATAAGATATTTCCTATCCTCAGGTGCTTTAGACAAGGAGCAACTAATTTGTTTGCTTAAAGGATTGGAACATTCAGCAATGAATTGAATCCCCTGTCGCAGATGAGTACTGCGTGTTGTTGCATATCAGGTGAAAGCTTAGATCTTATGTTTGACACAACGTACAATGTCACAATCGCTACACTGAATCAACGTAAACAAAGTAATCAGCAGAGCTTTTGTACCAAGGAAACCATATTTAGACATGCAATACGCTTGTTTTGAAAGAAAAATATGATCGATTTTACTGCTTAAACCGAGACAGGCACATATTGAATTCTTATCGAAGATGAAATCACCAAATTACTCATGGCATAGTTCATGATTACTTAAATGTCTGAAATAGCTTTCCAAGTTCAAGGCATATTACAATGGATGCTATTGTTATTCAATGTCAATGAAATAGCCGTGTATTCAAAATGAGAAATGCCTTATTTATTGCTCCAGAGTCTAACACACTTTCTTATACTTGTGCTGTGTACTGTCCATATTTGCTCGCACCCACTGAATGAACATCAAGAGCAAACAGCACTTCTTGGGGAGCGAAATTCTGATTTTATCGTTTGCAAAGGTAGAGGTCTGGTAATGAGTATGTTGCTATGGTGACATCATCACCACTACCACAGTGTGTAGTTCTGGCAGCACATCAACCCCTGTAGACTTTTACTTCATTTTGTGTCCACCTTGTGATGTCACAAGTCCTCTAATTTGCATAAATCAAAATCTTGAATAACTCGGCAACCAAGAGTGCTATCACAATAAAATAAATGCCGTTCTTCATCATTTTGAAGCTCTTTCGAACAAGGTAATGAAAAATTTCAGTTTATATGCATTTTAAGAAAAGTTGCTTTCTTAAGTCAAGAATTATAATCATACACTCTCCAGTTCACGCACCCCATGATAACATAAAACCAATAAAACGCCACAAAATATCAAAATAAACAATACTTTCACCTTTACTGTTGCACATAAAATCATCAAAAGCATGTCAAATGTGACTTTTTTTCTCTGAGCTCTTTTCTCGAACATGATAACTTTGAATTTCAAAGACTTACAGCAACAGCTTCAAAGAGTCCATATCGGTAAACGGAACTGTCAACTGAATGCTGTTTGATTTCTGTGAACCGTATTACAGTATAGTTTAGTTATAGAGACAATAATACAATGCAAGCAATGAATGCCACACAATCAAGATACTCATAGCCTCGTGCAAAGTCTCGGTAAATGTCTGTATCACGCAACGTTACTACACAAACTGGTAAAATACAAACTGCTAGTACATAATACTGGCAATAAATCTGAGACTAAAATGCAACACCTTACGTGGTATTCTTGCGTGTACGTTGTCACATAACACTCACAATTAGCACATTTTGCTCATCTCAACTTTTAAAACAATCTTCATTGTGGAACAGTGAATCCACAGACTGTTGAGTACAAGAGTTGATGAATATTTAGCCAACGTTGATTATAGATGAACTGCCATGGCAAAGGAAATTGCAAAGCCAACAAGGCGACATGAATTTTGTTGTTTACAGAGTTAACAAAACCTGAGCACATGTTTTCCTCATGCTGTGAAAAAAATTATCACAGCAGGCCGTTCCCCGCTCATCGTTCAGTGGTCAAAAATATTTTGAGGTCAAACTGATGACATGTTTTCTGGAATTGACCAATTAGATTAACATGGCGGATGTCTCAAGGGAAGATCAAGATCAAATTCCAGCATGCGCTCGTCATGTAATTTGAAGCGTTTTTTCTCAGACAGGATATTTTACTTCCGGTGCACTATTGGACTTGAAGCAAGAAGAAATGATTGAATTTCTGGAATTTGCCAGCTGTTTAGAACCTCTGCATTCTATGCATCTTCTTGGTTGGTGGTTCCTTTTAAATACTAAATGGCAAGTGCTCAAAGCTAACTTATATTAATAACCTAGGATGCTATTGGCATATATAATTAGCCACAGCAGAACACTCATTCAATTAGTAAGTTTGATTGAGCTGAGTTTTTCAAATTCTTTGATTTCATTCAGTTCATGTAGTACATCATGCCTAGCTTATTAAATAAAGGCAATTGATATTTAATCAGACTTTTTTAATGTGAAGCACAGGGGTTTCAATAAGTTTTGAAATAGCTATCTCAGCTACCTAAAGTAGGCAGTGACGTGATGAATTGTTTTAATAATTTGAGTGAAAATACAGACAAAGTAGGTGGCGGTGAGGAGGTAAATTCTGGCAAAGTAGATGGTGATTTTTGCCAGTTGCCAGCTTCTAAAGAAACCTGTGGAAGCATTACCTAGACGTGTAATACTACTTGCATTCCATCAAGAGTTCTTATTTTAAATTGACAATTTATGCATGACCATGTTACACTTAAAATAAGAATTTTTTCTTGTTTTTGGAACCTTGTTTTAAGATATAATTTCTTCTTGAATTGAAGTTGAAAATCAAGATCATATTTCTTAATTTAAGACTGTAAGAATCAAAAACCAGAAAGGTTATTCTTAATTTAAAAACCCCTGTTTTAGAGTGGAAATCAGGATGGAGTAGACGGAGAAAAAATGGAAGAGGGTTAGAAAAATGAGTGCAGACAGACAGTGCCAGTTGTTAAAATGAAAAAAGTGGCATTTGCAAGACCACAATAAAAAGTGCAGGAGGCTCAATGTAAAATGAAAATGCTTTGCTACTATAATTACATAATTCCTTGAACAGAGAAGAAAAGTGCAAAAGTGTAACATTTCCTTGTAAATTAAAAGCTTGAAAAGTGAGGGAATAAGCAAAACTGGCCTTTAAAAGTTTATTTACAATTTACATTTAGGTGTGAATGATATATGAAATAAATCATTTGATTAATTTACATTTACTTGAAAATGTTCTTACAGATTTTTTGTTCTAATTTGGCCTACAAGTTGTGAGCCAGACTACACTACAAGATTACACTCTTGAAGTTTCATAAGATTTTGAAGTGTCTGACTGGATTTTGAGATAATTGACCTTTTTCAAAATAAGCAGCCACATGTTACTGTCATTATGGTAATAACTGTTGCTTGGAAACCGATGAAAAAATAGACTTTGATCATATGTCGAAAAGATGTTGTAGTGTCAAGGAAATTGAAGCTTTTCTTGTACGAGAAATTTTGATTTCAACAGGTACACCCCAATGCAAAGAATCAAAACTGATGCGAGCCTTCTTAAGTCAAACACCAGCTACTGCTGACTCTTGTTACAGTGCCTTGTTTGAAAACACATAAATCACCTGGGAATTATGAACCATGGGGAACTCTGAGGATATCTTTCTAGTCCACATTCACAACATTGGAAATAATGCTTCTTTCTTAAGCTGATTTAACAATCACTTGCATGGGTGGTTATCTGGATATGGTTTATCTTGTAGTGCTTCTTACAAACAAACAGCAAGCATACATGTATAGAGTTTAAGTCTAAAAAAATGGAATATGCATAACTAAGTATGTAGCTATGTGGAAATCTTACCATTATCTGCACCCTAAACCTGACCTTAAGTTTACAACAATTTTATTCATAGAACAACACCAGCATAAGACAGTGATTGCTGCATACATGTATCATGAAAAAAATTCACCCTGTTATAGTTACCAATTCTCATTAAAGCATATGAGTCTTATCATTTATTTGAATGCTGTAGTTCAGCACTTGATAAGATTATATAGCTGCTTCAGATGTATGACTTTTCCTTTTTAATTTTCATAGAGATGGCAGTTGCAAATTTTCACACACCGTTAGCAGTGAACCACAGGAGATACAACCTGGACAAGAATTTGATACCAGCACTCTAGGGCATGGTGTTCTATGCTGTTTTTCAAACTCTGGGAATCTGTTTGCCCTCTGTACTCCACATAAAGAATTACTCATATGGCAGACAAGTGACTGGAAACCTCTTAACAAAAGGTACAGAATCTTAATACAATGTATGTCCTCTGGCTATTGTATTCATTGTCTAATTTTCTTGTCGATAGAGTATCTACATGTATCTACCTGTGGATTGGCAAGCTTAAGGTTGTACACTGTAGTAGTGGTAGGGATAAGTGGTGCTGAGGAAGAGAGGACTGGAGGTTGCATGCACAGCATCTCTCAGGTTCACCCTTTTTACAAAGCTTTAGATCGTCAAAGCACCCTCCACTGCACGAAAAGCCAATTATTCAGGCCCAAATTCACTCGAATACAGATCGGCACACGCCGTGTATACCATAATGTTCTGAAGTATTCGATTACGGCTGACTTGAAATACACCTGGAATATTCTATTAGAATCTGGCCTGTTTTTTCCGTATTCAAATCGAACACTTGTGAATGACTCGAAGTGTTCGATAAATCATACGGGCCACGTTTTGGTAGATTAATGTTACATTAGATGTTCTTCGAAGATATAGCCATCATTTATGAGTTGAACATTTTCGGATACTCCCAGTTGTTCGAGAGTTTGTGACTTGAACACGAGATGCACAACGCCACTTCTGATGTGTGCGTCTTTGAATACTTATGGTTACGTCAAGTATACTCTAATTTTCGAGAATTGCACACTATGGATACAGATTAAGTTATGTCACATTTTTCCACCTCCAAAGATGTCTTATCATCAAGAAATAGGTTTTATACAGGTAATACACACTACCGCATATTGCGGTCAGACAACACGCTACGAGTTCTGAAGCGTGCAACTGGAACACGAGACTCATTCGAAGTTTGAAATGTGTTTCTGTCCGAATACTGTAGCATACGTGAGGTTTTTAAGGTATTCTTAACAACACACATGAAGTGTTCTGTGGTGTTTGACTGGAACACAAGACTCGTGTGAAGTATGAAACGTGTCCATGTTCAAATACTGACGCGTACGTGAGGTTTTCAGGTATTCTAAACGACACACATCAAGTGTTTCGTGGTGTTGGACTAGAACTGCCACGAGACTCACATTAAGTATGAAACGTGTTCATTATCGAATACTGATGCCTACGTGAATTGCTAAGGACCCATACCAAAGCTTGTATATCCCCAAAACTGTGTTCAAACTGCTGAGTGGAACAAACTTTGTGTTATTACATTACATTACTGCTGCCATGGGCCAAGCCCACATAGTGTCAACACAAACGATCGCCGCTCCTTGCGGTCCTGCGCTAACACTGTTGCCTCTTCAAAGGAAAGTTCAGAGTCTTGCAGGTCTCTCGACACTGTATCTTTCCAGCGCATGTGCTGTCTGCCTGGGCGATGGCATCCTCGTGGTTCCTAGAGGAGCAAGCAGCAGGGCAAGCGAGTTTGGTGCATACGGATGACATCTCCGAGCCATGTAAGACATTTGTGTCGTAAGATGTTAATGAGCGGTACTTGGCTGGTTCTCTTGAAGATCACTTCATTTGGCACATGGTCTTGCCAGGAGATGCCAAGAATTCTTCTTAGGCATCTGGTGTGGAACGCTGCTAGTCGTTTCTCTTCCTGGACGGTGGTGTTCCAGCTTTCTGAGCCATACAATAGAGTTGATAGAACTACTGCTTGGTAAATAGCAGTTTTCGTGGGCATCTTGATGGATTTGTGGCACATGACAGGTAGGAGTCTGTTGAAAGCATTCACTGCTTTTCCAATACGGTTGTCTAGTTCAGGTGTGAGGTTGCCGTTATGTGATATTATGCTTCCCAGATAGACAAATTTGTCGACATTTTCAAGAGAGTTTGATTGCTCAAGGTGGTAGTGATATCATTTCTTTCCTTTGCCACGTCCATGACCTTGGTCTTCTTCGAGTTGATAGTGAGACCAACCTTTCTTCCCTTCTCTTCTACTTCAGATGTTGCGTGTTGCAGTCTCTGTTCTGACTTGTCAATCAGGGCTATGTCATCCGCAAAATCGAGATCGGATAGTCATCATTATTGGTAGCAAGAACTTCTTCGTTTTTCAAGTACAATCCCTAGGTCGTTCTTGTCCAGGGAGTTCTTGAGAACCCAATCGATGACGATGCCGAACAATAGTGGGGACCAAACACAGCCTTGTCTAACTCCTGTTGTCACTTCAAACCAATCTGTCATTTCATCATCTACCTTCACGCAACATGTTGAGCCATCATAGGTATTCTTCATGATGTTAATTAACTTCCTTGGAAGCCCATAGGATTCGACTGTCTTCCAAAGCGAGTCTCTCTGGATGCTGTCAAATGTGGCCTTAGAGTCAATAAAGTTGATTTTAACAGGTATCTGGAATTCAAGGCTTTTTTCTACAAGTTGGTGTAGGGCAAAACACTGATCAGAGCAGGAGCGTTCTTTCAAAATCCAGCTTGGTTCTCTTTAAGGCATTCGTCAACAGCTTCTCTAATGTGCAGCAGGACCAGGGTGCAGAAAACTTTTCCAGCTATACTTAATAGAGTGATGCCACAATTATTGGCACAGATTGGGATATTGCCTTTCTTTGGTATTTTGACAATAATCCCCCTCTTCCAGTCTTCCGGTATTCTTTCACTAGTCCACACTGCGGTGCATATTCGTAACAGCCATTCAATCAATTTATCACCACCTGCTTTCAGCATCTCGCCTGTGATCTTATCATATCCTGCAGCCTTATTGTTTTTAAGGTTCCTAACTGCTCGGTCGACTTCGTTTTTGGTAGGGGGACTCAAATCAATTTCCACATCATCGAATTCGGCAGTGAAACTTTGTGTGGTGAAACTTATATACTTTCAGCAACAAAAAAGAGGTGTCTTAAAGCAAGAATAATCAGAGATTCTTGCGCGCTCATTGGCCAATTTTCATTGTCAATAAGAGGACAGAAACATTGATGGCTGTAGATGACACCATCATGTGCGCATCTTGAAAACTGTTTACAGTTTTAGCGCTGTTAGTTTTCAAAAATAAGCGACAAAATTGCATCCAAACGAGACTACTTTAAAGCAAAAATCATCAAAATCGTTTTTAAGATGACTTTTAATTCATAAAAAATTTCGAAGTCTGACTGCCGGTCATTTAGTCTATTTAAAATCTTGACTAGCTGCTGGTCATATAGATAAGAAAGGGTCATATAAGCTAATATTTATGCTGGTGTTAACTGAAAAGCACTTAACCACTTCAGACGAGACAGGTAACACAAAGAGAAATCGCTTTGTAGTGATTACCCCAAAACCGAATGAGGGGTATTCGATATTCTTTGAACAAAGTATGTAAATTTCTTGACAAAACACATATGCTGCGCCGACAACATGGACCAAAAAAGTACAATAATTATTGTTCTGGTCAATGAACGAAGACATGGTTGTGCTCGATCCTACAATATGCCCATATTCGATAAGAATTTTCTGGGTCCATGTCACAGTTGTGCACACAGCTTTGGTGCGTCAAGATCATGTATTCCAGGATAAATGTACATGCGCACAGGTCACGAAAATTTGTTTTCATAGTCTAAATTTTGCTTCCAGGAGAATGCTATACACCCAAACTGTTACCTTCTTCCATAAAATTCTTTTAACAAAGGGTTCATCATCATACTCTAGGAGAACGATGGATGTGTGGTATACTTCAACGAAAATCCACGAATGATTATGAACAGAGTGTATGCCACCATATTCACCATATTCGATACGAATATTCCAGGTGTACGTCACGTATTGTGTGCGCCTTGAATACTCTAGGATTCTATTCCATCACGATCACATTCGAGTCTTGCATGCTCTAGAATATTTTGGCTTTCACACAGTGCTCGCTGATGGTCAAAGCCTCATTGGTTGTAGCTGTCAAGGTGACCATGGCAGTTGGCTTGAATCCATTGAGGAGGATTGGAGTCATGCTCATGAACTGTTGGCAAGGGTGTACTTGTTGTGGTTCAATTTTTATTTTCCTTTGTTTTTTGCTCATTATTATACATTTCCATACACAAGAACAAAAGAAAATCAAAATTGAACCAAGGATAAAATTGAACTACAACATACTCACTCACTTAATATTAAGATGCATTCCTTAACTCCAATTTAAAATGCCTCCTGTTGTTCATGTGCCTCTCACAATTCTGTTGAAGTAATTGGATTTGACTAGTGGCATTTCAGCTTAGGTCATCCCACTGAGAGAGATGCTTTTGCTTCATGCTTTGGACCGTTGTACTGTTGTTGAATCTCCAGCCATATTGGCTTCCTGTGGCTTTTGTGACTTTACAACTTACCTTTAGTTACTTGCTTTCTCAAAAAAATGTTTTGCTGGTTTGTTGGAGATAGCAGGAGTTTTCTGTATAATTTTATTTATCCCCAAGCTTTAATTTTAATCATAAGTTTTGTTTATATATATTTCAGAGAAGTTGTCAGACGTGCAACAGTTATATTATTCACACACAAAGAAGATTACATTATTGTAGGCAACAAAGGAGGCGAAGTTTACAGGTTTGTGAAATTAGAAGTCTTTTCCAAGATGGCGGACGAGATGAAGGTTTCTGCTGATAGTGCTTTTCCTGCTTTTCGCATACCAACTGATAAAGAGACAACAAAGACGTGTCCAGATGTTTTTATTGTTTACAAAGTACATCGTTAGAGTGTAGTAGGATTAGGTCCTATTATGTAGAGGTGCCACCTTGATATTAAAACTCTTAAAACACAAGGGAAACAAACTGTGTCCCTTATGTGTTTTAATATATCATATTATGAGTTTATTGGTTTAAACAGGGATTTCAAAGAAAAAAAAAACAGTGAGAAATCCCCAACCGAACCCGCACCCATGGAAGATGTCATCTTGGGTTCAACTTCCTCAATGGAGGCATGGAACAAGTGTTTTGTAACCTTGCATTTGCATTTGCATTTGCGTTGCCCCGGTTCACATGTGTCAAATGCAAACACAAGTGCAAATGCAAGCAAAACAAAATGAAAATTTTTCCATTTCTTGTGTCGCTGCTTGCGCTTGCGTTTGCATTTGCGTTACTGTAGTTCACACATGCATTTCCTTGTGTTTACGTTTGCACTTGCATTTGCATTTGCATTTGCATTTGCGTTGCATATGTGAACCAGGCTTAACAGGTTTCCATAACCAGCAGATGCTCTTGGAGACAGGGGACCCATCAGCCCATCCTCCAGCCTCCACCCAACCCTAGGATGTGTGCGAGGTCAGACCACAGCACCAGGAACTATGGGCCCTACTCTTTTTTATCAGTGTGTTGGTTCTTTTATGTCCCCTTCCAGTTTTACATGTGGTGGTGGAGACAAGGCCAACGGCTTCACGTCACTGCCCAATGACGTGATCATCTGAGCTGAAGCAGATGTTGAGCACATAGTCAGCATGATCTTACCAATTCTTTTAAGACCCTGGTTTGTTGTTAATAAATATAGTTACCTTATTAATTTATTTTTTTATTTAAACAATATTTTTTTTTTCAGCATTTACTCTAAGGGCAGATAGTGCTCATCAAGAGAGCTTATGCTGTTTACATTATTATGATACATCACGGTCAAAGCTAGGACACAACAACAACAACAACAACAACAAAAACAGAAACTAAAACAATAAAATGAAAAATAAATAATTAAATAAATATCTAAATAGATCTGCAGTTTTGAAAATGCCACTTAAGCTGTGTTCTTAGTACATACTTTGCTATCTTTCTTTTTAAGATTTTCCATTCATGATGCTAACCAAGAAAAAGAGCTTCTTTTAGGACATGTTTCCATGATTTTAGACATGGTAAGTTTAACTAACCAATAGCAAATTTTATATTAATATTTTTGGTCAAATTTCAAACAGATTATTGGGAAACAAATGGAGCTTGATTTTCCCAATGAACTGTCCAATGACAAAAATGAGGCCAACCCAAAGAAAACAGGAAAACACACACAAAAGCAAAAACTAAAATCAAGGTTCTTTCTCAGCTTTGCTAGTGTTTCAGATAAGAGGATGGTCTCAGGTCAAAAACCTGAGAGAGCTGGCTTCCTGCAGAACCTGAACACACTGAGCGATAAACTTAAGAAGATTTAGAAAGATATGTGCATACAGTTGAACCTGGATTAAATCCACACCTCAATATCTGGACTCTTTCTTCTGGTCCCAGATTCTTTCATGAATGTCAACAACGCCCAATGAAGATCCCAGCTAGAAACTATCATGATTATTATTTAATTTTAATTTAGTCATTGAAAATTATGTTAAAACAAGTTTGTTTTCCTTTCAAAGGGTGAATGTTTTAGATTAAAGTTTTTGCATGAAGTTCATTTGTATGATACAGTATGCTATCACATTAAATTCATGTATTTATCCTACTGTTAAATCTAAGGCAATTCTTGGTGATCATGCATTTATTTCACTGCTCCAACATATGGAATTTGCCTAGAGAGATAAGAGAATCAAAATCAGTTGATTGTTTTAAGAAGACTTTCTTTTTTTGAAAGAGCATTTTATTTAGGTTAAGATTTAAGATTATTTTAAACTTATAATTTTAGTATTAGTTCAGCTAGGTTCTAGGTTAAGTTCATTTTTATCCCTAGATATATGGCACATTTGAATATAATTGTATAGATATTTGCGCCTTATAAATTTTATATTATCAATATCATTATCATTATCATTAAATATTTTCAACTCAATCATGTATTTTGCTAGTGTATGGTCATATTTTGCTATCGAATAGATGTAATTTTTGAAGATATGTCACAAAAAAAACAACATTAAACGTGTGACCTTTTTGCTAATTTCATTGAAACAGGTTCTCACCAAAGATGATAAGTTTTTAATTACATCTGACAGAGATGAGAAGATACGTGTCAGCTGCTACCCTAACTCATACAACATCCATTCATTTTGTCTTGGGAATTTGGAGTAAGTGGCTCTTACTTAATAATAATAATATATCACATTTATATTGCGCATTTTCTATGCAATATTCAAATGCGCATTACAACACTGGCCGGGGGACTTTGCCAGACTGCTTATAACGCAGTTTACAATTAATGAAGATGAGTTATGAGTGCCCCCGTAATGTAAATATCAAATTAAGACAGACACTAGGGGTGGTCACTGCCAGAGTTTTGTTGCATCCCTAGTGGTTCTTTTACGTCCCACAGAATCAGAGAATTATGAAGAGTTGTGAGACGGGGCCTACGGTTTATCGTCCTTATCCGAGAAGACTAGAAAGTCTAACCGTTTGTAGATGTCATTACAAAGGCAGCACTTTCTCCTCAATTATTTAAAGACCCTGAGTGTTGGTCCGGCCGGGGTTCGAACCCACGACCTCCCGCACGGTAGTCCGGTGCTCTACCACTGAGCTAACCGGTCGGCGGTCGACTTGTAAGAAATGTTATAATTTGTATTCATTTGGTTATTACAATGTTTTTAAAGGATCAGCATTGGGGAGCAGGGTTGGTGCAGTGGTGAGAGCACTTGCCTTCCACCAATGTGTCCCGGGTTCGATTCCCGGACTCGGTATCATATGTGGGCTGAGTTTGTTGGTTCTCTACTCTGCTCCGAGAGGTTTTTCTCCGGGTACTCCAGTTTTCCCCTCTCCTCAAAAACCAACATTTGATTTGATTTGAGATTTGTAAAATTTTAGTAGGCGAAGAGCCACCTTGTGGAAGTACTACTAATAAATCGTTATTATTATTATTATTATTATTATTATTATTATTATTAATATATAACGTAACTACTGCTCCAAGAAATATCTTGAATTTGTTTTCTCGTACTTCTAGTGTCCATTCCTATAAAACGCGTCCCTCTACCTCTGATCATTTGTATACAAAGGAATGTCGCATTAATACCACACGAAATGCTTTCTCGTGTGTTGGAAGCAAAATTTGGAATGGGATACCTGCAACTCTAAAAAAAGTGCAAAAAAATCCCTTAAAGGAAAGTTATTTGACATACTTAAAACTGTAGACTCCTACATGTGTATTGAAGTGGAATAGATAATTGACCTAATGAAAAACTGAAAAAAGTTAGCCTTTATATTTTATGGATGAAAAGGACTTGGTGTATATATATTAAAACCAGTGTTCTTTTTCATATTTCCTGCTTTTCTTCTTTGCTACACCCCGAAAAGACTTCCACTGTCTGAGGGGAGATTTTCGGCCAATTCAGTAATCAAAATTGGCGACTTTTCCGGGTTGGGCTGCCTTAACACAAGGACGTATGGCTCCATATCGACCAAACTACAGCATTCAGGTACATTTGAATTGCTTTGCACCGATTTTTCTTTACGGTTGGGTAAAAATTGGAGAAACCAGACAATCTAAGATACCTTTAGGCATCGCTGGTGAAAATGAATCTATAATTAGCTATAAGGAAGACTCAAAATCTCAAAAGTGGCTCCTAAAAGAGGGTTAAAATGACCCTCAGAGCAAAGATCTTACCATATTCTCACAGATTCTGAAGTTTAACTTGCAGGTATCACCCTTGATTAGATGCAAACAAACTCTGTTTTGAGCTCCTGTACAACAATATTTACAACGTAATTATGCAAATGTCACTCAACTCGTGGTCAGCTTGAATGGCAATGGCATGGAAATAACAAAATAAGAATCATGTTGAGGAGCCCAGAATTTCCTTTAATATGCAAAATATCTCAAATTCGTAACTGAGTACCCTACAACTTGGATTTATATAAATGAAAATAGTTGAATTTCATGCATCATAAATTATGTATGTATGTATGTATGTATGTATGTATGTATGTATTGTATGTATGTATGTATGTATGTATGTATGTATGTATGTATGTATGTATGTATGTATGTATGTATGTATGTATGTATGTACTTTTTCCCCAGATTTAGCTGCCAATGGGTAAAGGGCAACATGCTTTGTATGATGATCCGTAACATTCATCACCCAGGTATGGGATTCTTTGCAGTCGCAAGGGCACTTGCGAAAGTCCATCAAATCAATCTCTATCAAAGACAGGAAAGTTGGAGCTTCCATTGGTTGGTTGACATTTTTTACACAGCTTGTTGTAGGCTTTTTCTCTGTGTGATATTGGCACAATTTTGCGAATGCGTTAACAACTTTCTGGCTGATTTCTGCATAACTTTCTTGGAGCCACTTTTCTGTAATTTGCCTTCCTCTGTTGGTAGCTAGGGCTTGAATAGGTAATCACATTAGTGGGGATAGGGTGAAGGTAATGGTGGGGATGGGTGGGGATAGGAAGGGTTCCAGAGAGAATAGGACAGGGGAAAGTAAACACACGAAATCAGCTTTTTTATTTTGCATTTTATTCTTTTTGAAGCCCCCCTAAAAAGCCAAGCCCCTATTTTTTTAACTACACCCCAAAAATTAAAGGGAAAATCCCTTTTTAGACAGTTGATAGATAAACTGGTTTGAAAATTTCAACCCGGTTTGAAAAATTTAAACCAGTTTGAAAAAATTCAAACCCCAAAAAAATTTAAACCACAAAATATATGAAATACTTCATATTTATTCATTGTTACCATCAATCTTGGAATTATTTGAATTCATGCAAAGGTGGACAGTTAAACCGGGCGCTTGTTGATTACACTCTGATTAAATGTCACCTAATCTAATTAGATTTCAGGACACAATTTAATATGGCCGAAGATAACAAATGACATAATTTCTTCTGAGTATGAAATAGGACATCTTTACATCACCCTACTCCTTTGCATCAGAGTTGTCTTGTTTCAATCATGTTTTATAGCAGTTGTCTCAGATCGAAAAATCAGTTATATCACACACGAGTTATCACGGGCCATCTATAAACCGGGGCCGAGTTGCTCGAAGCATGGTTAGCGTTAACCATTGGTTAAGATGTATTAAAACCTATAGGTTGTCATGGTATTTAACCTGGGTTAGCATTAACCATGCTTCGAACAACTGGGCTCGGATTGCTTGCATGATTTTTCACTCATTAGCTTGCAGAATAAGGTCCTTCAGGTATTCGAAGAAGTTGTCATTAACAAAATAAATCGGCCCATGAGCCTCTTATGCGTCCTGAAAAAGGCTCAGCAAACTGTACCTGAAAGAGCCATTGTTCGATAGTTGCGCTCAGGACTGGTATGCAGTGTGCGGGATCCTGACACACCTGCTAAATATTGTGAAAGCTGATCGACCACACATCAGCAGTGCCTACCTACGCTCTGACGGTGCCAGCTGCTACTTCAACACTGAATAACCTGATAGCAGCGGTTAGCCAGTTTGGTGAGCAAGTTGGCATAGCAGTGATGAGGTAATGGAAGTTATAGCACTTGCAATCCAGCTGTAGAATAATTAGGTATAGCACCTCTATCAAATAGGAAAATTCCAACACCATGCAAATGAAACACACTCTGTTGGAAGTAACGATATTGGCTTTTTTAACATCAATCGTAATGGAAAAGCACTCATAACATGAAATATAAGAATTCTTAAATATTAAAAAAATTACGCATCTATAGTGTGATATATGTATAATTTTTCATAATCCATCAGATATTTTTGCTCGCAGTCAATTGGTCTGAACATGTCACGTGACCGAACATTCCCCCGCTAAAACTAGGCGCGCTTTCCATTTGGATGGAAAACCCGGTAATTCTGGAAAGAATTCAAATGGAACGGTTCATCCCAGTGGAATGTTTTCGGAAAAAAGGTAATACCTTTCGAGGTATTTCCTTTTTCTCGCTTTGATTGAGGAATTGCCCTGTTCCTTTTGACCAAAAATTCTTCCCGGTGTGTCCATTCAAAAGGAAAGCGCTCTAGGATATTGCCCAAGTGATATTCCCCAGTTTCCAAAACTTCAAAACTTCAAGTTTGCAATTAAAATTAACGTCAAGACTGAAGACCGGTTTGCTTTTGTGAAATAAGCAGAACTTGCTGGTTGATAAAGCGGTACCAGAAAACACCAAAAAATCATCTTCATACGCTGTAAACATTTTTCACGGTAAGCAGATTCCAGGAGTTGCGAAAAACATTTGAAGGGTACAAATAAACACTATAGCCTCCATTTGAAAATATGCTGTAATATTTGTCCTTGGGAATTATCAGTTTCATCTGAGCATATACATGCATCGCGCAGGGGGAGGGGCTGGGAGGATTTTAGCCCCCCCCCCCCCCCACTTTTCAAAAGTAAAAAGCAAGTAATACTAAAAAAATCAAAGTTACTTTTTTATTTAACGTTTTACTGAAAACTGATTTTAAAACATCTCTTTTTTGTTGCAGAAAGTATATAAGTTTCACCACACCATATTAGTTTTAAATGCATTTCCAGCCATTTCAGAGGACTTAAATATAAAAATTTTCCAGCGGAGCATGCCCCTGGACCCCTTTAGTTGACTCACACTAACACATTCGAGGCAAGCCCCCCTTCCCCACCCAGTTGCAAACTTGCTGTACGGTCCCTGATATATTTGTGCCAAATGGAGGCTATTGTTTATATATCTTTAATTTTTCATATATTATATAATTTCATATAATCTACACAATCATTTAATGTGAATTGCGATGTAAAATAACGATTTTGGCTGATGGTCTCAAAGGACAGATAGGATTTATGTGTGTTTATATATATATATATATATATATATATATATATATATATATATATATATATATATATATATATATATAATCTATTTACCTCTAGGTATGATTTCTCTGAGCAGCAGTTTGGCAAATACATGTGTGACCGTATAATTAGCTCTTTAACTTAGGTGCCATCCGACATTACCGTCACAAAGGTCACAACATTTTGACCGCATCAGACAAGGCTTTACAGGCCAGGTAAGTGAAAGGTGCCACAGCAGCTGTATGCGAAATAGATTGTAAGCAAGGCCTCAAACTAAACCACATTACAAATTTAAGTGCGTACCATAACTTCTCATATGATGCCGGCGGTCTCCTGGTCTCTAAGGCCTATGACATCGGTCCTGGAAAACTAGCTATTATCGTGGTCAGATCTGGACGTTCAATGCTCAGGTCAGGTCTTATCACCGTGAAGGAAGTTGATGAACGTTACTTCTTTCCCATTGCGCCCAGACGCATGAAGGCACCAGATGATGGGTCAGGCGGAAAGCAGATACAGATAGTGTTAGAGTGTAAAGAACCTGGCTGCTCTTATGTCTAAGCCACCTTTGATGAGCTGCAAGACCATATTAATTTTGGAGAACATGGCTTAAACGTGGAGCCACAGGAAGGTGTTTATGATTGCCTATGTCATCAGTGGGCTTTCAAGTTTTCAACGTACGCTTTCTCTTCACGATGATGCAAGCGAAGAAAGAGAACAGCCTGCCGACCAGGAACGTATCTCACCAAAGGGAACCTGGAAATCGGAGGGTTAAGGCTGGGCAGTACAAAAACCGAGAGGAGGAAGTACCAGGTTTTCTGAAACAGTGAAGTCATTCCTGAAAGACAGGTCTCACGTTAGCACTCAAACTGGTCAGAAAGCTGATCCAGCTCAAGTCGCTACCAACATGAGGAAAGTCTGGAATTGGGGGGGAAGAAGGAAGTTTAGCAGCGACGAGTGGTTCACGAAGGCGCAAGTACATCCATTTTTTTAGCAGGCTGTCAGCGTTAAACAGAAAAGGTAGTGGAACACTGGAAAGGGATACGGTCAAGGGAGATGATGATGATGGTGATGATGGAGATGATGATCTTCTCTTGGAGGAAGAGCTTCATTACGTTGACTAGAAGCTCAGGAACGAGGAAATTGATGATATTTGTAATCAAGTGGGTGTGATCCACCCCATCATGTACAATCGGTGTGATTCATTCCATCATGTACGATGGGTATGATCTCTGTGAACATGTCAGGCTTGACAAACTCTTGGTATTTACTGTACCAACGCTAAAGGCCATGTGCAAACATTTAAAGCTTTCATTCAGATCCAAGGATAATAAGCCTTGCCTTTTGAACAAGATTAAAGTAATGGTACGAGAATGCAACTGCAGCCATCCTGGCCCAAGCATTCTCAATAACTCACTGAGCTCAATTCAATTTGGTAGAGCGTGTTTTGTTATGATGGCCAACCTTAAAACGTTTGAAGCTTTTATTAGTGTTTTGTTTCTTTACACAATCGGGATTCCATCGATAGCTTCTACACAGTGTTCACAGATATAGATAAACCAGGGTAGGAGCTGTCTTAGAGGGCAATAGAAGTATGTACCTGTAGTGGAACAAAACTATGTGTACATCAGTGGTTCCTAGCCAGATACCGAGCCCACAACACGGCACAAAAGGCAATGTGAAAAATAGAATGCCACTCATGAAACTGTCCCCTAGGACTGCACAGTCAGGAAAATAACCTGTTATTGCATCTGCCACCATTTCGTTGAGCTAACGTGTGACGATTGGAGAGGCACTTGTGTGATTTCCACAGCTTTCACGTCTATTTTGTTAAGAATGCCAATGAACGTTATCACCCTTCTAAAAGTGTGCTCAACCCCCCCCCCCCCCCCTACCAAAAAAAAGTAGAGGTCCCAGCCTGTAGTTAAGTAGAATGCCACTTCATGTTTGTTTGTTCTTTCTTTTTGGCTTTCTTTCCGTCAATCCTACCTTTGGGCCCGCAACCCGCTTCTCTCTCCTTAAAACCAGTGCAAAACCGCTGAATCACTGTGACAAACAATGCCCTGTTCACAAAATTGACACATAACTTTACTGACCGAGAAAATGTTCCTACCCACGGAAGTATTATTTTGTGAAGGCAACCCTAGCTATTTCATTGTGTGATAACACCCACTTTTCATTGACAGCCCTTATTTCATTGTTCATGATTGCTGGCCAGTTGAAAGCCATCGCGCGTTGAAGTCTAGGCAACTTAACAGCATCAATCAATCAGAGAATCCGTTTAAATTTAGAAAATATATATTACAGTCGGTCTGTAAAATGTCGTTTCTGGGTAAGGAAATATTTTATTATTTCAAAACGAACTCCTCTGCCGAAATAGACAAATACGTACGGAGCCATTATGATATCAGATCTACAAGTGCACCAAGTACACTGATTACATTTATATAAATCCAAGGTAAGGGGTACTAAGTTACAAATATGAGATATTTCGAATATTAAAGGAAATTCTGGGCTCCTAAACTGATGATTTTTTATCGGTTATTTGCCATCCAAGCTGACCGCGAGTTGCATGACATTTGCATAATTATGTTGTAACATTGTTGTACAGGAGCTCAAAAGAGAGTTTGTTCGCGCCTAATAAGGATGATACCCGCAAGTTTAACTTCAGAATCTGTGAGAATACGGTAAGGTCTTTGCTTTGAGGGTCATTTTAACCCTCCTTTAGGTTCCACTTTTGAGATGTTGAGTCTTCCTTATAGCTAATAATTATTATAGATTCATTTTCACCAGCGACGCCTAAAGGTATCTTAGATTTTGTCCAGTTTATCCAATTTTTATCCAACCGTAAAGAAATATCAGTGCAAAGCAATTCAAATATACCTGAATGCTGTGGTTTGGTCGATATGGAGCTATACGTCCTTGTGTTAAGGCAGCGCGACCCAGAAAAGTCGCCAATTTTTATTACTAAATAGGCCGAAAATCTCCCCTCAGACAGCGGAAGTTGGTTCGAGCTGTAGCAAATAAGAAAAGCGAGAAATATAAAAAAGAACACTAGTTTTAATATATAAACACCAAGTCCTTTTCATCCATAAAATATAAAGGCTAACTTTTTTCTGACCCGAAATTGACCGGACCGCTCTTAGCGGGACAGCCACTTAATGATAATAAAATTACCTGTAATTTATTTTAATTTTGCTGCTTAGCTTAATCAAACTCGCATAATTATGTAAAGTTAAGTTTTCCGTTTTTCTTGCATGTTTGTAATTCATTGTTATATGTCTTTTCTGATATGTGCTCGTGCTTGTCTTGTCCCACCTCGACTAACTTTGCGGCAATTTGTGGGACAAGCTTCTTATACCTGTCTGAATTTGTCAATAAATTGTTGTTGTTGTTATGTTGTTTTTTTAACATCCACAAGTTGGTGAAAGTTGATTGTCTAGTACACTCCTATTATGAACAGCAATCTTTTCTATAATGATTATACATATATATATATATATATATATATATATATATATATATATAATTATATATATTATAAGGTACAGTTCAAATATGAAATCTTACAAATAAAAACTAGAGAAAACTGTTTTGTTTGCTTGTTAGCTTTTTTAATCATGACATTTCAGATTGAAGTATAATCATATATGGTAATTATTAAAATTGTTGTTGGTAAAACTTTTAATTCATTTGAGAAATAGCAGTAGGCAGTATCACCAGTAGGCTTGATTACCAGCCAATGTTTTGCCTATACCACCATTAGTAGAAGCAGGGATGTCATTAATTCTGAGCCACAGTTTGCATTGAGCTTCAGTGAGCTTCAGACCATAACATGATTGTTGCATTATGAGTAAAGTGAACCCACAAAAGTCAAGATCACCACTAACGTTAATGCCCTATTGAGAAAGTTCGGCCATAATGGGTGTTACAGGTTGTGGCCATTAGTGACTGCTCTCTCTAGGGGCTTGGGCAGTTCCTTCAGAATTTATCAATAAACATATACGATACAATAATTTAAAATGCATTAGGTTTGGCACATGAAGAGTTTGACGATAGAATCAAAGCCATTCCAAAGTCGAAATTTACGCCTCATCTAGGCAATAACGCCAGCTGAGCCATTCGTAATTAAAATAGCTGTTCTTAACTGATTCAGATGCCGAACTTTTCATGTGCTGAACCTAATGCATTAACTATTGTATTGTACATATGAAACCTTTGATAGCCCTCAATCATCTAGCCTGTATAGCAAGCGTTTCTGTGGGGTTTTCCGAGCAAAGAAAGACAGAGCAAAGATATTTTCTATGCTTTGGCAGAGCGAAAAATGAGGCGAGAGCAAAATAAAATATTTTAATTTGCTCTTGCCCCATTTTTCATGCAGCCAAAACATTGAAAAATTCCTCTGCTCGGTCTTTCTTTGGCAGAATCCCCCACGGAAATGCTTGCTACACCTGTAGGCTACCAGTCAACTCACCCTGCATTCAAGAGGGATCAGATTGGTTTTTCCAGGTAGCTCACAGTGTGAAAGATGTTAACCAGATGAGTCAGAATTTGAAACTCCTAACATTTAACAGTGGTTTAGCAAACTAATTATTTCATCCTTTGTGTTTATTTATAGCTTTGTCAGTTGTTTAACACTCTTGTCCGGAGAAAATCAGAACACTCTAATCTCTGGAGGAGGGGTATGTATAATGTTAAAGTCTATGCAGTTGATTGTTGCAATGTAGGGTTTGAATATGTTAGCTGTCTCTCCCTCTTTGGTAACAAGTGACAACGTTAAGTTTCATTTCATCTATGGTGATCATTTCCTTTATAATTCTCATAACTTTAACACTTGATCATCTCTTCTCAAATTCATAAAGAGAAACCAGAAGAAATCACAACTGTGAAGGAGGTTTGGCTGTGAGATAATTATTTCTGAATGAAATTTGGTGAACTTTGGCCCAGAATGTCTCCAAGAATTATTAGACTAAGTGTGTTCAGAAGCTGTGTCAAACACTCAAAAGATTGAAGCTGTGAATGATTATAATTTGCAGTTATGAACACTACTTTTAAGCAGTAGTCAAAATAAAGCCTGAAAAAATTCAGGCTTTTAAAGGAGTTGAACCCATGAACACACGTGTAAAATGGTGGTTCTGGGACAAATCTTCGCAATATCCACTTATTTCCTTATTTTAAGTCTTTAATCGATATGTTCCTAACTCCTCGCTTGCTCGTCGTTTGGAACATATCGATTAAAGACTTAAAATAAGGAAATAAGTGGATATTGTTTGATATGTTGCCAGAACCACCATTTTACACGTGTGTGTCTTAAAACACATAAACTGTCCCACTTCATCACCCCCTATTGAAGAAAAGTGCATGCATGTATATACCCAGGATGGCAGCAGCAAGAGTGGGGGAAGAGGTGCTTGCCGAGTTTTATGGATATGACGAGCCGGCGGGGGGAAACGCCGGGCCTCCCGCCCAAGCCAAGCCTGCCATTGGTGAGCCATTTGTTGATTCCGAGGATGAAGAAAATAACTACTGGGAATACGAAGATGATTATTTTGAGTCAGAAGAGTATCAAGAGGAGCAAAAAAAGAAGGAAGAAAAGAAGCTTCAAGAAGCCTGTGAAGAATTGGAATATATGAACTCTCTTTGCGAATGTTGTTTTGTTCCAAAAGAGTTTTGTTCTGCCGGGGATGATTTTATTCTTCCACCAGAGATCACAAGTAACCACCTACTTTGTGAAACCATTCTAAAAAATGTAAGAAAAAAAAATAGAAGAACGGGAAGAAATGGGTTGGGATGTGGTTAATGAAGTTATCTGTATGGCTCCCGTTTGTGACAGAAAGCAACGAATCACAAGAATATTAATTTCAAGAAAATATGAACCTTGTAACAACAATGGGCTTTGTGATTTATGCCCCAAACAAGGAGACAAAAAACACTATATCGAACCGCCTTGGTTTTATCCTGAAGACTATGAAGAAGAATTTTTGAAATATTGGTGAGAGACAGCTTAAATTTAATATAAAACTATGTCTGACCTTTTCACCAATAAATATTATATGAGACAGGAAGTTTGTTGGGGATTCCCCAGATATAATATCGTTTTCGTTTTCTGAATCTTTCATAGCTTCGACAAATTCAAAGGTAATTTGTCTTACCTCTTTTTGCCAAACAGGCGTAAAAATGTTCGAGACAACATATAAAATTCCATGTACCAAGGCGATCATTGTGCCTTATACATTTTTTTTATTTCTTCAAATCACCACGCATTCCCGCCTAGAAACTTGATTTTTTTAAGCAACTTAGATGAAATCTTACCGTTTTACCCTCAAATTTTAGTTCAAAGCTGCGCTCTGCCAGCTTTTTTCTGAATTCCTTGCGAACCTCTTCTCTTATTTTTTTAATATCTGGAGGGGGTGGAACAGACTGTTTTTCGGTAAAGCTTGCACGCAAATTCGCCTTCATTTGGTTGTAGCTTTTCATTTCACGAGTTGCGTGTTTGAATTCCAGGTCTGTAACTCGATTATCATTGAGCGCCTTGGAAACAAAAGAATTTATTGTGTCATGTTTTGTTGCAGCAAGAGCACTCAATCTGTTGTGTTTGTTAATTTTTTGCTCAAGCTTTTTGTTGACCCCAGTCAAAACAGTAGAAACCGCACTGCAAACACCTCCCACAACACCGAGAGGAACACTGACCACAATTCCAACGCCAGTCAGTGCAGAGGCGACAGCTCCAGAAGACAGAGCCATTGTTGCAACGCCAAGGCTGGCAACAGCGTAGCTGCAGGCTTTTTGAGCCTTTTTGTACTTTTTTAGCACAACTCTGTAGTGCTCAGCCTCATCAGAAATCTGTTTTTCAATTTTGCTGAGCTCAGTCAGCCGGAAAGTTTCGGCGTTGGGAAGACTGGGATAAAGCTGTGTATACTGCTGTTCTGCAACGCTTTCGGGCGGAGCAGATGCCTCAGGAGCAGATGGCATCACATCCTCATTCGGCATGATATAATTAACCAAATTTTTTTCTTTAAATTAACATCAACTCAAAGTAAAGCTTTTGTCCGCGGAAATCATACAGTTCTCCATTTTCATCTTTAACTGAGAGAGTCACGCTGTTCACATGTTCGCCTGTCGAAGCTGCACAAAAGTGTGACTCATCACCCATTTGATAGTTGACACTTTCGAAGGCATTTCCTTTTATTCCAATTTTTGCAAGAAGGTTTGATTTTTTACCCTTCAATAAATTTTGGGCTGGGTCAACCAAATCACAATGAACAAAGTAACAAACCGCCGTTTTTAGTCCCACACGGATTTTTGGTATTATTTAGATATGGTGAAAATATGCTTTTGATATGTGATCACATACCAGTAATATACAAAAAGCATACCGTTTTCATACACAGAAACATATGTTATACATATCTCAAGAGGTACATTTTTGATATTTTTTACTCTCAAATTTCGACATAGATGTTATATCTTAAACATACCAAATACATACACTCCTTAATACAGATTTTTTGATATTATTTAGATATGGTGAAAATATGCTTTTGATATGTGGTCTCATACCTTTTTCATACACAGAAACATATGTCATACATACCACGAGAGGTATGTTTTTGATATTTTTTACTCTCAAATTTCGACATAGATATTATATCTTAAACATACCAAATACATACACTCCTAAATCTCTCCAAAACGTACACAAAATAATACCAGAAACATATCAAAAATGATGAAATATACACACCCTGAAGCATACCTTCTACATATCTCTGGCAGCTATGTTTTTGGTATTAATTTTAGATAACAATTTAATAAATATATAAATACTGCATGTATCCCTTTATTAAATATGTTCTTGGTTTATTTTTGGTATGTTTAAGATATACTATTACAATTATTTGTTCTATTAAGCTACACAAATTATACACGATGTATATCTTAAACATACCAAAAATACACCAAGAACATCCTCTTATCATATACACCTTACCACAGAATATGTTAATGGTATGCACAAGTCAATTAAATTGCAACCATTGTATGACACGTTGATCATTAAATGCAGACAAAATTCACTATTTTGAAGTATTACATCACCCTGTGTTTTAGCAATGAAAGCAACTATTAGATCTGAGGCTGTCCAACAATTTTATTTACAATAAGCAAATTACACTTCACTTAAATACCGGTAACTTCAAATCAATGAAATGTGCGTGTCAATGGAATTTGTTTTTCCAGATTTTTACATACACAGTATCTGGCAACATTAAACGTAGTTGTCTGAATCACAAATTTTGAACAAATTTCTAATATTATTGTCAAAAATATAAAAAAATGTTAAAATTAAGGTTTACAAACTTGTATAACTATTCAAGGGAAAGCTGATCTAGAGATTACCTATACATCTGAATTTTAAAATTTGCATGAACTGGAACAAAAATGAGAAGAAAAGAGGCAAACAGCGGACTTAGCTTATTGATTTAATTTTTTGCTCTGTTCACGGAGCTTCCTTTGTTGTCTGTGGATGAGGTGATGCCAACAATATGCCGCTCCAGCTAGTTACATGTATAATGTACTTTTGCTCCAGGATGTCTAAAACAAAAATAAGATTTCTTCAATGATCATGACCATTTGTAAATTACACGTAGCAATTCTAGACTGGTTTAGTCATTAATTCACTAGATCTAGTCAAGAGTACTCAGGATAATTTAAGACCTACCAAAAAATGGACTTGGAAAAGCTTGATCTCAGTACTTTTACAATAACCTCATGTTCAAAATATTCAGGTTGAACTACAGTATGCATAGTTTGTGCTGGTTTGGGCACATGATATTCAAGGAGTTTTCAAGAAGTGTTCATAGCAAGTTTAATTTCTCTTGCACTATGTTTTGAAATGTTTTCATTGTTTGATAGAAACTTTAAAAAAGTCCATCCAGATGAAGCATGGAACACAAATTTACCTACCGACTTTGGTATAATCCTATATTGTTTCCCATCCGAACGAAATCAAGCACTCTCAGCAAGGGCTTTTGAAGTGCCCTTGAAATCTAAAATGAAATTTCAGGACTTTTCAAGGACTTCAAGGAGTAGCACGAACCTTGAGTATGTTGCCCAGTATCTGATTACTACAGTTTAAAACTGCTATAACTTTCCTTCCTCAATCTGAAATTTGGCCCTCAGACAGTCGATTTAGTCTATAATATGATGAAAAAAGGTCTATGTTTTGCCTTTGTATCCGTCATGATATTTGCATTTCTGTAGAGCCCCTTTGTTGCCCAGTATCCGACCAAACAACATAAGTAAACGTAACTTTCTCACTGATTCATGGAAAACATCCTTGGACAAGCCAAAGTCACAGTTTGCCAGCTCAATCAGCCAATCTGTTAAATGTTTTTCCTCAATTTTTTGGAAGGAGAGCCCTTCCAGCAGTCGTAGTTCGCCCTCCCACCCAGTATGTCCACCGATGCTGTGTTTATTCCCCACTTTTGGGCTCCTTGCAAGTACTTAATCTGCCTTCACTAAAACCTCTCATTGCTTTGAGAAATATATCTGAGTAATCGCTTTCATTGGGCTTTTGCGATGCCATATACTAGAGTCAATAGAAAGGTCTGAGTGAAAATCCCATTTTAACTTCCGCTTACCTAAAATGCAGTCTTGTGAAACAAACGCATGGACCTATGAGTCAAATTAATTACCCAGTGGCCAATGGTCAATTGGGTGTGATTGTTCATGAAATCAATTGACTGTTGGACATCGGGTGAGTAAGTAATTTGACTCACAGGTCCGTGTAGGCCGAGTCGCCAAGCCATATTTGAAAACGCTTAGGGCACTATACATTTGAATCAAGACTCTTTAGACGGTCTCAACGGAGAAGATTCTAGATATTATTCAGGAATAATTCCCTCTCCATGTTAATGGTCCTCCGGAGCCTACAATGGATGTGTTCTGTTACTATCTGCCGAGGTCCACGTGAAATTTCAACGTGATTTGAGCCTTTGGAACGAGTTTATGGCTGTTTTCCGTCAGTGGATCCGGTGAATTCCTCTGGCAGACTACCCTGCCATAATATTATATTGGGTACATTTTCAGAGAGAGAAGCCGTTGCAATAGAATCTCCACGAAATCTGTTCAAATCGACCAAGAAATCAGACAGGACACAAAAGGAACTATAAAAGAGGTCAGGTGAGAACACTTTACTGAAAAATCATTCCTAATTTTGCCTTCAAATTCGATACCTTTTCCCCATTCAAACCCTTGCAATTTCACTGTTATCCAAAGGTCACCTTGATGCTCAAATTACGTGACGCGCGCCGCTGTTTGCGTTATAACCGTCAACACAAATTGTGGAGCTTATGATTATATAGCCAACATTTCACTCACCTGAATAGAAATGCACCTTCTGCAAGTGTTTTTCAAGCTAAAAGCCCACCAAACCTTGGATTTAAAAGGTGAAATGTTGGGCTTCCTTTCGGAATACTTCGTTCGAGGGAAATTAATAAACGCATCGCTTTAATTGAAATTATTTTGTAACTGGTCGGATACTGGGCAACATACTGTACCGATTCAAAGACCTCAAGACACGACTGTGGCCGCGATGGATAACGCTGTTCAGCTCGAAGAGCACTAGATGTTATGCGATGCTTTTGTTATTTCAGGTTTTACTGTGTCCTTGACAAGTTACGGCTTTTTACAGTTCATCCTTTTGTGTGCACTTACCAAAAACTTTCATTGGCTTGCCTCGTACCGGCTGATATATCCACGGTGATGCCTTCATTTAGTTGGACGTCGGAGCCACAAACTTGCCTTTTGTTTACTACGCTAACGCTGTTTTCCACTGATCAACGAAAAACACATCTTCGCGAAGGGAAAGAAAGAACAACAAGAGGCTACAATTAGCCTAAACCCGGGCTTGTAAAAAACAGTATTGTATCCCTAACTTAGTGCTAAACAAAAGAATAGAGGGAAGTCTGTCTTTCTTACATCGGACGCATTGTGTTTAGCTTGTGTTGGAGTCTGTTTCTTTAGACCCCTATCAACATTTATTCCTCTAAAATACAGCTCAACCATTGAGAACAGTAATTATAACACTTGTAAAAAATATTTCTAAAAGAACAAGAAAAAGAGAAACAGAAAAATAAAGCCCGTGATATACCACTAAAAAAGCTAAAAGACATCAAACCCGGGTTAGCTGTGTCACAGGCAAGAACAGTGACCTTTAGGCCACAGAGGTTTATCCTTTTGCAAGGTGATAAAAATAGTGTATTGATTCCAAAAAAAAAACTAAGCACACTTGTTTTCGCTTCGATGGATAATTGTTTGAGAAAGGAAACGCTTATCGAACGATGTAGGATTTTTTCGCATAAACGTTAATGGAGTACGTCTCGGTGAAATGTGAGTAGAAAATTAATTAGCAGAGTGAAACTGTTTACAAACACTTCTCCTTTGTCGTCTCATGTTATTATAATCGGCTCCGAAGCACAAGACCTAGAAAACTCAGACCCACCCCCCAAACTGTAAAAACTCAAACCCCTCATAAACGGCGATAATTCATTTTGCCCACGTTTATTTCACTTTGAAAATTTGTATAGTTGTGAGGGGGTCTGAGTTTTCCAGTTTGGGGTAGGGGTGGGGGGGGGGTCTGAGTATTCTAGGTCTCGTGCTCCGGAGCCGATTATAATAACGTGAAGTGTTTGTTATCTGGGATAAATAGACGGTGTAACATTTCAGCGCACTGAACGGCGATAATTTATTTTGTCCACGTTTATTTGACTTTGAAAATTTGTATAGTTTTGAGGGGTCTGAGTTTTCCAGACTTGGGGGGGGGGGGGGGGGGGCTGAGTTTTCTAGGTCTGAGGTCTGAGTTTTCTAGGTCTGAGTTCTCCAGACACCCGATACGGGGAACACGGCGGCAATCCATCTGGAGTTAAATTTTGGTCATGTTAAAAGCTTTCTTCTCGCTGTTGAACTTGCAAACATTCGTATAGACACTTCTCTTAACATATTAGTTGTTCAGACTTCAAAGACACAAGGTGAATCGACGTTTTCCAATACGTGACAACAGGCATCATTCTTGCTGTTGATATGAGATTTACACTTCCGAATCACTCGGCCGTGAAAGGTCAAACTCCCTTTGTCTGTAGTCTCTAATTTTTGGCGCTCCCCTCACGTTGCGTCTCCTCGCAACTTCGCGCGCGCACGTGGCCCCAAAATCCGTCGCCAAAATTAGAGACTACTCGCAATCTCCTGAAGCAGTCCATCTGCCGTAAGTTTACTCATGTTAAAAGCTTTCTTCTCGCCGTTGAACTTGCAAACATTCGCATAGACACTTCTCTTAACATATTGTTTGTTCAGACTTCAAAAGCCACAAGATGAATCGACATTTTCCCATACGTGACAACACGCATCACTGTTGTTAAAAATAGTTAGCGCTTGCGCAGAAACGCCGGAAGTGCCATTTGTGGATGATACTCGACGACGAAAAAGAATAATCGTCGGTAGTTTAAGACCCGGGCGCCGCGCGAGACGCGCGCAGCCCGGGTAATTATTCACACAATCGAGCAAAAGAAAAGACTATTCAAAGACGGGCGCCAAAAGAGAATGAATAGAGGTTCTTTGTTTAGTAAAAGCACGAGGATAGTCACGTGAAAATTCGCTCGCTATCATTGGCTGTTGTTGTGTAAAGTCCGCTGGATTACCTGATTGCAGTCTTCAAAGAATCTTGTGCCTTACCGTGTAACTTGTAATTCGCTTTCCTCCGGCAAATATCTAACTTCATTTGCCTCTTTTCCACTGAATTGTTCAGACATTGGGGATATGAATCCAATTTCTGCATGGCGGAGATTTCGCCAAAAACACGCTTCGTGAAGACTCGTGAAGACTTGTCTTTAGTGGAGGATAAAAACATGTTTCAGATGACCCATTTGTCCTCGAATATCATTTGATTTGTGTTCATGGTGTAGGTGAGAAAACTCCATCGCTTATAAACGCCTGATTTTACGTTTATTTCATTTCAAAGGACTTTATAAATTTAACGTTTTAAGTTTCATGAGTTTTTTGACAAGTCACTGAGTAAATTGTGTGACTTTAGGCCGCTTTAGGATTATGTGATTTTAGGGTTGTATTTTATTGTAAGCTTAAGCTTATATATATATTTGTCTTTTGTAAATGACTGCATGTAACCATAACATCATCGTATTTTACAAATAGGCAGGTACGTATTACCAAATCAGTTTCAATAATAAAGTACTTTGTTAAATGCAGGGCTCCTTGTGGCAATTCGTCATGTATTGAGGCACTCACTTGCAGCTGTTGTTAAAAAGTTTGAGAGAAACACCAAAAAGGCGATTTTCTATGACAATATTTCCGCTCCCAAGGCAACAATTGAGCACCTTGTAGCAGTCAAGTCTGACAACAGGCAACTGCATTGCATTCATGTAGAGCAAATACTTTACAAAAGCTTTTTAATTGCTACTGGTGATGCTTCTACAGTATATACCTAGGTGTTGCACCCAACTCATTGGAAACATTTTAATGGTATTACTCTCCCTGTTGAATAGCATATTTCTGTATACATGAGTTATTAACATACATTTTTGGTATGTTGTACACCCAGAAACACCAAAGTACACTTTTGATATGTTATGTTATATACAATTTTTGTATGTTACATAAATTATTAAAATACATTTGAGGTATGCTGTACACTTAGAAATACCAAGTACACTATTCATATGTTTTTTCTACAGTTAAGGTACTCACTAAAAGCTATGTATTTGGTATGTTAAAAAAGAGACAGTTAAATTACACTTTTGATATGTTTTTGTTACTCTCCTGGTATGCCTCAAAAATACACTTTTGATATGTAATACTAAAAACATACCTCATAATGACAGGTATATCAAAAACATATCAATAGCAACTCTAAAGCATATCAAAAAATCTGTGTGGGGTGTTTTAACATATGCTGTCATTAATAAGTTTCGGTTAATACCAAGAAACTCTGCAAGGTTTTCATCAAGTTGTATTTTTTTAAACCCCCAATTATAAATAACCAATTGTCCAACAGCTGTATTTATTTCAGTAGTTAATGGGTCGCCATCCCTTTTGAAAGCTAATTTAATTTCATTTTTAATTTTATCAAGTGTATAATGCCCCTGAGAAAAAGTTATTCTTCTCTTGAGACTATTATCATCATTAAAAAGGCTCATTGCGCCGTTATTTTTCAAATTGTGCCAAGAATTGTAAAGTGTGCAAGAAATAAGCTGCACATAATCAGCTTTTGGGATTGCCTCGTCGAAATAGCCAGTGCAGGGGTTGTCAGTTGTGGAAATGGTGATCACAACCATTGTATTCCAAGCAAAGATAAAAATTCAATTGAAAATATCACCCCTACATAAGATGTCAAATTTTTTTCAGTGGATGCAAACGCCGGAGGCCAACCAAATTGCGAAAAGTGTGCAAGCCAAGGCATGGGGGTCTTTTCTGTTAAAATACCCGCATGCAGACAAGAGCAAATTTTAGGCCACTGTTGATTTCACACCCGACCACAAGGCAACAGCAGACGTTATGTACAAAGCAGGGCCCGACTATCTGAAAAGCGTATTTGGTTCAGACAGCAAATATTGGCCGCAGGCAATGAAAAAGGCTCTTGGATTAAATGCTGCTGGCCATGGGGCAGTGTTTCCACCACAGCTTTCCGCTTTTTAAAAAAAATCGCCACAGACAATCCCAGCGGTTGATTTCACAGAAAATATTCAATTGCAGATCGGCAAAAAGCTGAACGGTTTACAAAAAATTTACATCACACCCACAGACTTTTTCACAACGCTGTACAGGAATATTTTTAAAGACTGCACACAGATAACAGTCAACACATCAAAAGTTGCCAGAAAATGGCTAGGCGGTGCACACATGGGGTTTTTGCCTCAACAGCTGAACTTTGCGTTTTGGTGTGCAACAATGGGCTGCGGCGTTTCAAGAGAGATTTTGACTGGGGGCGTTTTGGGGAATGCCACAGGATCTGAGCAGCTCTGCTCCTTTTACCTATTTCATGTTTATTTCACAACAAGGCGTATTCTTTTCGAGATGGGCGGTATTCAGAGCGTGAGTTCTCTGCCTGACAGCCCCAATTTCAACCAAAAGGATAACAAATACGACAAGGCTTCTTTCAGAAGGATTTGCGCAGAATTTGGTGTTGATCCAAGTTCAGACCACGGCCTCGGATACGTATTTATTCAGTACAATGACGGCGACTTTGCGCAAAAGCTCTGGCAGTACCCGACCCCGCTGTCAAACCCATCGAATCAAAGGTTTTCAGACGAAAGTGGAGCCAACACGGGGAAGACGGCGGCAACGTTCTTCATTTTATCAGAAATGACCAGGGCGCAGACAAACAGTTTGAGTCCTTTGTGCCAGATGCAGCGAACGGGTTAACACAAGCTGGCATGGCCCGCCTAAACCAGTCAATAGAAGCTTTTGTCTACTGCATTTTAGGCGCCCAGGTAAATGTAAGAAGCAGCATTCTTGGAAACGGCGGGCGAGCCAAGGAGGTGCAAAGAGAATTCCTTATTCTTATGGAGTATGCCATTCATACACTAAGCGAGCGTTCAGCAATACCAACTTGCTGTGGACGAAGCAAAGGTTTGTTTGAATCTGGCAGTGGCGCCGGGGTGCTGGCTGATGCTGTCGAAAATGGTTCTGAGCTCAGGAAGCGTGGTGGGCTACAACAACAAGCTCAAACAGGCCACGCCGGGGATGAAACTAGGCATAAACAATGACGTGAATCAGGGCACAAAAAAAGCGGCCCTTCACCTGATGTCGGGTGGGCCTTCAAAGGTCAACCCGCCAAACAGCCATCCTTCAAACCCAGTTCACAATTCTGCAATGAAAGCCCAAAATCCTTCAAAAACAACACCGCCACCAACCTTACCTGAAAATCTGGCAGAAACACCAAAAGCTTCTGAGGAAGAACCAACTCCACCGGCGGATTCAACCCACAACGTGAACAAAATTGTTGTCGTGATAGGCGCCCTTGTGATTGCAGGGGTTGTGATCTTTTCAATGGGGCACCACAAAACTAGCGATTCTTCTTAACCTACCCCTCCACCAGAAAAGCAACTACAGCCAGAATCAAGAGCCAAGCGTGCTGTTTTGAAAAGGAATGAAACAATCGAGCTGATAAGGCCGGGCAAAAGCGAAGCCGTTTTTTGGGCGATTTCTTTCAGCCCATTTCCCAGTCCTTTACCCAAGGCTTTCAAAGAGTTGGTAATGGCACCAACCACAGCACTAATCGTTACACCGGCCGCAAGAACAATTGCTGTAATGGTAACGCCATATTTTTTGAAAATCGCTTTCACCCGCTCATGGAGTGGAAGCTCCTCTTCTCTTTCCGCAATCTGTGTTTGCAAGCGCATGAGCTCCTCTGTTCTTTCGACCACCCTGTCCTCCGCAGCTTGTTTGTCAGAAGGGGAGGCGTCTGGATCGTCGATTATTTCCTGATCCTGTTTGTTTTGGCGTTGAATCTCAGCTTCTTGTTCTTTCAGATCATCAACTGAAGGGTTTTTGTTTCATTGAGCCCCTGCTCGAGGGAGTCTCTTTTA
This sequence comes from Pachyseris speciosa, assembly GCA_016490735.1. NCBI lineage: Eukaryota > Metazoa > Cnidaria > Anthozoa > Scleractinia > Pachyseridae > Pachyseris > Pachyseris speciosa. The sequence continues at coordinate 1,218,037 of JAEMWC010000097.1, forward strand.
CTTTCTTTATCTTGAAGGCTTGCCCTGATTCGGCCAATACTAGCCTTTTCTTGTGCTATTTGCTTGGCCTTCTGCTTAGCCTGTTTTTCCAAAGCAGCCACCTCTGTTTTCACATTTTCAAAATCTTCACGATAGTTTTTGGCCCGCTGCTTCAGCTCGTACAATTCTGATTCGTTTTCGACGTTCAACTCCCCATATTGATCAATCTTTGCTTGAGTTTGTTTGATTTTAATTCTCAGATCTCTTACTTCTTGTGCTGCTTTTTCTTTTTGTGCATTCAACTGCTCAGCATCTTTAAGTTGTTTTTCTGCCTCTATCTGGCTCTGCCTGGTTTCTCTTATTTCTTCATTAAAGTCAGCAATCACAGATTCAGCTTCGGGCCCAAGGCTTGTTTTGAACTTGTCTTTAAAAGTTTTGAGAATGCCTGTGCCATCTTTTTTAAAAATTTCAGTTTCACCGCCTCTTGAACCAAATGATACAACTGTTGTATCATTCCCGGATTTTATGCTGAAACCAATTGGACCCAATTTTGCAAAATCCACCTGGGGTAACCTCTTTTTTGTGAAATCCTTTGCTCTCGCAAGCATAGCAGGTTTGTCATCTTTATGAGTAAAACCCTCAAGTGAAGGAATGTTGCCACCGCCAAAAGAGGTCTCAGCATAAGATGTGTCAGGCATCCCACTCATTTCTTGTAAAAGAGTCAGCAACAGAGTTTCTTCGCCGCCATGATATGGTGTTGATGTGTATCCTGGTTGGTAGAAAGGCCAAGTCGTGTCAACCTCATCATCATCATCATCATCTTTCTCATCCAATAAAGGATCGAGATAACTATCGTCGGGCACACCACCCTCTGCCACTTCGTATTATTCTACGGAATTAATTTTTAATTGAACTTTTAAACTCCAGATTATATCATGGCCGCTGCAGACCTTCTGCCGTCGCACAAGGAAAAAATCCAAAACGCCATGAAAGCCGAGCGCAAGATTAACCGAATAACATTTGACAAGAGTGAAGCCAGCCCCGGCGAGACTCTTTATGTTTCAGTTCCCAAACTCAATGAAAACGAGGTCCTAATCCCCGGCTCGCTTTCCCTGCTGTTCAACATTGAATTAACCCTGGCCACGCCAACAACCATCTCGTGCAAAACGTCTCGCAAGCGCTGGTTGGCAAGCTGGTAGTGAAGTACGGAGGCACCATTCTGCAGGACATGGTCCGCTATGGCATTTACAAAATCTGGGAGGACCTTTTCCTTTCCCAGGAAGAGCGGGACAACATGCTGCTCGAGGGCATCCAGACCGATAACCTTAACAAAATTCGCTCAGATGCCGGCGACAAGCCAACCTCGGGTGTCGCTGCTGAAACCAAACTAGAGGGCATTTACAAGAACAAATACCGCATCCGGCTAGACCACCAGATCCTGTCTGACCACGGAATCTTTTACCCCCAAGCTCTTTACAACAACCTTGTGTTTGAACTTACCCTCGCAAGTGCTGATAATGTCGTGAAAGGCTCAGACACCACAAAACTGAAATACAAGCTGACAAATATCCAGATCGAGTACAAAATTATTCGAAGTGAAGATTTGGCCAAAGATGCCGTGAATGCTTATACCTTGGGGACTGAGTTCCTTTATGACCATGTGCATCGGGAAGAGGTTGTTACATTTGCAAAGAATATCACAATGTGTGTAAACCTACGCGTCAACCCACAAAGAAGGTCTTTGAAAGGTATTCTTCTTTTCATCGAACCTTACACCGCGGGTGCCAGGGACTCGGAAAAGTTTTTCAACCCTGACATCAAAAAAGTAAGCGTCACGGTCAACGGTGTGCCAAACCAGTTGTACAATACCAGCCTTGATGGCAAGGACATTTGGGAGGAAGTCAGCCGCTTTTTCATGAAAAAGACGAACAAAACGCAACACATGAATTTGACGAAGTTTTACACAGGCGACCGCTTCGGGATTCTAATTGACTTGCGTTCAATGGCATCCCAGGAAATGCACGGGAGCGGGGTGAGGCTTGTAAACACAAAGGACAGGGTACAGCTTGAGATCAAGTGGACCACCTGTGGATCTGGAAATGTCAACTGCCATGTTTTCACAATCAGCAACTCGCAGTTTAACATATTGGACCGGCAATATGAATCTGTGCAATACTAAATATAACCGAAGGTTGAATCATGAACCCGGATAACATTCCATTCAACGCTCTCATAGTGGGGCAGACAAACTCAGGCAAAACAAGGTTTGTGGTTGACCAGCTCAGGGGCCCTTTCCGTGGCAAGTTTGACTACATTGTTCTTATCTGCCCGGCATTCGCTCACAACAAGACCCTCTTCCGATTTGGGGAAAACGACCCGCAGGTGTATGTCGTGATTTGCGAGCAGCACAAGGTGGAACTTTGGTTGAAGATCGTGACTTTTGTTTTTGAGGGACCAACACACTCATAATCCTTGACGACTGCGCCGCCTCGAAAGAGGTAAAAAACGTACAGGACAGCTGGTGCATCTCGCCTTTTCAGCAAGGCACATCGGCATCAGCGTGTGGCTGCTGACCCAAAAGTATACTGGCCAGCATCATCGCGTCTTTCCGGGAAAACATCGCGGCTGTCGTTCTTTTTTACAACCCTTCGGCCAAGACCACAAAAGCCATTTTGAGGACTATGCAGGAGACCTGCCCCCTGAGGGGTACAAAAGCATGATTTTGAAGCTGAAAGAGTGAAAGTTTTCTTTCCTTGTGTTCTCGCTGCGGCACCCATTTGGGGTGCGGTTTTATTCCGCCAATTAAAAAAAAAGTTGAAGTATAGATGGCTGAAGAGCAGCAGGCAATGGCAGAAGTTATGGATATGCTGGAAGCAGAAGCAACAGGAGCGCCCACCGGTGGAACCCTGACTTTGGCCTCCCCGGTCCTGATATTCCTGCTCTTCGTGAGCAGCTGGCTGTTCTGGTGATGACGGGTAAGACCAAGGAGGCCATCGGCATCCAGCTGACGCAAGATCAGGTGAAGCGCCTCCCAGACAAAGATGTTGAGAAGTATTTCAAAAGGTATGAATCTTACGTGGGCTCGAAGACAACAGAGAGCTTGATCGACGGCTTCATTTTTCTTGTTACCAAGACCGCTGGGTCGGTCGTCAAAATAAAAAACATTGAGGCTTACCAAAAAGAGATAAAAGAAGACTACTTAATCACAAAAGAGCTCTCCTGCTTGGCTGGCAGCCTTGCTTTGAAGTTTGGCTGTTGGCTTACTGTCGCCAACACGGCGCTGATCACCGCAAAACACATTGATTTTACAGGCTCAGAGGATGTGCAGCATAAGCCGGTGACGATTGCTGAACAAATTCCTGAGCAATCCTCAGCAACTGCTGAATAACTGTTGAGAATTACAAAGCAACTGCTGACTATTGCTTATTATTTTCAGGCAAATTGAACTTTTCTCTTTTAGTATATCTTCCCAATGGCAGATGCACAACCTCAAGCCCCCGCTGCCAAAACACAGGCACAGCAGCCATCCAATGGACAACTTACTTCTCCTGCCCCAACCACACAGCGCGAAAAAAAAACCAAAACGGGTTGCTGCAGCAAGTTGGTGGCTGAAAGAAACAAACAGGTTCGAGAAGCACAGAAAAAACTCTGGAAAAGGCCAATGCCATAATTGCATAAAACGACGCCAAAAAAACAGTGCCTGCTGCCCCCGCCGCCCCTGTACAGGAAGCTGCACCCAAAGACACAGATGGCATTTCTTTCAGCACCGCACTGGCTGTGGGTGGTCTTATTGTTGGGGCGGCCAGCGTTTATTATCAGTGTGAATCGATACAAGAAAGGCTTCAGTTTTTGGCCCCACGAAAAAGGAAATCGCCCCAAGCCCGCCTCCTGTTGCCAGCGAGCCCACTCCCGCGCCAAAGAAGAAAGGGGAGATAAGGAAAATGGATTAATTTTCTTTTGAAAATGTGCAAGCGTTGTATAACATGAAGTTTATGAGAAAGATTGCTGAAGGTGCGGTTGACGGTGCTTGTTTTATAGGTATTATAGTTCTTTCATTTGAAATTAACAGGCAGTTGCTTTTAAAAGCTTTAAATCTTATCGTGCCAAAATGAGATTTTTTAAAAGGTGGTGAAACTGATACTGAAGATGATGAGATTGAGTTTGAAGATGATGAGATTGAGTTTGAAGATGCTCCACCACCTTACTCAGAGGTTGTTAATGACTCTGTTTCTGGAAACTAAAAGATGAGCGTGGTGATAAATTTTCCCATTTAAACTTTTTGCCCTTTTTTATATTGGCATGTCTGACAACAAGCTTGTCAAAACGGTCATGGATGGAGCAGTTCTTACTGCTGTTATTACTGGTATTGGTTGGGTCGGGAAAAAGGGTTTGAAAGAAAATTTCATATCTGACCCAGCAGCAGTTTTATGAACTATCTTGAGTTTACTGCTGTTACGGCGGGAGCCATTGCGCTTAAAAGTTTTATCGAGGACCAAAAAATCATCCCTTTCAACGTTTGATTTAAAAAATAGGCTCTTGGTGTAAGAAGATGGCAACCGTCGCAATCGTTGTTGGTGGTGCGATCCTCAATGCAGCAACTTTTATCGGTCGCAATTATTTCACGAGGGCGCTTGGCAGCGGCGACGACGCCTTGCTTGATGAAAAAAAGCGCCACAACAAGGCTCTTGAGGATTACCAGGTGGCTTACGCGAAATACAGCTGCGAGCGAGCGCACCCAGCTCCTTGACTGGATCCAGACAAACACACAGATCAAAGCGCACGCCAAGCAGAACTTCACCAACACCAACTATGCTTTCAAACTTTATAGCCAAACACAACCAAACCGGCTTATGGCTCTGCTGAAAGAACCTAAGTTCTCCGATTTCTACCAACCAAGCGAGCAGCAAAAAAAGGGCGAGCTTGTTTTTTTGGGAGCCGGGACTCTCGCTTTGGGCTGTGCTGCTTTTCGTTTCCTAAATTGATGCGCGCCTATGGAAGAGTGGGTGGCATGTTGTATGATGGTGGCGCTTGCTTTAATAATTGAACGGGCGTACCCGGAATTATCAGAAAAAAATAAAAAAAATATTTTTGATAGCACCGTTGTTTGTAATGCAGAAGAGCTTCAAAAATTAATTGAGGAAGGCTTTCCTAATATGGTTTTTCCTGAAAATTATTATGAAGATTTTTTTAATAAAATTTTTTGGCCGGCTTTGGTTGCAAATCCTGATCTAATAAAAGAAATTAAACACAAGGCTGAAGAAATGTCAAAAGAAACGGGCGAAGTTGAAAGGGTGTGTGCAGCTAATTTTGTTTGTAAAGATAAATCCATTACAGATAAATTGACTATAGCACACAAGCCCTACTGTTAAAGCGATAAAGAACTGAAAAAATTGATTGAAAAACCCCATTTTAACTTTCAAGAAATGTTTCTCGATGGGGTGTGGTAAATTAAGACCTCTTTTGGAGATTTAATTGCGTGTTAAAATGTGGAAGCCAAACTCGCAAAGATTTTTTACAACCCAGGTGGCTATTGGAAAGGGTTGGCCGCAATTAAAAAACTGGCTGAAGCTGCAAAGGTATCTGAAGATGACGCAAAAAGGTGGCTGATCAAGCAGGCGCTTTGGCAAATTTATCTTCCGGCACCTCGCCGCATTCTTCGGCCGAAGTTTGATGTTTTCACTCCTAACAAGGTGCACCAAGCTGACCTTCTTTTTTTGCCGCATGGCAAACTCCCCTGTGGGCGCAAGGTGTACAAGTACGCACTGACACTTGTTGATGTTGCCAGCCAATACAAAGAGGCTGAACCTTTGACCTCAAAAAACTCAGACGAGGTAGCCGTGGCGTTTCGCAAAATTTACAAACGCTCGCCTCTGAAATGGCTGGAAATGCTCCAGGTGGATCCTGGGCGTGAATTTATGGGTGAGGTCACAAAAGAAATGGAAAACCACAAGTATATATCCGGCGCGGGCAGCCCGAAATTCACCGTGACCAGGCCATTGTGGAGCGTTTCAACCGCACGCTGGCGGAGCGCTTGTTTGGTTACCAGTATGCTGTGGAAATGCGTTTGCAGGAAGGCCAGCAGTCTGTCGCGTGGGTGAAACGGCTTCCAGAGGTTGTTGCTTCCTTGAACAATGAGAAAACAAGCCTGACTGGGAAGAAACCGGTGGTTGCGATCAAAGAAAAGGCGGTTTCTTCCAAACCTTCAACCACATATCAAAGGCCTGTCGGGAATCGCGAAAAGAAACTCCCCCCTCTTGTCAATGTCCGCTATCTTTACCAACCGGGTGAGCTGGAGGGCGGCAAAAAAAGAGCCACAGATCCTGTCTGGTCTTTGAAAGTCTTCAAGATTGAAAGAACTGTCGTGAAACCTGACACACCTGTTTTGTACTATTTGCATGATGGGCCAAAACACAGCTTCGTGCGTGAAGAGCTGCTGGTTGTTCCGCCAAACACAGAGCTACCCCCCGAAAATCTCATCTAACCGCGAAAAAATAATTGGGTATATATGGCGGGGCGCCAATTGAATAGTGGCGAGCAGGGTGTAATGGAAGGTGTGCAGCCACCTGAAATCTTGCAAGTTTTAAATGCTTTAGAAGCCCTTTCTTATTGTATTATACCATATAAAAAAATTAAATTTAAGGGTCAAAGCTCAGAAAAAATAAATAAACATGTCCAAGAGTTGGAAATGTTTGCAATAAAGTTTCTTACAGACGATGGCCATTATACAGAATGTGCGTGCACATTTAATAATTTGTTTTACCCTTTGAAGAATTATATTATAGAATACCCCGAAAAAGTAGATTCAATAATTTATAGACGGCTTTTAAAGGTTGTTAATAATTTTATTGAGCTTGCGCGTGCAAAGATAGTTGAATAATTACCTTACTCTAAAATCACATTTAACCACTCATCGATGCCTTCCAGTTCTACTTCAGTCGGCATGGGTGGGAATTGTACCTAAATATCCCGTCGAACCACTCCTCAATTTCTTCTATTTCTGCTTCCGTCAGCAGAGGATTGTACCCGAATGCATTTGTGTGTACTCCATCCTCTTCTATCCAACATTTCGAATCAAATGCAGACAGAGAAGTCTTATTCACGTCCATTTCGAAGATGTTGTGCCTTTCGCTCCGAAGAATGTTCATTCCGTGTGACAGCTGCTTCTTGCCGAATAGGGTTTCTTTGTACTGTTAGTGCAGGATTTCTCTTTTGACCACGTTCTTTTCACCCCTTTGGCCTTTTTCATGTTTTTTTCGTTGGCCATCATAACTGAATACATCTTCAGCCACAAACCAACATACTCTGCGATTGGAGCGCCCGCGCACTCATCTTTTATTTTCCCCAAAACCTTTTTGTTTGTTACTGAATACAGCGGGTGGTTTTTCGGGTAGTCGCTTGTATCAAAGAGATTTTGGCCGAGGCAGCCTCCTGGGCCCATGTCTTTGTAAATGTCCTCTGTTTGAATCAGAACCATAAAACTATCGGTATCTGTGTACAGCAGTTCGCATCTGTTTCCGTACTGCTTTTTTAAGACATTGTAGTAAAAGTCATCCATGAGAATTTTACTGTTTTCCAAGATTGTTGCGCCGGTGTAAACAGGTTTGTTAAGGCAGAGTTTGCTTTTTCGCATGCTTATACCTGCAAGATCATTTGCAAAGAACTTGTGCCGTGAGTACAGGGGGTTTGCAATCAGTTTTCTCATCCTGGTTGTCTTGTGGGGGCGCACCAGTTTCACATCCGTGCGGCTGCGCAAGTTTTCCATCGTTTTCCCGAAAACAGAGTTGTTCATCAGTTTGTAGAACTCCTTTTCGAATTTGTTTTTGGCCTTCTTTCTGAATTTAGTGTTCATCGTGATGTATGGCTCCATCCATTTCTTTTGTTCGAACTCCAACACTCTGTGGACTTTATTCAGCCGTATGCCCTGTTTCAAATAAAACTGGAGGTTTCTGTAGTGTACAACGTAGTTCTTTTTGTCCTGCAATGTCAGCAGGAGCTTTTGGCAGTCTGGCGGGTTGAGATGGAGGTCATCTATCATTTTCTTTTGGTACAGAGGCAGCCATTCTCTTTTTACGGCCTTTTTCTCTGGTGCAAGAGGATAGCCATTGTGCGCTTCATGGAGTTCTTGGGGGTACTCATGGTCAACTTCAAGGAAATAACCGTTTTTTGCCGTCTTCTGGAATCTACAGAATTTCTCCCTCTGAGGGTACCCAAGAATTCCATTTGAATTTCCCCACTGGAAGGGCTTTGCTCATCGCCCATCCATAAAGGTTGTTTGCATCATAATACATGATATAAGTTGTTGGTTTGCTGTCATTATAACCTGGCACCAGTGGGTTGTTTGCTTTGGTGTACCTCTTGCTTACCATTGAAATGCCGCCCCGCATCCCGCACTCAATGAACAGATGCATGTCAACATCTGTCAGGAGTTCAAGCTCTGCGCCTGTCTTTTTTAAGAGCGCGTCCCACGACAGGCCTGGAGATGTGTAGTAGTGTGCTGGATCCAACCCGTACTGCTTTTGGCAAAGATCCCGGAAGTTTTCAAAGACGTCTGCCAGAAGTGCAACGTCTGTTTTCACGTACAGGTCATGGTAGTCACCGAGCATTTTGCAACCAAATGTTTCCCAGACTTTTTGTGCATGTCGGTAATCGTTGTCTGAGATGTGCTCGCCAGAAAGGTTGCTGAAGAAACGCTCTTTGGCTGGAAGACTTGTTTTGTTGAATCTTTCCCACAAACCCATGGACTCGTAGGGGTAAATTCCCTTTTTACACAGCAGATCAAATTTTGCAGATTCGGAGCAAAGCCTTTTTGTTATTTTCAGAGCCTCTTTTGGTGCGGCTTTAACCAGTGCATCGAGGCTGGCCAACAGAAATGAGTTGCTGTCAATGAAACACAGGTTACCCAGAGAAAATGAAATGTATTTTTCCATGTTTTTAGCAATGCAGGAAAGCTCGCCGGCTCCTTCCACTTTCGACATAGCCTGCATTAGGTGGTGCGCATCGTAGCCTTTCAGGTTGTGGAACACGACGGGAATGGGTATTGTTTTGACTTTTATGCGCAGTTTTTTGTTGCAAGCATCGTGAGCGGCGCCGCGGAATTTGCCTGTGATAAGGCAGTGGTCTTTCACAGCGTCCCGGTTCCATGTGGATTGGCGCTGGGGTTTCTAAGCTTTCGCGCAGTTTTTTTTTCAGGCAAATAACACTGTTGAGAAACACCTCCACTGCGTTTTTGTCGCCATCGGAGCCTTGTCTGTATTTCTTGACTGGGTGGATTTGCCCATCGCTTCTCACACATGTTACTGCAAACCCACAAGCGGTGTGCTTGTTTATTTTTACTGTGCAGGCTGTTCGTTCGTGCTGGTCTTCAGGAATGTTTTCAATCAGAGCTTCGAAGTCGGCGTAGATAACGTAGGGTGCTTTCATTTGTCTGCTGTAGTTTTGGTATTTCAACGTGTTTTTTCCTTCTTCTGGCATTTCAATTCTTGTGGGGGTTCCATTCACACCGTTGCAGTGTTTTTGGTGTTCTGCAAGAATCTTGTCTGATGAGAAGCCTATGAGGCACATCACGCAGAAGTGTTTTTTGCCACCGTGTTTTGTTTGGTCTTATAGCAGAGATGAAAGCCTCTTCACAAAACAGTAGTGTTGTTTTTTGTCTTCGTGGAGAAGCAACAGGTTGATTCTTGGGATGCTTTTATCTTGTGTGCTTATTCTAAGAGAAGTCACATGGTCGTCTTCCCAGCCAAACACATTTAGTGCAAGGTTGGGGTTTTGTTTTTCAAGTTTGCAGAGTTGTTTCAGTGGGGTTGGAAAGTCAATGCCATTCCAGTTCAAACTGTCTTCACTTGGATACTTGCTGGGTCTTTCTGCATGTACTTCTACAGGAAATCTTGCAGCTTTCAAAGACCATTTCAAACATTCGTTATCCCGGTTTTGCATATTTATAATTGCTTTTTTGGCGGCCAGTTTTTTTGGTGAGAGAATGTAAGTACCACCTCTCAATGGTTGAAATTTTGCAACATTAACATAGGCAATTGTTATTTTATCAATGGTCCATCCTGATCCTCGTTCTGACCAATTATCTATATCCCGTTAATTCCGTCATGAAATAGTTCAAAAGCATGCTCAAATTCTGAGTGGAGGTTTGCTTTTGTTAAAACGCGGGGCAAATCTTGAAAGTAGTGCCTTTGTGTTTCTTCTTCCCATTCTTCATTTTCGTTTTGCCTTAGTCTTTTAAAATAAACCTCCAGACCAAACTGTGCTTTTATGCTGCCGTTTTTATCAGTTTCACTCTTAACAACATCAAAAGCTTTGTCGTGCACTTCTCTGTGTAAGAAATTATTAACTAAAGGTCCTGCCTATAGGGGTTTTGAGGATTAACATCCATCCTCCAAACATTCAGCCAATCGTCAAAATTAGTTTGTGAAACTTGAAACTCATCCCAAACAGCAGCTTGGGCGGGCGGCCTGGCGTTTCCCCCCGCAGGCTCATCATATCCGTAAAACTCAGCAAGCACCTCTTCCCCCACTCTTGCTGCTGCCATCCTGGGTATATACATGCATGCACTTTTCTTCAATAGGGGGTGATGAAGTGGGACAGTTTATGTGTTTTAAGACACGCACGTGTAAAATGGTGGTTCTGGCGACATATCAAACAATATCCACTTAATGACGAGCAAGCGAGGAGTTAGGAACATATCGATTAAAGACTTAAAATAAGGAAATAAGTGGATATTGTGAAGATTTGTCCAGAACCACCATTTTACACATGTGTCATGACCCCTGTGATACCAGTGCAGCACTCTACCAACTGAGCTAACAAGTCAACTGGGAGCTGGCCAAGGATCATTCACAGCTTCATTCTTTAATCCACAGTAAATATGTGATTTTCATTCACTTTCACATACTCAAAAGAGTGTTTGATCGGACATCTATTAAATGCCTTTAGTTGAATCTGGTTAAAAAGACTTAGCTGTGCCTCATTTCTTCAAGCTACTTCTCAGGGTTTGGGTATCTGCTGAAACACTTTAATTTCCTTTAATGTGTTTGTTTTATTACATGAAAGATGAAGGAGAAATTTGATGAAGGTCACTCATGTAGCTTAAGACTAGGGTGGAGGGACTTTTGCAACTGATGTATATTCAAAGGTGACAGACCGCAAACAAATGTTGCTTCTAAAAATATCTGCATGTAATAACTGTTCATCAGTAGGATACCTAAAATGTGTGTAATTCCATAATTGGTTTCGGCTCCATCAAATCCTATACCAATTGCAGAACATTTTAGGAGGAGCCACCCACATTGTGAGCACAGTTATTGACAATACATATTAGCAAGGAAAACAACGTAAAATAATAGGAGTACGTTAAATAATGAACTAAGCACACGTAAACTAAATAAGCAAGCACGTGCACAACTTAAGGAAAATTGCGTGCACACACTTGCATAAAAATGTAATGAATGGAAGCAACAAGGATCTCAAATTTGGGCGTCAGGATAATATAAAGGATATAATCTCATCTCTGGATTGCTAATCTCATCTCCTGTAGTGTAGCACCATACTTCTCAACGATAGCACCGTGGCGTTTCAAGAATTTAGTTAATGATTTACGAAGCAGCGTAGATTTGAAGCCTTGGTGAAGGAGATGTGAAGAAAGTCTGTGAAGTCTATCAATAAAATCCAGTTTCGATGTGCAAAGTCTAGCATATCTCACTAATTGAGATATGAAAACACCATAGGCTGGATTGGCGGGAATGTTGCTGTCCATGTGAGGAAAATTGACAATCCGAAATGAGAAGTCATCCCTCTTTCTTTCCTTCGTTGACCTTGTGAGTGAGTGCAAAGCGCGAGCAAGTGGAAATTGGAGCGGAAGTCTGATTAGCCAATCGGAATTTTCTGTTGTTTGTGCAACAGGAAATTCTGAATGTGTCACAAAGAGAAAAGGCTGCAGTCCCTCTTTCTTTCCACTCACTCGCACTGACTTCCACTTACCCTAGTTTCCGCTCATTCACGCTTCATGCTCGCTCACTAGGTCAACAAAGGAAAGAAAGAAGGACTGCTCACAGTCTAATACTTTTACCGCCAATTACATACATTCCAACCTTGATTATCAGGACCTTCATTATCCAGTCTATTTACAAAGTCCCAGCAAGGCCGTATAATGAAGGTTTGACTGTACTTCCATCCAGCAGAAGTTCAAGTAACTGATTGGAATATTATGGTATGTTTATTGCACATAAGGATGGAATTGTGAGATTCTGGAACCCTGAATCAGGCCAGCAGATTACTTGTGAGAAGACTGACATTTCAGTGGAGATCAACAATGAAGAAAAGCAGGAGGTATTGGACTAAACATAATTTTATGGTTTTTCAGCAGTTTCTGCATTATGTGAGACAACTGTTACATTAATCTTTCCAGGTCTGTAAACTACATCCATTTGGTGCTCCAATTATTTTATGATTTGAGTTATGTCATTTTTAGATCCACAATTCAACAATGATTTCAACTTGTTTACCTTTCAGGAAGATGTTCTGCATTGTCCAGCTATATCATGTTTAGCCTGTTGTCAAAACAATTCTGTGGTGTGTGCTGTGTTAGAAAGGTTTGTCACCAGCTGTAACTAACTGTTAGCTGTTACTTCATTTCACTTAAAGTGCACCTAACACCAAAATATATTTTTGCTAAAATAGATCTTTGCACCTGCACATTTCGCCTTTGTTTCCAGTGTTAGACCTTTTTATGGGCTTCAAAATGTAAAAAAAAAAGCATTGTTGGGTACACAACCAAGTCAGAAGGGCTGTGGCTTTATTCTCAATTTGACGTCACAAACTGCTTTGCATGCATGTTTACAAAGACTTACCATGATGTAAATCAGTTTGTGATGTCAAATCGAGAATGGACCCAAGCCCATCACTAGCTCGGTCATGGGACAGATGATAGCCAGATTTAATTGTAACTTTTACAGCCTATGAAAAGCTGCGACCTGGAATGATCTGTCTCCTAATGTAACCCTGCTTCTATAAGTTGGCGTTGCAAGCAACGAACTATACGAGGAGGATCTTAAATTATAATTTCCTGGTCTTTTAATTGACACAAGTTCTCTTGATGACTGATGACTAATGACTTCACCCACAGACTCAAAAGCTAGATTTTACTCAGACAGCACAACAAAAAAACATCAAAGAAAAATATAGCTGGGTGTGTTCATCTGAATGGTCAAACAATATTTTTGGGATTTCAATCATAGATTCAAAGTCAGGTCATGATGATGATGATGATGAAGGGGAATTTCTGTGCCCCTCCCCCCCCCCCCCCCTCCCCCCTTATAGCCCCACAGGCTATAAGTGTTCCTAATTACTCTGCAAGTTGGACCTGACTTTGAGTCTATGACTGAAATCCCAAAAATATTGTTTGACCATTCAGATGAAGCCACCCAGCGATATTTTTCTTTGATGTTTTTTTGTTGTGCTGTCTGAGTAAAATCTAGCTTTTGAGTCTGTGGGTGAAGTGTCTCCAGGTGTAACCGATTTAATAAACTATCTCCCTTAACCCTTTCTGCATACGATTTTGAAGTTGTAATGTTTGTCGAACGATATTTTGTTTTAGTTACTTGGTAATTTTGTTCGATTTTAAATCCTGGGGCGCTTTCCATTTGAATGGAAAAACCAGGGAGAAATTTCGGTTAAAAGGAACAAGTCAAATTTGTCTCAAACAAAACGGAACGGGACGAGCGTGTTCCTTTTGCACTGAGTCACTCTTTAACGGACTGAGTATTTTACCTTATACCAAACCGCGCATTTAATTCATCAAGGAGCATGGAACTAGTAGGACGCCGCAGATGGTGCAGGATTTTTCGGTCATTTCGGTAAAACCAAGAAAGGAGGAATACCTCGGAAGGTATTCCTTTTTTCCAGAAAAATTGCCATGGGAAAAGTCTGTTCCATTTGATTCACCACCGGCACGGCCGGTTATTCCATGCAAAAGGAAAGCACCCCTGTACTCTTAAAAAGACTCTGACGTTTTGATGTGTGAGAAGTATGCTTTCATGTATCTTGTTCACACAGGTGCCCGACCCTCCGTTTATATCATACAAATGAAAAGGTGACTACCCTCCCCTCCCTAGAGACTGAAGCCCCTCCCTGGACAGCAGTGTTCGACCCTGAGGGTAGACTCTGGTCTGTTCAGCCTCACTCTGAGGAGCCCGTCTTAGTGTTCGAACCCAGAGGGACTGGTAGCAGCTTAACGGTGGGTAATGAAGTTTAAAGTCGGGTAATGAAATTTCAAACCCGACTTGGGACGGACCGGGTTTAAAAAATGACCGTACATTGCCTTACAAAGCAAAGAAATATTTTCCAACCAGTAAAGTGAATACCCTGGTCGCAGAGGTGTTCTCCCTTCTTTCTTTCTCCAGAAAAAAAAAACTGAACCCCAAAGCTGAGATGAAATGCGTTGTCACCGCTTCGCAGCTTAATTTCGCTAGTAGAGAAGAACAATGAAAATCTTTGAGTTGAAATCTTTTGAATGGTGAAAGAAAATTCGTACATTGGTTACAAAAAATGTCAAGCAGAAAAAGATCAGCCCACCAACGTCCGCCTTGAAGTTGCCGGGTAAGGTCCATCCCCAGGTGCCCGTCCCTGGTTTATGACTAATTCGTAGTTAGACGCAACTTGCTCAACCAACAAGTAATTAATAGAGCTTGGGAATTAAGGCGAGTCTCAGATGGTAGCAGGCGCATGAGCTGTCAGCTACGTGAACAAGAAACATCTGATGGGCTTGCTGTCGATGTTCAACAGTTGTCTTTCTTCCTCCCTCGTTGTTTGTCTTTTTAACGTGAACATAATCGCTCATTATTTTGAGATATTCGAATTTCTCTTTGACTTTGAAATGATGAACTGCAACGACAAACGCTCTGGAAAATAGCGATTCGATTGTTTCAGCGAACTTCACTTCACTTCACTTTAATTTATGTCCTACCTATGTAGTATTTATAATGTGCACAGCGCATTGAGAAAAACGAATCACATTTGCCTGACTACACCCTCAAAGGCTTCTGTATTTCTGCTAATAGCAATGACACTGTCTGGAAAACTGTTCCACAGTCTAATGGCCCTAGGCAGAAAACTGAAATTCTAAATGTTTGTTCTTGAGAACGGAACGTTTAAGTGTTTTTCATGCTTGTGTCGAGATCGTCGTCGAGGTTTGTTAAGGCCTTCGAGAGGAAGATAAGTAAGTAAATTCAACCCGCCAGGTTGAATAGACATGCGGTGGCTGCCTCCCAGCTGTTGGCTGGTTGTGCTTTTCCAATTAAACACAAGTTGCTAACAGTTAATATTCTCTGCGTTCTCCGTGGCCGCAAGCTGCTCTGATCTGATAAATTAAAGCCGACGAAACAACGCTCTATCTTTAGCGGAGGTGATGAACGTGGTCCCTCTTTGAAACATTTCCGTCGGGTTTTTTACATTTTCGTTCTTTGACCGCGAAAACTGGGATAAAAAGTTTGCTCTCATCCCAGTTTTTGCGTCGTCAAAGAAAGAAAACACTCAGAAAACTCTACAAAAACGCTTGCTACTCAGGCTGAGACTTAGCGGCCCGGGGGAGTGGGGTGAGGACTTGGGTAAATTGAAACTGCTGGGTATGAGCCGCTAGCCTCTCAGAACCCCTACCCCATTATAGTCTATTCTGTGGCCAAATATAGACCCCATCTTGGGGGTACTTGGGTAAATTTCTGCTGGGTATGTGCCACTGGCCTCTCAGAACCCCTACCCCATTATAGTCTATTCTGTGGCCAAATATAGACCCCATCTTGGGGGTACTTGGGTAAATTTTTGCTGGGTATGTGCCGCTGGGCTCTCAGGACCCCTACCCCATTATAGTCTATTCTGTGGCCAAATATAGACCCCATCTTAGTCACTTTTGGGCAAATGTAAATTTTCGTGATCCCATCTTAGTCACCGTTTCTGTTTATCCATCTACCTTATAAAGCCTTTTAAGTACGGTCATCCTAAAATGAATTGACGCATTTGCAAAACTGAATGTAGGACATCTTACTTTTCACCTACAGTACAAACATTCTGGTACATGTAACCCCCCCCCCCCCCCCTCCAAACAAAACAAAAAAACTCCCGACAATGTGGGACCCCATTCTAGTAACTCGATTGAAGGCAACCCCATTATAGTCAATCCAGTCGTGAAAATGCGATCCCATCCAGCGGCACATCCCCATTAGCCTATTACTAGGACGTGCCCCCCCCCCCCCCCCCCCCGGAGGGGGGGGGCTTAGCGCCTTAAAATCAGCCTTTTACCTTCTATATTAGGGCTTGACGTTTTGGCTTGACATCAGATTAATAGCTTTTGTTGTCTGCTTTATTGTAGTACGTAAAACTGTCGTCAGATTTCTCGCCTGTGTTGTCATCGGCCAGGGATTGGAGCTTTTTGAAAGGTATGCATGGCTTTCTAATCTTTCAGAATATCAGAGAGGAGAGATGCATATTTAGTTTTGACTAAACTGAAGAAACTCATCCATTCAACTGGGGAGACCCAAAGCTAAAAGCATACTGACGTCTTGTTGATAGATTGGTCATTTGAGCTAACCGCCGACCGGTTAGCTCAGTTGGTAGAGCACCGGACTACTGTGCGGTTGGTCGCGGGTTCAAACCCCGACCGAACCAACACTTGGGGTCTTAAAATAATTGAGGAGAAAGTGCTGCCTTTGTGATTACGTCTGCAAACGATTAGACTTTCTAGTCTTCTCGGATAAGGACGATAAACCGAAGGTCCCATCTCGCAACACTTGTTCCTAATAATCTGTGGGACGTTAATGAACCCCCACACTGTTCGAAAAGAGTAGAGGACGTAGTTCCCGGTGCGCGTGGTCTATCTTTTATCTGTCTTGACATTCATGTGTGGGTTGGGTGGGTGGGTGAGATCAAATATGGACTGATAGCGGCTGCCAGAGGCGCCTTTACAGGCTGACGTCTGATCTCACCCTAGAGAAGAATTGTAAACCGCCATGAAACTATGTGATATGTGCGGTATATAAATCCATGACCTTTGCCATTACCATTACCATCAGTATAAATTAATATATTTCAGAACGGCGGAAGTTTTAAGCTAAACGAAGAAGCTTAGCTGCATTTACGCCTAGGATAACTCTTTTTTCCCACTCTTTCGTTAGGCATTGCTTAACTCCTTCTTTAAGGAATGTAGACCCACCAGGATCTGGCGCGCTTGAGCTTTCCATTCAGGGGCACCCAACGACAAGTTTCGGTAGATATCTGTTCGGTGGAGGGTAATTCGCCTTGCGCTTTCGGCGTCGATTAAAGAGTGCACTCGGATTTTCGTAACTAAAACGTGGCCTAAAAGATTCGAAATTGGGAAATCATAGCCACTAAGGTTTTCGGAAAGGCCGTAATTGCTGTTTTTGGCAGTCAAAAACGTCAGCTAGCATTTTCGGAAAGGAAATAGTTCCCTAGAACAGCTTGCATTTTCTCAAAGGACGATTTTGTTCCCTAACATTTTCGGGCAATTAAAATTTCAGCTAGGGAATCCGAACAGATGAACTTCTTCTAGCTTATGAAAACATCGCTTTAAACAGACTTCAAAAACCACAAGGCACTTAAAAAGGCCTTTCTACAGCTTTTGCTTGATTTGGCTCGTTGGGTGCCCCTGTCCATTGGCCCTTGCAGCGGGAATTTTCAAAGTGGTTAGTTTTGAGCTGCATTTCCAGCCCCATTTCAGAAAATCATACCGTAAAAATGTTGTCGCGAAAAAAACATGTTCCCACTCCCAACAACATTTCAAGATGATTTGTATTTGCTCTCCTGTTGCACTCAGGTATGCGTTCAGTTGGCGCAGCCCATCACATTTCTCTTGCCAGTTCGTGTTAGTGGGCACGCACGCCTTGTTCGACCTTGTTTACCGGATACATTTACGGTTTGACTGACAACTGCGCCCTTTGTGTTACCGCAAATGATAATTGCCCGAGCACCTGCTTTTTATTGCTCACAGGCTGTGTAAATCAGGAGAGGAAGCTGGAGACGCTAAGAAAGAAAGAAGTGGACAATATCAGCGAATATTTAGCGAGGAAAGAGGATCGCATTGAAAAGAAGAGGGACAAGAGCAAGCAATCTTTCAGCGGAGACTCCACAGCGCAAGCTGAAAACGGAGCGAAGAGGCCAAGATTAGAGTCTTAAAGCGTATAGTTGTCTTCGGTACTTTTTATTCTGGTGTAGGAAGAAAAGAATAGAGGTTAAATGCATTCCCTAAATAATAACTCAGTTTTTTGCGTCCTATGTAAAAGTAACGTAATTTGTGGCCGTTTTGCAGGACAATGTAAATTTGCTAAAACTGAACTTTTCCAAAACAGAACTCCAGCTTTTTTCTATACCATTTCACAATTAGATTATGAGCTCGAGATTTCTATCGCGTGATAGCTGATGAGGGCGCAGCCCGAATCAGCTATCACGCATAGAAGTGGAGAGTGAATAATCCAATTGTTTTCGTATAAATCTACTAGCCGTTCAAAACTAAACAAGTACATTATCTAAATCCTCCTCGCTGACACTTGGAAAACGCGAAGAAGCCGCTGCCATTTTGTTGACAATCGCCACTCACTATCACAGAATAGATAGCGAGCAGCGTAGCCAATCAGAGAACGGCATTCGTGATAGAACGCTAGTAGATTTATACTAATTCTGAGTGGGCAAGAATTTCACTTAAAGAACACAATTCTTCTGCTGGCGAAAGCGTTAACTTCCCCATATTAAGTCAGTCATCCCTTTCTCAAAAGAAATAAAAATGCAAATTGAAACAAAAACGTTTCTAAAACAGAACTCCGTTTCTCTCTCTATTCTGAGTAAAAAAGCTTTTCTTTAGCATGCATGTTTGATGACGTTTTTTCAACACTTCTTGTTGGAAGAATGTTTGGAGTTCGATCAAACATTTTCTCCAACATACAACAAATGTTGAAGCGTGTAGCCGCCCTTTCAACAATGTTGCATTGCAAAGACCAATCAGAGTTAAGGGCCCAGTCTCTAATCCGAAAGCCTAATGGCGGAGGTGGAAATTGTTGAAGCCAGAACCCCGAAGCGACGTGTTTCCAACAATGTTTTATGCGTATCCAACATTGTTAGAAGCGTTCTTAGAACAATGTTGGGACGTGTTGTTCTAACAATGTTACAACGTGTAGCCGGGGCTTTATAGAGTCTAGTTTCTCCCATTCTGTCCAAAGTGGCAATCTATCCCAGAAGAACTCAACTTGAATCAATCCGAAATCCCTTTCATCGCTTTTAAGTGGAAAACTGCTCATCCTAATTAAAGCAAAAACTTTTTACCTTCCGAGCACTGCCCCAAATAAACTTGAAAAAACATTTTTTCTTTCTCTTTGGGGTGAGCAGTCTTGTCTGTTCTGAAGTAACCCACTGCAAGAACTAAACTGCGGTAGTGTCCCTGTTATCGATGTCTTGCAGTGATGGGTATCCCCTTTGCAGGAGACCCCTTCATGTAGATGGAAACTTGAACAAGAGAACGCAATGTTATTTTCCGGCCTCTGATTACAATCAATACCCATTGATTCCTAAAAGAACACAGTTCTTCCTTTATTGAGGTAACTAAAACTTTACCATTAGAGCGGAATTCTGGGAGAGAATCGATCCAAAACAATTCAATGTTGCGTGAAAAGAGCTAAAAAAAACACACCATTACAGACGCCTTAATCAATCACCAGCTAATCGCATTTCGTGGAAGAGTGCGCTTGCCGCAACAGTCCCACAACACCACACGCACCACGTTCAGCTAAAGATAAACCCCTGGAAACAAGGCAGCCGTTTTGGTACATCGCAACTATCAACTGGCGAGAGTCTTACTCCAAGAAAACATGGTTGCACTTGACGCGGAGGGTGAATTCTGCACACGTTTTGGCGAAGTGTCTCAGTCGACGTGACGTACACGTGATCCTAAAAAGCCCTTGAAGGTCTCCGTAGGCTGTGAGAGGAGGCACTCGGCTATTTCCTGGGGACTCCCACGGAGAACCCACATGAAACTCTTGCGAGGAATAAGGTAAACAGGAAGAGATGGAAAGGGAGAAAGGAGAACTTTCTGAAAATTGATTTCTAAGCTTAGTTTGATTATGAGCTAACAGCAAATATGTCGTTTTTTAAATAGTGTATCGCATTTCTTCTGTAATTTGTAAACTCCGGGGTGCGTTCAATTTTCTTGAAGTTTAATGAACACTAAAAAATACAGTGATATGTTAAGACAATTTTTTTCTTAGTTTTAAAATCAATTTTGAGAACGTTTCTCATCAGTGGGCGAAATTGTCAGTTTTTGGCCACGTTTTCTTGAAATCCTCTCAATTCAAAACGGCTTTTCATAATTGGCATAAAAAAAACCTCAACTTTGTCCACCGCTTTTGAGTGCTGTGGGTTGCGTGTTTAATATTGGTAACCGCTTTTTGGTAAACACCTCGGGTCATAAAAAACGGTGTGCTGTTGGCATCCACATGGTGGAAAGCCTTTTACGCAGAAAAAAGCTACAATTTCCTGTTTTTGTTGCAACGTTTACATGTTCTTGCCCAGTGGGGTGCAAACTTAGAAATTAGCGCGTTTGCCAAAACGTCAAGGTTTTTTTTTTCCTAGTTATTTTTGGTGGGATTATTTTTCTCTTTTTGGCCCAAAGGTCATCGAAACAGCTCACGTACTCTACGCCCCTTCACGGGTAATCACCATGACAACGCATGTTTGATTGACAAATTCATCACGTGCCCAAACATGACGTTTTTGTTTTGAAGGACGAAAGTGAGGCGGAGTAAAGTGAGAAGTCCTCGAGTTCCTGCAAACTAACATGAAAATTTCCGACATTTACAAACCTGAGGCGTCTTTTTAGAGATGCGGAGACGTCCCAAACAAGGTAATTTCTCGTGTCACAGGATCTGTCTTGCCTGCTCTGGGACTGTTTGTTGCTGCGCTGTTTTATCACGCGATTGTGCCCGGTTGTGACTAATTGTGTCCTGTCATCGCGTGAACTCAAATTTCACTTGTCACACGCTGTATATTTCAGTGCTGGAGGTTGCGAAGACGTTGTCGATAAAACACTGACATGTGTGGCTGCATTTTTGTTCTTTTAATTTTCTAGGTGCTTTGCTGACAAATGGAATGCGCTCGATGTGGGAATTTGTTTTTGTTGCCCAGTTCCTGCGGGTATTCCAGGGGAAGTTTGGTTTCGTCCGCTTCACAGCCGAGGTGTGCATTAAAACGATAGTTCTTAGCAATAAAAATATCCAGCTCTGAGCTCGCTTAATATTACGTTTTTCCTCGTCGTTCTACTATGGGAAGGAAATTAAAACAACAGTTGTGTTTATAGTTGTTGACTGAACGTTCGCTTAGATGTACGAGTTGTCCGTTTGCTGCACTTATCATGAGCGGTTGATTTATAATTCCTGCTGTTGAATTGTGTTGACGGCTCGTCTTGCTTATAGGTATTAGAGAATGCCTTCTTGCAGTCCGAGAGCACGGTCCTGTTTGGAATATTCTCCAAACTGCTAAAAATCCTGCTGCCCAAACGGGATATAAAGTGGGTGAAGTATAAACTTTAGTATTTGTATTTTCTTGTATAAATAGCGGAAGCGTGTATAATGGCGTATTATGAAAACCTCAGCTGATACGATTCATCTATTCGTATGTTGTTCGTTTTTATTGAAACACTATATTATTTTTTAATTGTGCTGCGATTCTTTTTCCCAAAGAGCAACGACGTGGCAGGAAGTCTTTGAAGAAGAACTTGAAAACAGGTCCTCAGATTGGAGACCCTTCAAAGAAGGAAAACGCTACGAAACATTTCGCCCAGAGGAGCGAGTGAGTAATTTTTATTTGTTTTTTTCCTGGTGGGTTGGTTTTTCGAATTAACAAGCGAGGTGGGCGTTTTGTTTGACGTCCGTTCGACGTTTTGAGCATCGAGGTTGATAGGCTAAATACTGTTAACAGATTTAAACTAATTATTTTCGCAAATTGTTCGTCGCAGGGAAAGATGTCAAATATCGTGGCCACACTTTTTAATTTTAACCGAATTCGATTTGGTTCAACCAATGAAGGGTTTCGATGCAAGATGGCGCTCGTCTCGGGCCCCATGAAATAGCTCTCCTCGAAAGTCTTTTTATTCTGGTAAATTGTTATCAGCTGTAATTTCAATTTGATCTTGTGAAGGTTCGAACTTGGATGTAAACGCTTAGGCAGAGCTGTCATTTCGCTAAGGTCAAGTGGAAAGTGAGATAATCCTTAGACTCTTGCAATTGGATATAAATTCATGAGAATAAAATAAGCTAAGCTTAATTTTGATTCAAGGGGGCCTTGGTAGCTAAATAATTATTTTGCCCTTTTAATAAATGTAGTACTGTAATCCTGTTATAACATATTGTTTCATCTGTTTGTCGTGATTATGTTATTGTTAGTGTATTGTCTGAAACTTTGTTTTAATCTCCTTTATGTTGGACTTGTAAAAAAAGATTTGAAACATTGTAGTGTCGTCTTCCATTTAAGTTCATTTGTACAGGTGATTATACCTTTCAAAACTTAGCATTTGCAAGTGCTTTTTGTTTTTTTCCAAGTGCTTCAGTTGCATCAATTGCATCATATTTTTTTGCTCACGCGTTTTACACATTTTTATGTTGACTGTGAGTTGACTTCAAACTTATTCATCATGTATGGATTATTCGGCTTAAAGTGTGGTCAGATATCGTGTGAGATAAGAAAGGCTAAAACACAGATCAAAATTATATCTTAATTGAGGCAATAATTTTTACCAAAGACCTCAACTGTGGCTGTTTCAAGCTTTTGGTGACCTGGCCACAGTTTCAGCCAAAATGGGGTGTGATCCATTGAGCCAAAATTTCCAGAATTTCCGGTACAGAATTGAATGGAACAATGATTGCTGAAATGTTCTTTTCAAAAATTTCGGTCAGCCTCCCAAGCTTGTCCTTTTTTCCTGAAATTTCGTGTTCCATTGGTCATTTCACTTTGGTCAGACTTCTGACAAAATGAAATACCCAATGGAAAAGGAAAATTCCAAATTTCCATTTTGAAACTTTGCAAAATACTGTTCTATTTGGTAGAGGAAAATTTCCTTAGTCTGACCGGAAACTTTGGCTCAATCAATCGCACCCCACGATTTGCAAGTTATCACCAAACATATATCATTGGTCAGACCAGCGTTTAAAAACACTTGCAATGCAGTCAATGAAAGTACAGCTTTTGTAACAAATTTGAAAGTTGTTGTTAAAAATTGATTTTAAATTGGCAATGAATGCAATTTTTTGCACATGGTAAATGTGCCAGTTTGAGCAGATTTATTCAGAAAATGTGCACAACTGACCAGTGGAGATTTTTTAAAATCCCTGTCATGTTTTTGGAAATTCCATTGTAATTTGTTGTGCTATGTGATTCATGTCGCTGCATTAAAAATATAATTATTCTTTTCAATCTAATACTAAACACCAAACTCCCGCTAACACAACACCCCAGAAATATGTCACTTTTACTAAAATGACACTCGTTTGAAGTTCAAGCTACATTTAAATGTTACAATGTACATGTTTTGAAAACCTACCAAACATGGACAGTTCTCTCCAGTGGAGTTCAATTTGTTGAACAACCTCATGTTTTAGATGATAGTGAAAATGGTCCATTGCCAGTTGCATCGCCATCTTCATGCAAGTATTTAAAGCACTGATTGCTTTAATTTTTTTGCATCAATGCATACATGTAACCCTCATGAGAATGTATCTTGATGTCCACTTGTACAGCATTTGTTTTAACTCCTTAGTGTTCCACAAACTTGTTTCTAGTATGGTGGCTTGTAATCTCTTCTTTCATACTTCAGGTATTGCTCTTAAAGTGTTTGATAGATTATCTAGCAGATGGTGAAGATGAAGAGTTGAAAGAATTTGCAAAGGACTTTTTAAATCCAGCCTCTTCTGTAAGTTTGAAAATGGTTATGTGAAAATATTTATACATGCTATTTTAACCACCTACATGTATTATGTAAAGTCAACAGTAAGTCATAGTAGACACCTCAAATTAAAACTTACTACTTTAAATAATATTAATAAAAATTTTTTGTGCAATCTATGCATACCTTTAATGTAAGGGGAAGCATTTGTGTATCACTCACTTACCCAGCTTATCTGTTTGTAATATCATTCTCCATTTGTATTT
Organism: Pachyseris speciosa; assembly: GCA_016490735.1. Classification (NCBI taxonomy): domain Eukaryota; kingdom Metazoa; phylum Cnidaria; class Anthozoa; order Scleractinia; family Pachyseridae; genus Pachyseris; species Pachyseris speciosa. Next base: position 1,242,214 of record JAEMWC010000097.1, read on the forward strand.
CTGAAAGCTGATATTTTTTTTACAATTATCTGAGAAAAAAATTTTAATTACTGGTACTTTTCTATCATAATAATTATTGTACATTACGATGTACTGCTGGGTTTTCAGTCCACACACAACACTGTAATGTTATTTACAATGTAGGTCTTTAATTTCTTGGAATAGCTGCTTCCCCAGTGTTATGACCTCTCATATATCATGCTATTTCTTAACAAACTAGTCGGCTGGTTAATACTGTGTAGCTTAAGTCAGAGTTAAGCTCGCTCATATGAGTTCAGTGACATAAGGGTGATATATAGCCAGGTATACAAGGACCTGTGGTCCCTGCAGTGCCACTCAAGTCGCTCATTTGGTTAGAGCACCAGACTATGGAGCAAAAGCATGTTAGCTTCAACCCCAGTCTGGCCGGGTCACAAACCAGGGTCTTGAAATTAACTGGTATAATTGTGATGGCTCTGTGCTTTTAAACATCTGCATCAGTTGAGTTGATCATATCACTTCATTGCCAGCCATGTTAATACATTGGTGATCTTCACCTCCTCACAGGGAGGGGACATAAAAGAACCCACGTATGAGTTCCTCCCAAAGAGTAGCAAATGTAGTTCCCATTTTTGTGGTCTTCCTATAATTATACATTTATGGGTAGGGTGGAAGCTCAGGGCAATTGAGCTGATCACTTGTCCACCAGAAAACAACAGTTGGCCAAATGCTCCTAATAGGACAGAAAGGAATTTACAATCACAATCCTGCAGCTTCTGGACATGTATGGCTTCCATTATTGGCCTTTACTCTGTCTAGTTGCATTTTTTGTCAGAAGTAATAACCTAGCTTTGACTCTGCAACATGCTTTAATAGATTGCAGTAAAAAGCACTTGCATATATTTAGAATTAGCTCAATCTGAAGAACCAAGGCCAACTAAGTTTCACTTCAAAAAAGCAGATTTATGTAGCAATCAAGTTCAACAAATAAAGTGTAGAAAATGCAGGGTGAATCATTCTTACATACATACATACATACATACCTACCTACCTACCTACCTACCTACGTACGTACATACATACATAAACTTTATTAATGTGTCTTAAGATGTCTAGCCGATGGGGTTTAAAACCCCTCTACTAATTGGAGACACATTTTCAGGTTGCTAAAACACTTGCTATAGAAAAATTTAGCTTCACTTGCTTTTGCTATCACAGTAGGGTGCACTTCTTATTAAGAGAGAAAAGTAAAAATGTCTGAGTGTGACCTCAACCAATACATTGCTGTATTGTTTGTCTGTTGTTAAATGCTTAAAAGCACTTGAAGCTTGCTTACAACAGACTTACGAAATATTGTTTCACGCTGAGGTTTGAATTGCAAGCTTGAGTGCTATGAAGCTTGCAAGTCAAAACACTTGGATTTATGGATTTTTGTGTTTTAAGCATCATGTTGAGTTTATCAATTTACTATTTAATTTAAAATTATAAGCATCATAATTATATTGTCTTTATTTCCACAGAGAGTGAAGCCTATTGGCCGTGATGCTAGCAATAACATTTATTGGTATTTTGATGGTAGGTGTGAATTAAATAGATAGGTATTTAACAGCTAATCAAATAGCAGTTAATCTGCACATGTTTGATTACCTATGGACTGATCTGTATAAAATCCTCACAATGAAAAGTGTTATACTTGTTTCTCTTAGTGTAAATGCATTGTAGAGCTTTTGACCCATAACATGAGTTTGTGTGTTTTGAGAACATTTTGGAGAGAGATAGAGAAAAAATTTAGCATACACCAGAGACTGGTATGTTTTGCAACTCTGTGTTATTCATAGAAAACAAAAATGCTAATTTAACTGAGTTATGTCAGACGGAAAATTAGACATTGTTTACAAAAAACAGTCAAGCAAATCAGACATCAGGACAAGTGTAGAAAGGTTGTTGTGGTCAAAAAATATGATATTTAGTATTAGTCAAAAGCAAATGAAATTCTTCTAAGACATACTGATAACCAAAATGTTTGATACTTCAACTATTTATCGTGTAATAGGGAAATTCGGTGTTGACATTGGGTCTGCGTCAGTTTAATCAACTGGCATAGTAATTTTCACATGACTTTTACCTTGTTATTGACTGAACATGATGTAGATAGGCTTAGCTTAAGTGAGGCAGTGCTAATTTCTGATAATTTATTTTACTTTGTTGAAACCAAGTAATAAATATTATTATAAAATAGCACTGAAACTAAGTTGTCTCGAAAGGTACTTGTAACACTATTTCACTATTAATAAGTAGCTGAACTGACATGGCAAGACATCATGGTGTTATGGCGTGGGTTGACTGATAAAAATAATTATCAACATGAATATGCCTGGATAAAAGTATGCAAGTCTGACAATACTTGTTTGGTCTTGGCCTTGACTATGTGGCCGACATACCGGAAACTAGATCTATGCTGTTTATTTTTCTTCAATTCAGTGAATAAATGGCAGTTTGCCATTCTGTAATTGGGTAACAACAACATCTTACCAAGTTCAATAATATTTATCGTTACAGTTGAATGCAGCCCTAAACAGTTGGCAAATATCTCTGAATTGTTTTGCTGAATTCGAAGTAGCCACTTGATATTTGAATGTAGTCATAATGCAAAATTCAGTGACCTAGGATCCATATTATTCTTGATGGATAACAATTTTTTTTCATTGGGCTGAAGGTTATCAAGTCTGTATTGTACTTCCTTTTCTCTCCCTAGTGATATCCATACCATATAACAGGCCATCTGATAGGGTGTGATAAAAAATCAGAAATTGTGCAATATTTTCAGGGTAGATTGTGCGATAAGAACGGACTACATGTATTATGCGGTAAATTATGCAAATCATGCAATTTGTTCCTAAACTATTTTAAGCTTGTTTTACTAGGTTTCTGAGAAAGAAAACCACTTTTGTGCTGCTCTAATGACGATTTTTTCATAAAGGAACAAAAAATAAGCAATTATCAGTGAATTGGGATAAAAAGTTAATTATGATTTTCTTAGATGATCGATTACTACGTTACATGACGAACAAAACATCAGTCCATCATCCATGTGGAACGTACAGTACTGGTGGCACATTTTCTGCTCTGTCTTTGGCAGTCAAATTTGAAGGAAAGTGCGATTTGGTTTTCCCAGTAGTTGAACGTGAAGGAACAGCAGGCGTTTTCACTATAAACTTGTCCACGAGGATGGCGGCGATGTACAAGAACTTAATAAGCTTATATTTTGTTGTCAAACAACGCTTCCCTGATATAAATTTTGCTCATTTCCAATTACCATGTACTTAGAACGTGAGTATAGAAAGCTGATAGGCTACATGTAACTAAAAGAAAAGAATTGTTTACGTTGCACCAATAGGCAATTCTTTAAGAATGAAAAAACTAGCATAAGGCCCCAGACCTGCCAAAAACGAAAATAACACCTTGAAGTTCGATTGTTTGTGAAATCAATGGTTTCAGAACGTTTCTCAGCCTTTTTCGAAGGTAAATTGTCTTGAAACTAAGTGCAGACTTGGAATTTTTCCAGATAAGGCATTTATTTATGATTTATTTTTTAAGAATTGTGCACTTTTTTCTGCATTCTTACTCTTGTGAGCTTTTTACATCATTTTGTCCTCAATCCAGTTCTCTCAAGATTTTGAAGTTAGTAATGGCGGATCACTAAATAGAAATATTTCAGTCAAAATAAAAAACTGATTTCTCCAAATTAAAGCTTGAAATTTCGCGAGTCGGTTGTTAGTAAGCAAAAACACTTTTGAAATCTGAAGAAAAACGCAAGTGATTTTCTGATCATAGTAGCGCTTTAAAGTTTATTTGAAGAAGGCCAAACAGCTGAAACATATGAAATCTAGTTGGACCAGTTAGAAGTTCACCCCCCCCCCCCCTCCCCTGTTCTCACTTGGTAGTTACCTACCTACCTGCCTACCTTCCTACCTACCTACCTACCTAGAAATTCGTAAAAAATTTGCAATTTTCAGATGTTTTTTCATAATAAGTTTGCAACAAGGGGATTTCAAGGTGTATAATCTGAGTGATGCTGAATTTGGTCAAATTCTGAAATCTGAAGTCTTCTAATACATATGAATTTGGTCATATTTTAGTAAAAAACACAGCAATTTGGCAATGCTTTTGTTTGTTTTCATTTGAATTAGTGATTACTTTGTGGGACAAGTACTCTGACTCTCAACATACCACTCATTACCATGCAAGCTCTTTAGAAAAATTTTTGGTGCCCAAGACTCTGAACCTTTGAAATCCATTTCCTTGTTGCCAAAGACAAAAGTAAGTTGCCAGGGGCCACTGTGACCAATTGCAGGTGCTTCAGTTAATATGTATTTGGCCGGATAGACGAAATTCCTGGATCATCTTCCTTAATTAATTAAGCTGTATATAAAACAGCTTTTTTGTTGTTTTTGTTTTCAGAGGGTATTGCCTGCATGGCTCAGTTTGATGTACTTTAGACCACTGCAAAATCTCTGTTTGTTAACTAAGTGTGATAATTTAACATTTTGTCAGAAACTACATGTTACATGCTGAACTTACAGCTACTAGTGTTATATCCCTTTGTATTCCATTTTACCCTAATTTTCTACTTTTGTGGACTAAGAAGATATCAGATAAGGCTTAGGCATATTTTTTTGTTTTAGTTTGCCTGTGAGAAATATTCAACATTGTTCTTTTGTTAAGAATTAAAGCAATCAATCTCCATCTTGGATTTACATCATCGGCATTAGAGATTTTTGCAAAAAAAAAAAAAAAAACAGAAATTCACAATCTTTTTGTGACTGCTCCATTGTTTTATTTTCTGTTTCTTTCTATCTTTCTAATTATTTGTTCTGAGATGCTTTTTAAGCCATTGTTTGCTTTTGCCAAACACCCTGTGAATAGGCTTTTGTCATGGAAATTTACCATGCATTTCAGAAATCTAATTTGCATACATTTGAGGTTTCTTGAAGGCTTTGTTGATGTTAACCCTCCAATAAAAGGAACCCTTTCTGTGTAGCAGGTGACAGCCAAAGAGATGGACCAATGACAGGCCTCATTTTGTAAGAGCACTGAGTATTTACACTTCGTTTTTTGCCCTGTTCCAATCGGCTGTGGGCAGCCACATTGTTCACTGAGGTTGTTGACAAGATTCAAATTAAAAATCTATTGTATGGCTACAAGAAGAATGCAATTAGGCTTAGTCACATGTCAGAACAAACAACAGAAAGGAATAAATGTTTCATGGGGCTTGCATGTTTTGCATATGTTTTAAAAAGTCGTTTTGAGGCAAGAAGCTCATGGCTTTTTCAGTTTGATTCCTTTCACTCTGGTCTTAATATCTGCCCTAAAATGTAGGTATAAATGTGTTTTCTAGAAATGAAGGTCACTTCATACACTTTTAATTTTTGCTAGATTTATGGTGACCCACATTAAGAGCCTCTACTACGCTACTCTAGCTTGTAGTTAATATATATTTTTAATTTAGCATAATCTAAACTTAACTTGATTTAGTATGTTTGAGGTTGGATTTAGGTGGATTTTGGATTTTTAGTTTCAAAAAAATGGCCATGGTCAAAGTACATATGGAGCAAACTATTAGCTGGTGTTAGTTAAAATTAAGGTGCTTTGTCTGGATATCTAAAAGGCTTGTGAGAACTGGATCTTGCTAGAAGTTTGAATATTTATAGAAGCCACAGATCTGTGACCAGCCAAGCGTGGATTGTTTATGTTCTTTAAGCTTTCTCAAAAAACTCTCACAACAGTATTTCTGTAGTGAAAGTTGCATTCTCAGTGGCTTGGAAATATTTCTACAAGCTTGGGTTAGAAACTGAGATTCTTTCAGTCATGAAGTCATCGTTGTTTGATGTGTGCAGGTATTCTTGTTGGATTGTGTTTGTAGGAGAATAGACCAGCTCTTGTTAAAAGTGGATCATCTTATAATTACTTATACACTCAAAGCAATAGTAACAAGGTTGTTGTACATTATTTTAGACATCACACAAGAGACTCCTTCTTTAGCTTACTCTCTATTGGGAAGATCTTAAAAACGTATTCGCAGTTCAATGTTGGCAATAGTGTTACTACCATGACAAGAAGTTCAAATCAGACTCGCATCCTTCTTGACCAACATTGCTGTTTTATCATAAATATACATCATAATGTGACATGTTTGACAGCTAAAATTTGGTGTGAAAGTTACAATTGCAACACCAACTTGACAGTGACTCAGTATTAATAAGTTCAATTAATTGAAATAAGGTTGGTTAAATGCATGTCAATTTAAGTTGAAGAAACCAGTCTGTAAAAAAAATAAAAATAAAATTAGAATAGGACACTTATCAACATGGGTTTATTAAAACAACTAACGGTAAAAAACATGGTTAAAATCGAGCGGAATCTACGGTTATTTGCAAGTTAAATGTGGAGGCTAAAAAGAATTAACTCAAGTTTGACTGCCTCGTGTTTGAGATGTTTTTTATTAACAAACTGAAACCAAATTTTAATGTACAATCTGACTCTATTCGTGTGAAACTTTTAAGGTAAATTGTACATTTTTTTCCATATTTTAATTGTTTTTAACATCCTCTTTTTATCTTTTAGTGCATAATTTTACTTCATTATCTCCCAAAGTATATAGATATGATAATTCTTTTTGACTTCCACATTGAACTTGAGAATGACTGTAGAACAGTCGAAACATCGTTCGATTTTAACCGTGTTTTTTTTTTACCGTTAGTTGTAATAGGACACTTATCAGGTATTATATAATCATATGTCATGATAATTTGTTCCTGGACTGGTAGAGAATGTGATGAAACTGGTCATGATAAAAAGTTTTTTAACTGGTCCTCAACATTTCATTGTAACAGTCTCTGTTATTTGGTAGTAAGGGGGATGGATATATTGGACCAGTTAACAAAATGCTCACTATTGTTTCAACATAATATGCACCTCACAAGTCACAACTCGTTATATGTTCTTTATAGATCCAAATAATATCTTACAAATTCCCTGTCAATTTTGAAGTAAAACACAAAATTTAGTGCTACAAAATATCACCCTTTCAAGTGTGCACATAAAAATTATTGACACTTTGTACCCCCCATAATGGATACTTTGTGAGAAAGGAACATGTTTATTATCAGGTCTTCTACCTGGCAATTCCTCACCATAATTCTTTGACAGTTTAATGATTACAATGTATGTCCCTGATTTGTTTATTAACAACCTAGATAAATACACAAGAAAACCACAGAAAACATTTGGCAGTAAATGGGACTAAGGTTGTTGGTGCTCCCTGGGATAAATAGGGTCCTTGTGATATCAAGAACTTGGAATCTTCATCTCTTTAATTTTTTTGAAGTGATAGTGGACTATAAAGAAAACAATTAGTTATTTATTTTTTTGTCTTTCATTGTTTAATATGTACTTTTTATGTGCTACATAAATAGATAGAATGTCTGAAAATTAAGTTGAGATTACCTTCAAAGTAGCCACAGGCCGTCAAACTTTACTAACGGACTACACATAACAAGTGAACATTTGCATTCACTTCATACTTTACTTTCTTAACTTTCTCTCTTACTTTCTTACTTAATTTGTGATTTTGTTTCATTAATAGCTTTTATTAATTTTAATTTGTCAGTTATGAAAAGTAATGAAATGTTCACACTTTTCTTCTAAGGCAGTTTTGAAGCATGTCATCCAGGGAGATGTCCATAGGTATTTTGCAGATACATTTCTATTTACTAACTAGTTTTTAATGTTTTGTTTTGGCAGATTTAAGACTTTACCGTGAAATCATAGGAAAGAAGGGGCGAAGAACAGGGTGAGCAGTAATTTAGAATATTCCATTGCTAATTGTAAAGTCATGCTATTTATGAGATGTTTCCCTCCATTCTTTACTTTAGTAGCTAGTTAATGATTCATGTTGCTTTGTCAAGGAGTTGGAATGTCTATTTTCATCTTAGTGGATTTAACCCAAATTTTATTTTTAAACAATATTGCTGTCATTTTGTTTCCAAATTAACTTCGGTTCAGAAAATGACGTAACAAAACATGATTTACAAGATCTGAACAAATATTATCCCCTGAATCTGTGGTGTTTTAGGGGATGTAGTATATTTAACAATTATCCTGCGAAACTGCATGGAATATCACCTGATACTTAGCTGATGAGGCTGTAGGCCAAGTTGGCTAAAATCAGGGGATACAGTGTATTCCACAAGATTGAGTAGGATAATTGATTTCTGATTTATGATTTATAGTCTTCGCCAGAGACCTGGCAGGGACACTACAACAGCTTGCGTCAGTTACTGTAGGCCCGTAACTGCAAATCCCACCCCCATAACCACATTCTAGTAGAGGTAGACCACCACACCGGGGACTACGTCCCCCTACTCTAATTGTTTTATTTAACACACCGATAACAAAGCATAGCTAAGCTTATTACAGAAAAAAAAAATCGGAAAAACCGCCGTTTTTCTCACCAACTCACTAAATTACGTATATCACAGCATATCTGTTGACATGACCATATTTAGAAAGTGGCCATATTTGTTAAAATGACCATATTTGGAAAATGTTACAATCTGTTGAATAATAAATACAATATTGTTAATATAACTATGTCAAAGTCATGTTTCTTAAATGGAATTGAAAAGCATAAGAGCTGCATATTTTTCCTGTGTTAACAATCAGTGTCAGTGGTACATTTTCATTGTTGTCATTTGATGATACGGAACCTGTGTTTTCCTAAGAGCACTAGGAAGTCTAAGAAACGATGACGCGATGGCAACAAAAATGTCATCTCAAAATATATTTTCTTGTTATTCTGGCACTTTCGTGATTATTCCAATTTGTTCAACTTGTAAAATGTCGGCAAACTATCCAGAAACTAAATTTCTATGAATGGCGTTAAAGTAAAGAAAAAGAAAGAAAAATTTGCATCATGTGCTCACGTTCTCGCCAAAACCTAAAATTGGGTCATTTTACGTTGTTGTTTTGCAAAGGACGGCAAAGAAATGTACCAAAATGTAAAACACACATGCAGAGCTATTGTTTTTGCTCATTAAACCTATTGTTTTGTAACGTTTTCGTAGACGTTCCCATCCTCGTTTCTTAAACTACCTACTGAGGTCTGTTGAAAAACTTCTTGGTCCCTGGAGTGAGATTTTCGAAGGACAAATAATGCTTACTTTCCTTTCTTTATTAATTTATTTTAATTTAATAATAATAATAATATTATTATGATTATGATTATTATTATTGTCATTATTATTTATCTATTTATCTATTTATTTATTTATTTATTTATTTATTTGGTGTCACATGTAGTTTGCATGTTGTTTTATAGTGGGTCCGCAAGTTGTTTTTCATTTACACTGTAGCCTGTCCCAAAACTTATTTCAAGACCTGAACCCATTTGTTGGGTCCTCAAATGGTGGGTTTTGCTGTCATCTTCAACGGTTTTGGTATGCTTCCCTTGAAACAGGAGGAAATAAAAGATAATGCACACTAATGTTCAAGCTTTTTCAATGTAGTATTGTTTTTTAGTGGGTAAAATATCAAAATATGCAATGACAAGGTTACCCCTTAAATGTTTGCAATTTTATCTATAAGTAACTCTTGGGCAGGAGTTCATTGGGGGAATTACATTCAATGTAGATAAAGCAGATGTTCATATGAAATAGATGAGACCATTATTATAATCAGAAGTTTTTTGCCTGAGCATATGACCTTTTGGTGCCTTCTGGCTTCACTCCAAGACAGGTTCACTGCCTGTACCTCCTTTGCAGGTGATCTTCCCATTAAATTTTAGAAGTTACAAAGGACACTACATTTGCAACAAAATAATTCTGGCTTGGTCAGATGTTTCACCAAACAAGTGTTGTTTTCACTTTGTTCACAAAATTCACCTCAGAGTAACTTGCCAAATTAAACTTAAATTTTGAATAAAAAACATCAATTATTTTTTTCTTCAGTTCTTCCCACAAATCTGTAACACCACCAATCAATGTTTTCACTTTCCAATCAGTATTTTGGTAATCTTCAAACCTTTGAATTCAGAATTTCAAGTGATAAGTTTATTGTACACAAAGTGGGGTGCAATTACTGCCCAGCTGGAGTTTGCAAAGTGAGGAAAATCATCATGACAATCATCAAATTCTCACACCGACTGTGCACGGCTTTCCTTTCATGCAGGCCTGTGAATAACATGATAGCCAGCAGCTCTGACTTTCATCATGAAAGAAAATGAAAGGATCTCAAAATTTCTCTTTCGTTCTTTATTCTGCTTCTCCACTCCAACTTTATTTGAAAAAGAAAACCTTGCCTATGCTAATTGTATAATAATTGTCCCTACTAGGGTAATGATAGGAACTAAAAATTTAGGTAGAAGTGAGTCAAAGGAGACCACAAACAGTGGTATGCAGTTTTTAGAGTTTGTACAATGTTGCTTTATTGATCCATACATGTACAGTGCACAATCATGTAGCTACATGTTCCCAAAATTTACTATAATTGCAGAACTGTTGTCATCATGCATGGTAGAAGACTCTCTTGCTGTGCTAAAACTTTGACTGATTAATTGAGCTCACTGAACATACTTTTTTCTTTGGCTTGCAACAGCTTTCATTATTATCGAATTTACACATATCTGTAGTTTAAATCTACAAGCTTAATTTATAATAAAACTTGCATTTCAGCCGAGTTACCAGCATCCGCAGGCTCAACTGCTGTGGAATGAAGCTTTAGTTAGCTATATGGAATGTGCTATAATTTTGTTTAGACAATAATCCATTTCATCTTCACGCTTTTTTTATGTTTTAACAAATATTTAAATACTAATTAAAGTGCATAAGCAAATTCCCCAGAACAAAATTTCCAAATATCTCTTTTATCCTTTGAGTGTATGTGATGTTTCACACATTATTAGTTGGTGAACAATCTTCCCAAAGCTATTAATTGACAATTAGCAGTATTTGTGCGACCCTGCATGCAGGTAATTTCAAACATGCTGTATAGCTAAATTGAGGGGAAGGTAGCATACATAAGCAGATTGTTCATGCTAGATTTTTGACATACACCGCAAAGATTAAAAATTAAGAAACAATTCATTAGAAATTTGAGCATAGTCAAAATGTGTAAGAAAAGATAATGGCAATAGTAGCCTCCTCGATGATTTGTGTTTTAACACTTTGTTATGTAAACAGCCTAAGGTGGTGTTTGCTTTAGATGGCAGTAGCTCTGCCATATATGGAAGTTTGTGTATTAAATTTCCATTATTATGATTTGCAGAGTAAGGGTAAATTAAATAAACCATGAAGCTCATATGTTAATTAGCCATTCCGACCAGCTGGTGCCACAAATACAGCGGCCATGTGAAGAATATTTAATGAAGCAATGTTGTTGTCACTCCACTTTACCTCAAACTGTTCCCTCACAATTCTCTTCTGTGCCTGTTATCTGGGTTTTCACGATAGAGGCATGCTTTTAACAAATGGTATATCAAACAAGGAACTTTGTTCAACCTCCAAAATTCATTGATTTTTCTGGAAATTTGTTTTATTATGGAAAGATGTAATTATGGTTGCTGGGACGTCAGTGAAGTTGATGTGGTATTTGCATATTTTTTTTATTTTATTTCAGCTGGGAGACCGTGTGTTTAAATTTGCAGGACTGGGATAAGCTTCTGAGGTAAACATTTTATATACATATATATGAATTGTGTGTATTTTTAAGGGTTGACATTTAGCTGTAAGTTCCAATTCACTTGTGCTAAAATCTTAACTCTAAAAAGTGGTCTCGGGTGTAACATGTCTTGGATGACCTCAGTAGTATTATTTTATTGTTTCCCATTTGTGAGTCAGTTCATATCTCAACTTACTTTGGCCATTCATTTGTGAATTCATTCACTCATTCTTTTGCAAAATTGGAGATTTTAAGATGCTACATCAGAATGTGTGAACAACAAACTCAGTCACACGTGCCACCAGGGGCTTATTGGCTTTGGTCTGATTACAAGTCACAGCTATTATGTGTAGGTGTATTATTGAGCTGCAAATTGTTGGAATAGCACTATAGAAACTGTACATGGCAAAGAGTAGTGCATTTTGGCTGCGTCTGATATTTTCTTTCAGAATTCAGAACTTTTGTCGACTTTTCCAAATCAAGACATCAGGAACAATGTGTGGTTCCTTAAAATATGCTCCCTGCTCCCAGGTCCTCTGGAAATCCCAGTTTAGCCTTATACTTTCTATTTCAAGACCACTCAGAAATACCAGTTATCTTTCAGGTGTGGATACATTTTGAAAACACACAATATGAAATATTGAAGTTTTCAGAATTCTTATTTTAGGTGCCTTCCTCTTCCATTATAATTACACAATTTCCAATGCAAGTTAATGTTCTGACATGTAATGCAACATGTTCATTGTAAGTTGTGGCCTACGTGTATACCTTAACATGTGGTTTTGTATCTTGGACTTTGGTTGTGACAGTTGTACCAAAGCATAGTAGAGTAGAGTAAAACCAAAAGAAAATGATGACATCTGCTAGTTAGCATTATTGGACATGCACAGTTGACTATTAAACAATGACAGTTGTTAGTTAGTAGCTATCGTCCCAAAATCTCATCCCCCCCCCCCTCCCCACACACATAATTGTGCGCCCCTTAAGTAATGCTGTTTTTGATGATAGTACCTTGCAGAAGAGTACCAACAGTAATGAGAAAAAGCTTTACAAATACCTGAAGAATGAGCTGTATCCAGCTGTGATGCCATCAGTCAGGGTAACCATTTGTGTGTTTATTATTAGTTGTGTAAAAAATGAATATAGATGTTAATAAGTTAGGGTTTGTTTTTGTTTTTGTTGTTGTTGTTTTTTTTTTGTTTGTCTGGTTTTTTTTTGTGGTCTCCTCCGCAGATGTATTTATTTAATTGTTGTTTTATGTAGGTTGATTATCATTCTAAGGATTGCTAGACAATTGAAGGGTTGAAAGTGAAACTATTGTATGTGACAATATAGCCTTGAATTTCAAATTGCTCAGAATTAGCTGAATTTTCATGTGTCTATTTTTGTCATAGAACATTGCCCCATAATTTTTGCTGTTGTGCACTTCATTTTCGAAAAAACTGGACCAAAAGCAGGTTCAGACAGACCGTCACATACAATAGTTTCACTTTCAACCCTTCAATTTTTTGCGGCATTTACAATCTCACCACAGACCTGCATTTTTTTGTGAAACAAACGTGATTGCTCTGTAACATGGTGTTTTTGTTTGTCATTGTTTGAAAACTTGACAGTGTTTGCTCAGTGGGAACTGCTTTGTTTGGATCCTAGTCTTAGCTTTCATTTGATCCCAATTTTGTGTGAAATGATAGGAAGATGAGAAAGAAAAGGAACTGGCAACAGTGATGAAGGAGAAGTCCTCAAAGGCACAGCAGAAGGTACCCCATATCCCTAGCAAGAAGTTAGTTTGGGGTTTTTATATGAAACCTCTGAAGCTCAAATACATGTTAACATCTTGCACACTTTGCTTGTGTCCACAGTGCACTATCTTCCTTGAGCCTATATCATGTTAGTAATACAGTCAAGTCAGGTCAAGCGTACCCCCCTAGATTACATTAACAAGTTGATTATTTGAACATTGAACGCATTAGTTGTTTCAAATAATGCAATCATTTTTGAAATATTGGAATCAGAGTTCAGTTGCTAATTGGGTTATGTCCGTAGATGTGTTTGAAAAACGTGTTTGACCAACAAGACCTTTAAAATCCACCAACATTCAGTTCTTTCTGAGGATTCCTGAATAATAAATTTGTATCAGGCAAAGCTGACAGCGTACAGCATTGTAAACAACCAAAAATATTGACGAGAATACTTGCTAAAACTTCGCCTGAAATCCTTTTATCACAAATATGTCTTCTACAAGCTCTATGGGATGTAGAAAGCCAAAAAAAAGTTCTCGATAATAACATTTACAATACAGTTTTTCACCAATCACTTGCACTCACCGTTGGACGCAATGTTGACATAGCTCTCGTGCTTGGATTTCCCATATAAGGAGTATCTTTTGTTCACATAGTCCAATCAGCAATCGAAGTTTGATTCGAATATTTCAAAAATGATTTCATTATTCAAAACAAATAACGGGTTCAATGTTCAAATAATCAACTCATGAATGTAATCTAGGGGGGTACGCTTGACCTGACTTGACTGTAAAATAATAATAATAAAATAATAATAATAATAATGAAAATAATAATAATAATGATAATAATAATAATAATAATAATAATAATAAAAAAGGTTAACGTCTGCGTCGCAAGTGGAGGTTGGGTGCTCAGGGACCTGGGAGCTGGTACCGCTCACCCAAACCCCGGTCGGTAGAACACCCCATAAGCCGGCCGTACCCGCAACCCAGCCATGAGCCCCGCCCGCCACACCAAGCACCCATCACACTGAACTAGGAGTTCAGTGGAAGAAACAATAAATAAATAAATAAATAAATAAATAATAATACTAATAAAATAACAACAACAATAATAATAATAATAAGAAGAAGAAGAAGAAGAAGAAGAAGAAGAAGAGAAGAAGAAGAAGAAGAAGAAGAAAACTAAAGGGAGGGGAGGGAGGGGAAATACTTGAAAACACACGAGCTGCAACGCCCCGTACGCAGAGCAAGTAAAAACTACAAGCACATGGAAAAGGTGCACACATAAAATAAACAGAACCGCTGCTGACCACTGGACTGCCTGAAGACATCACACATAAGACAGAAAGGCTACTAGCAAACGCAAAATGCCATGCCATGCCAATAACTGAGCAAAAACGTGTTCCTAGTCATTAACTAGGTTAAATTGCATTTAACCCCATTAAAAAAACTCTAATATATAATAATAATAATAATAATAATAATAATAAATAAATGAATAGCTATGGTTTATGTGCTCCCCTTGGTATGTAGTAAATCTGTGTTGGTTAAGGGGCTAAAAAGTCCAAAGTATGGCTGCAACGATACACCAGTACATTAGTGCACCATGATATTTCTTGTCACAATACGAATATCGATATTTGAACAGCATATCACGGTATTAGAATGCAATAAAATGTTTCACATAAGCAGTGAAACATTGCTGTAATTATTGTGTTCATTTTATCTATTGTGTCTAGCTATTTATTAGGCAAAGGGAGGAGCAAAATCCATCCTTTTCCATCGAATCAATGTGTTGCTTGACTTCACTTATTAAAATAGATGGCGGACAAGCAAGCGTAAGCGTAGTTCCAGTTCATTAGCAAGATTAATTGGTCACTTGTCACATGCATTAGTGTATCAATCATTTATCGTATCGTGGCACTTGCATAGAGATACGTATTGTATCACAAGAAAATGTATTGTTGCAGCCTTAGTCCAAGGTAATGTTGATAAGCCAGTGCATTGTCCATTATGCTGATCTTGATATATTTGTTTGCTGTGTGTTACAGGTGTCCCCCAGACACAAAATAGCTAAAAATGCTGTTGTGACTAAAGAGGAAGAGAAACTGGAAAGAATGAAGGTAACTGCTGTTTTATTTCCAGACTCTCTGCCTTTTGTCTAAAGGTGGCCCAAGACTAGGGGACATGTAGCAGGGACATGAAACTGGAAACAGTGACCTCATACCCAAGAAAATGTTGCTTGGACTTGTTGTAGCACAATGTACCCAATGTGGGCTGATACGTTTATTTTGGTATAACACAAATCTTTCTGTAATATTTTGTCTGTCCCCACAACATGCTGACATGGACATGTTGTGGAGTGGGGGGATCTTTGCTGGAATGTGATGTCCCCTCGTGTGCATGGTTGTGCAACATCCAACATAATCAACATTTTAGCCAGTCACAGACAATGACCAGAATCTTTTTACTCTTGTATTTGGAAAAACAACATGGTAACCATCAATAACTGAGCTCGATTGATACTCCTGATTGAGATCCAAAGAGAAAAGTGATTGTTCTGTTAATGATGTTGATGGATGACAAAACTCATGTTATGGTGGAGCATTGAGTCTGGTGCCATTCACAAATTCTGAGCAATATCTTCTGAATTATCACTAAAGGATTGTCCTGACTTTCTTTCACTACTGTGGCTGCCATTTTGCCTGGGTAATGCTGTGCCCCAAAGCATACTGTTCATTGTCAAAACTATCTTGCCACACAGAGTCAACTCACATGAGAGAATGTGTCCTTCCAACATGTTCCTAGCACATGTCCAGCAGCATTTTCTTGTGTCTGAGATTACCACAATTTTCTTCCTACTACATTTTTCCTTAGTGTGAATTACATGAGATTTTGTGGCTGCTACAGCAACTTGTCCCTCCGACATGTCCTTGCAACATTAGACTGCAAAACAGCCGTATTTTTTCATTGGTTGAATGCAAGGTCTCGTTGAAGGGTCTGGAGCAAGGGTGAAAGTGTTGAGTAAGATTGGGGAGAGCATGTGAGAATTTGCACCTTCAAAAAAAAAATTAAAAACCTACTCTTTAGCAGGCTATTGCAACATGCGTTGGCAGTCCACCAATTTACAACTTGGACAGTTGGGGCTTGTTGTTATAATCATACCTTCTTTGTCAAGGGCATTTTCACAATGGCTACATTTGACTTCATCTACCAGATTCCTTCAGGCTGTGCTTTTCTCATGCAAATTTGAGCTTACCCTCCTGGGATTTCAAATTTTAATCAAGAAAGGAAAACACCGATTTCTGGCAGTCATAGTCAAAACATACCATCGCTTTCCAGCCCTCCTTTTTAGACAGCATGTGCATTCGTTGTTCTTTAAAGGGAACCTCTACTCTTACAACAAATTGACACTAAATTGTTGGAAATAATTGATAGATTCCAAACTTGGTTAAATATTGAAATGTACAAAACAATCAATATCATCATTGCCTATTTTCGCTTTTAAATTTCCCAGGCATGGCCATTTTGGATTTCATGATGTGTTATGGTTGCCCTATTGTTTAACGCAAAGGATTTTCTGCTTCATTTGCTTCCTGACAATAGCTGCAACCACTCGATGTCACAATATCGGAAATGGTGATACCAAATTTTGTGTGCACTTTAAATGCTATTCCCGCACTACAAACTAAATTTCCAACAATTTAGGCTCAATTTGTTGTAAGAGTGGAGGTCTCCTTTAATATAACAATAACTACTATAGTTTAATGATCATTTGTTTCTTACTGGTGTGGTTAGCTTGACCATCTGGACAAGATGGCTATCTGCTTTGGGGAAGATCATACCCCCCCCCCCCCCCTTCTCCTTACCATCCCACTGCACCCTTCCCCCGCCCCAACAACAAAAAACCCTCTGTGCAAGCCTCTTGCTGGGTTTGAGTTACACATCGGGTTTCACACTTTGTCATGTGATCCAGTTTTTGTTTCTTTCCACATGAAGCAACAGCTTGGCGCATTCTTGTGTGGCAGACATTATATTCAGTGTTTAAGAAATAGATTTTTGTTACCATACACTATTGTCTGGGAGAAGTACTATATACATAAAGTTCAAGTGCCCACCTCCATTCAGCAGCTACTAAACAGTTACTTTGTATCATGTCATCAGCAGAACAAGCAAGAGGAAGCAGACGATAGGAGTACGGAAGAGGAACTAGAAGAAGACACAGCAGAAGAAGACCAGGAGGATATCTCGGAAGCAGACGAGGAATTTGATCCAGAGGACGAAGAAGACAGCCCACCTCCGAGGAAGAAGAGGAAGCCTCCATCGTCAACTCCACAAGTGGGACAGAGGAAGAGAGGCCGCCCCCCAGCAAGCAGCAGACCAAGTGCTGTTGATCAGCAGAAAGTCATGGAAAAAGTGGAAAGAAGAAGGAAAAAAAGCGAGCAAGAGCTGGAGCAAATGGAAAAGGACATGCAGGTACTAGGTTAACAGTAATGTGAATTTCATATACACAGCTTACTGCATTGATACCAACAAAAGTAGCCAATCATAAACTTGAGAAATAGTCCAGTTTCGAGTTCGCCATTATCGCTGAAGAAAAGCACTAAAAACCCACGCGAGAAGATGACCTGTTTACAGCTGTCTATTGTTTAATCTTCAAATTTGTGGCACCTTCCGCCGGTATTTGTGAATATTTTACTTTTAATATGTCGAGGCTAACCCTGTTTGGATGGGTTCTCAGTGCTTTTATTCAGAGGTCATTATTAACATAATAGGTTACCATAGAAACACCCCTAATCATAGCTTTAAGTAATATATTAGCTGAAAAGTGAGCTTGGTGAACCCGTTTTTTTTTATTATCTGGAAATAATTAGCATAAAGAAATACAATCTTTTGCAAATTTCAAAAAAAATCGACACCACCTGGTGTCAAAATTCCACCTGGAAAATTTAAGGTGTTCACAAGCTCGTTTTTGACTTATTATTTAAACCTAAAATTAGAGGTGTTTTTAACATGTCATACTATTTCTATGGTAACAAATTATGTGAACAAAATTGCCATAGTTTGCTCACGATTGGTCATTTGTTACTTACTACTGCGGTACCGTGATATCAACTCATGAAGAGTGTTACCCACTGGTAGTATCGACTCATCAGAGTGTACATGCTGTAAAGCCACCCGAGGTGTCAAAGGGCTGAAATCAAAACCTGTTTACGCCGCACCAGCATTGATATCGATACGACATGACTAGTTTTCATTGGTACTTTGTGGTTGACATTTAACTACTGAAAACTGTTCAGGGATAATGAAGCATTTCTTCAGAGCTCCTGGAACCTCGGAGGTATAGCTTGCAGATGGACATTTTACCTTACTCATGAACTGTTCTCTGTGCTTGACTCGAGTTCTGTTTTACTCACAGGAGCGCAAGGAATTGGAGCAACGCGTGGAGGAAGAAATCCAAAAGCAAGAGTCTATAATGAATGCTGCTGGTCTTGAATCGAGAACAAAGCGACGCTGTGTTATCATGCGCGAACAAATGAGCAAGAAGAAAGAGTGGTGGGAGGAGGAGGGGCTTGGGTCCGAGTCGGAGGAGGACAACGAAAGGGATATAGGTACAAAGCTTAGTTTTTATACCTCATAGTGCAGCGGATAGACGAAGGAACTCGAGTTGACTTCTGAGTTCAAACCATTTACGATTTACTTCAAATTCTCTTTTCTCTTAAGCAGCTGGCGTATATTTCATGAGAACTGGTTGCGTTCTTGAGTGGACTTGTTGTCACGATTCTTGTTGCTTTCTTGCAATTGCTTAAAACCTGCACTGACCACGTTGTTCTATAAAGCTACTAATGACTTGTCCTTCTACTTGACAGATTCTGATGGCTCAGATGGACCCAGACATCGTAAGAAACTCAAAGTTCCAAAGCCAGTGGAAATGCCTGAGCCACCAAACAGGATATACGTGTTTTCAACTGGTCTCGCAAACAGGGCAGCAGAGGCTATGCAGATGGGTAGAGTGGAAAGCATCACTGCATTTCACAGGGCACAGCCATCGAGCTCACCGTTTCTTAAAGTCGAACACTCAAATTCAATGAACATTTTTGGTAAGCAAAAGTCCTTTTATCCCCAGCAGTATCCTATGCGGGGGTCTGTTGGTGCCATGGGGCAAATGTCGGGCAGCTACTCTGGGATGTCCGGTAGCATGCATGTCGCTGACAGACAGTCGAATGCCAGACCAGGGTACGGCACATCCCAGTGGGACCAAATGCAGACACAGCACTCCATGTACAAGGAGAGGCAGCGTCAGACTCCGCAGTCGCAGGCTATGGATGACATCCATCAGCTCTTGTTTGGAAGCTCACATGGTGGAAACAGTCAAGGTGGAACAGGAGTTAATGGGATGTACTCTAGGAGCGGTTATAGCCAACAGGGAGGGGTGGGAGGAGAGCAGTCTGCCTCCTATGCTGGGTACCCACGTACTGGGTCCTCGCAACATCAAGCCGCATATATGGAGAGGCGTACGCAGGACATGCGAGGACAAGCTACGCAACAGTCGCATTTTCCAGCTTTTAGTCAGCAACCAAATCATCAACAACAGCAGCAGCAGAAGGGGTATTTCCAGAGGCCCAGACATCTTGGAGGTCACCCATCGCAAGGAAATTCAAATTCACCCTCGTCGGATCCTCTTGGGGTTGGAGTGCGCTCCCCACCTCCTCCTTACCCAGGGGGTCGACCACCAGACTCTAGGCATTCAAGGAACAGCCCAGTGCCATCACCAACAAGTACAGGATCACCACACACTCCACAGACTCCTCTAACACCTCAGACGCCAAGGTTTCCTGGTCCATCACCGAATGAACCAAGTAAACCACCATTCTCACCTTCACATCCCCAAGGTAGCATGAGCGGGCCGTCCATGGCCAATTATCCTGTGCAGACCGGCCCGACTGGGCAGCCTGTAGTGCAAGGAGATGAGAGGCCTATCTCCTCTCAGCCTCGCCCAGGGTTCATCGAACTTTCAAGCAAAACGCTGTCGCATGGTATGCAGAACCCGTATTCATCAGTGATGGGTAATTACAATCAAGCTCAGTCGCCTTTAGATGGTCGCAGGCCAGATGAGAACAAGTCGCCCGCGTTTGGAGCTCATAGCAATCAGGAAAGCCCTTTGCACTCACCCGTTGAGCGCACACCGCCGTCGCATTTCGGCAGTGTACCACCTAACAAGAGCCCTTTTATGCGGCTGGTCGGTCAGCCCTCTCATAATCACAGCCCGTTTGTAACGTCGGGATCTGCGGTGCAAGGATCAAAATCTTTTTCAGTGGAGAGCTTGACTGCACCCAGTCAACCGCATTTAGACAAGAGTAGCATTCCACCAACCCAGTTGTCTGAGCAGCCAATGCCTCAGTACAGCGGTCTGTATTTCCCTTCAAATAAGTACCCTCCTATGTTTGGACAGCCGCAGTACCAATATCCTGGTCACATGCAACACCCTGGCGCATTTTACAACTCTCAACTGACACCCAATATGTACCTGGGAAGGGCCTCACTGCCTGTGTACCCTCCCAACAGGGACTCGGGACTTTAGTGGACCAAGGGTTTTCTTCAGTTTGGTTTGGTTTGGTTTAGTCTAATCCTGGACTAGTGAGCCAAAGGCTTCACTAATAATATCCACAAAGTTGTGCCAGTGTCCGCAATACAAGAGAATATTCGGAAAGGTGATTGAATAACCAAGCGCTTCATAGCAAGAGAACGTTAACTGTATGACAGTTCGTGAAGTGAGCTTCGGATAGGTTGGCTGTTTAACATTTTTGCCAACGTAAAATTCTAGATTTAATTAGTTACACATTGCAAGCTGCGGACGCGTAAGAATGGTAATAGAGAATGGACTACACAAGTAAGGCTGTAATTGCGCGGATGGCCCCGAGCGGATGGAGAATGTTCATTTCAATCCTGCCTCCCAATGGAGTTGGTACGATTAGTAGTACTACAGCAAGCTGTAGTATGAAATTAAAGTACATGTGGTGTTTGGCTCGTTGCGCTTGTGACAAAGACCAACCCCGATATGCGTGTCAAACCATTACCAATTGCAAAGGAGACTACATGTTAGTACGTCACGAAATTGTTCCGTCAACCAACGAAGGCTGGCCTTGATTTGCTGGCCGTCTGTCAGAGCTTTGACTTTAACTTGTTCGCGACGGTTGGTGTTGAGCTGAGTTTATTTCATTTTGAGAAAAAGATCTATCTATGGTTGAGCTTCCTGTGCAAGTGAGTTTTCGGTACGCATGTCCTGTAAGGCTGCGAACAGTCCTTGTTTTTGCATGAGAGACCACTAGCATTTTCACAAGATCAAGTGGCCGGAGGAAACTGTAGCGTAATTGTTAGGCTTCTAACTCAGACAGGCACGAATAACAAGGGCAATTTCCGCAGTCTTTTGTCTTAAACTAACTAGCGTCTTGTTCTAGTCACTTCTTTTTATTGTGATGCATTTTCGTTGTTTTTTATCCACAATGCACTTGCTGAAAGCGTTGCTTCGATTCTTTGGAAGCTGGTAATATGCAATTCTTACAAAAAACGACATTTTTTTAAAGTTTATAAGACATGTTTTGATGTTACAAACATCGTCAGTCGGAAAGTGTTTGAAAAACCGTTGGAAATATAACAACCAAGCGAAACATAAGTTGAGATCATGTGCCAAAGTTGACAACGTCATGTCTTATGAATTTAAAAAATGTGTTTTTCTAAGAATTGTGATCTATTTACTACTCTCTTGACCATCTGCTAATATGTCATTTTCCCGATGGTGTTACTTGACTGCAGCCACCAGTTTGCGTACCTATTTAGATTGTGTCTAACTGAGGTGAAAATGGCAAAGGCGTGTAAAACCGTAAGGATTCTGGCATTTGTAGTCAAATGGCGCCCCGTTTTTTATGTTCTGTTGCAAAACGAGCGGTTCTTGAAGTATTTTGGTCTCCCAAATAGAGCAAGTGGTCATTAACAATCTGACAAGCTTTAGAGAAGTAGAACTCCAAAGGGAGGATTGGGCTGCGACTGCCACTAGACGATTCAGCAAATCAGATTTGATTATAGGAGAGATTAGAGGCTGCAAGCCTAGTTTTGATCAGACACACACACTTACGTGAGTTTTCAAAGTTGCAGTATATGTCCACCTGTGGAACTGTTATGCGTGCTGTTTGGTAAAAATTGAATCGCATGTTCAACCAACAATTTTATCGTTAAGTTGCACGTGACTTGCACTCAGAGCCTAAACCCTATATTTTAAATTACCTTAGCTTTAATAATGGCGTGAAGGGAACACCCTCGTGCCTTAACTTCTTATCGTTTTGGTTTTCATCATATAAGTGAAGCCATAGTTTCGCCGGCGCGGTTTGTAGTGTTTGTGTGTAACATTGAGTGAGTAGGTATTTTCGTGCACTGACATTGGCTACCGCATCTTTGTCCGAAGAAGTAAGAGAATTATTTAACCGCTTCTCTTCCGATGAGGGATTCCTTTTCATTGGTAAAGTACTTTTACGTTTGGAATTGTTAGCGTTAGACCATAGTATGAGTACCTGAGGAAATTGCGCTTCGCAAGGTAATTTTGCTCTTAAGGCCCTGGCAACCGAAGACACATTGTTGCGGACACAAACTTTTCCCTGTTTGCCCGCGCCCGCAAGATTTGTTGCGGACACAAAATTTGTGCCCTCAACAAATGTTTCCCAGTTTGCGCAGTGTGGAAACAACATTTGCGTTGTGTCCCGCTCGTTTGCTCACCCAAGAAACATCATGAGCAACAATGTGTCCTCGTTTGCCAGGACCTTTACGCCGCTGTTACACGTTGAAACTTTAGCTGAAACTTGTGTGCAACGGAGATGAGAAAGTTTCAGCAGGCATTGCACCGTGTAACATGAAAGGTCGAAACTTGTTCGGGAACGTTGAAACTGGTCTCGAAGTTCCCGCAAAACTAGTTCCATGGCTTACGCAGCGTATCGTGACAATACCGAGCGAGACCAGTTTCACGAAGTGGTGTTACACGGTGAAACTCTTGTGTTTATTACCATTGCGACCATTGCAGAAGTAGAAAGCGGTTCTACTTTTCGTGAAACTTGTCTCGCAACGGAAATTCGAAAAAGTTTCACGAAACCGACCATGTTATACACGGTACAACGCCTGCTGAAACCTGTTTCGCAGTGCCGTTGCACGCAAGTTTCAGCTAAAAGTTTCAACGTGTAACAGTGGCTTTAGATACAATAATTTAGCAAACTTAAGTTGTCAGTATTACGTCATTCTCGGAAATTTGTAGAGCAAGGGTTTCCTACCTTACGTTTAGCTTATTTTTTTCTACTTTTTTGTCTCTTTTCGTTGTCTTTCTATCTCTAAGTCTGTCACTCTGTCTTTTTTCTTTCTTACTCTGTCCGTCTATCTTTCTTTCTTCGATTTCTTTTTGAGCACTTCGTCGAATGTTTAAAACAAATGACACTGTCTTTTAGTTGTTTTTTTTTAATCGTTCACATGGACGTGTTTTTTTAAAAAATGAATTTACCGAGTAAAGAGTGGACCCCCTTGCTCTCATTTTGTTCTTCAGGAGAAATCGAGAACAAGCGAAAGTTCTCTGGTTTTCCCTGATCCACGGTGTTCATCCTAGTAAATGTTCTTTGCAAGTGGCTTTCTCCCCACAGATTTCTGAGTTTGACAATACTGGCAGATGTACTCGAACCGGCTTGATCACAATAGGTTAGTTCTTAGAGTTGGTGTAGGAGCTCAACTGCAGGTGGGAACGTTTACCTTTTTAACGTTAGTTTAAGTTTCTGTAGTGTTTTACCCAAGCCAAAGCTTATTTGCTGACTAAGATGAATCAAATTATCATACATACGATACCTCGTTCTTACAAACCCTAAAACATGGCCCGGTGTGGGCCTTTGATAGTCTGCCATTTCTAAACAATTGTTGCGAAATTTTATAACCTTGACTAACCACAAAGGTTTGTCCTAGAGAGGAAGTGGCTGTAGTAAAATGGCCTTGCGTTTTATCGTGATATAGTTAAAATCTGAAAGTTTATAATATGCCTCTATCAAAAATGTTTTTCCAGTCTGTACGCACTGTGGTGTATATATTTTTAAACATACTGTTTGATATTTTATGACAAAATTCACGGACTCCATTTTGTTGGCTGAACGGTCCGCTCGTGACCTGTCCCGTCTTGATTGTGTATTGTTTTAAAAAAGTCACTGCTACAAGTTGGTGTATCAGTTCAGAAGATTAAAGTAAAAATTGTGTAATCTACAGCTTGTGTTTTGTGGTTATTAAGGGTGAAGAACATTCTACTCTCTTTCCCTGTACGCAGAAGCGGATGTAGGACTTCGATTATGGTGGGGGCCGAAGGAATGTGGAAGGGGGAACCCCTCCCCCCCCCCCCCCCCCCCTAAGTGTCATGAAGACGGATTTTAAACAATCGATGGCAATTCCAGTAAGTGTATTCAAGTGAATAAACGCTTACAACAATTACAGAATGGCGGCCATGAAAGAAGGTCGAAGCCGTGGACGCTTTCCTTTTGCAGGGAAAAACCGGTTGTTCCGGTGGTAAATCAAATGGAACAGACTTTTCCAATGGGAATTTTTCGGAAAAAAAGGAATACCTTCTGAGGTATTCCTCTTTTCTCGGTTTTACAGGAATGACTGAAAAATCCTGTGCCATCTGCGGCCGTCATCGCCGTGCATGCAAATGCAGTTACCATCCGAAGTGTGGTTTGTGGTTTGTGGAGTTTCAAGAGTTTGCAGTGTTACAGTCTCCAATTCATCCTTCCTAAACCACCTGCTCCACATTATATCGGGAAAATGCTTGAAAGAGTGAAAATCTTTAATTTGAGTTAATCGGCTCAAGACGCGGGGAGGGAAATTGGGATGAAATGACTCATTTTGAAAACTAATTCGTAAAATCACTTTATTATGCAATATAAAACTTGTATGACAAGTGATAGTTGATAAGGATACTCTGATATGCATTACATTGGCCGTAATGGAAAAGTCGACAAATAGTAATGCGGTAAAGTGACGTGAAAGTGTGCGTCAGTAGAGGGGAAATATTAGGCGATAACGTTCTTTTTCATTAGAGCAACTACATGGCAACGAAGTACACAGCACAAGAAGTGCCAGGAAAGAAGAGAAAAGAAAGCAGGAAACAGCCTTAGACGCCTTCCTTGAAGACGTTTCTGTGTTTGGAGAAACCTTTTCAAATGCATGGCTGTCCTTAACAAAACAGCATTAACACCAGTGAAAATGTAAAGCTTGTGGGATGTGGCTGGAGTGACAAGGATACCTCACAAATTAATGTGATCTGGTAAGCTGAAGCCACTCTTTGGGCACTACCCCTTAAATCTACCAAAATCTACCGTCTATGGATGCCAATGCTCGGGCTCAATCTTTGTTTTGGTAGATTTAAGGGGTAATGCCCGCTACCATGTGGCCTTAGTACCCAAAGAGTGGCTTCAGTTTACCAGATCAGCATTAACACCATCCCTAGTTATACAGTCCATAAGAGTGAAATTAAAAGAGGATTAGTTTGAGTGGTCGAGAAAACACGTTTACTGTCATTTCTCGGTGTAAGTTGTAAGATCCCTTGGACAGGCATTGGAAAAAACGGTTCTGTCCTCAAAACTAAATGGCGATAATAGCTCAGCTGCACCTGTTTTAACTCTTCACATATTTACACTTTGCGTTTGGCTTTATACAAAAGATATATCAGATATGAATTTTATCCACTCCCTCGTCTCGAGAAGTGGAAGTCGAAGAGCAGCAGCGTAGGCTTCCAGCGCGAAAAATCACTTCCGCTTTGGTGGCACAAGAATTTTTTCGGGGAGGGGGACGGGTCTTTCTTGCGAATCCACGAGGTACAAAAGATCGGATAAACTCTGCTCCACAGCGAATTCTACGGCTTTGTAGCTCATCTGCAGGACAAAAAGAACAAAGAATTACACGGTTAAGGGTGAGGGAAAGAACTGCTTTCATTCTTTTGAGAAGCAGCCGTGGTCTTGTTCACAGTAAACTGCGTGTTCACTCACAAGCGCTAATAATAATAATAATAATAATAATAATAATAATAATAATAATAATAATAATAATAATAATAATAATAATAATAATAATAATAATAATAACCTTTATTTATCCCGGGAGTATTTATAGCACAAGGCTAGTGGGGCCGAGCAAATACAGAAACAAATAAAGTCAAATAATCATAACAAAATAAGAATCCCAACTGGCCGGAGACAAACCAGTTGGCTATTTACAAGGATGAGCGAGGAGTTGAACCAGGGACTACCCAGAACAACATCATCTAGTAGCTGGAGCGGGATTTGAACGCAGGATGACCGCACTGAAATCCAGCGCCCCAAACCACTCGGCCATTCTGCCTCTGATTATTTTAAGTTTATGCTAGTTTTAAGTCCGTACGTTTAAATCGAGGAGGCTTACTTTTTTCTTTAATATGCGTGCGGCAAACTAATAAATACTTCATACTACATACAAGAATTAGAACGGAAGCTCTCGAAAATGGTTTCAAAAGGAAGCTTTAAAATACATCTTTTTCTCCCTTTTGACAAACGCTTGTGCGGACAAAAGTACTTTCTTAAGATTTTCACTTTGAACACATTCATTTAAGAGTAAGTCGAATTGACCACAGTACAAGTTTGCAAACTAGTCCTTGCACTACCAAGTGTGGTGTGTACGTGTTTGCGCGAGCACAGCAAATTCAAAAGTTTGTTAGCATCTTGGAAAACTGCAGAACCAAACGTGTGTTTGATGAAAAGTTGAAAAGTTTTAAATTAATCTTACTGGCTGAAAGTCTTCATCTGTAGGAGGGAATTGAAAATCAGGTCCAAAATTGAGCGTGACCTAAAAGAAAAAAAAATTAAGAGTAAGACAATTTTACTTCAGAGATGATACGTAATAAGCTTAATACAGAGTCGGATCTAGGGGAGGGGGAGGGGTGCAGGGGGTGTCCCCCCCCGGAATGACCTGCGGCTTTGTAATACAACTAGTATTCTGAAAGAAAAGAAAAAAGAATAAGAAAACTGTGGTTTATTTGTGTCGAAGTAAAACATGGTGCACCTCCTCCTAAGAAAAATCCTGGAACCGCCCCTGTAATGTCAGTAAGTTCGTTTAACGTTTTAGTGGCAAACATGCGGAACTACTGCGGTGTCACAAGGGCGCATTCTTCTGGGAAAAGGAATTGTCGGGATAGACGCTAATCGTGTAATATTCAGTTCATTCTGTTCCCGATAGCAGAGTGAACAGAAAACACAGAGCATGCGTCCCATTGGAAAATTCTTGGCGGGAAAATCATGCGCGGCCCACCAAGCCGGACGTCCGGATCAGACAGACAGTCGGTCCAGACGATTCTTCGCGCTTGTCGCCGTTTTCTAAACATTTGTTTTTTGAAAAGCCTTTATATTCCGCGCATTCACTTACTCGTAAGTTACAAGAAGTTTTAACAGAATAGTCCGAAAAGAACACGCCAGAAAAGAGATCTGACAGCATATGCAGCCTTCGCGAAGAGCAAAAGTCACACAACCTCGTTCCCAGGGTCTCTTCTCTTCCCGTCAGACCCTGGGAACGAGGTTGCAAGTCACAGTTAAATACTACGATCAACTGAGGGTCGTAAAACCCAAACCAAAGCAATTACTATGACCAATCAGAACAGACGCGAATAGCGCAATGAACCAATCAGAGTTCGAAACAATTGCACTTAACAAGCGCATAGCGCGGGAAGATGCGCGCGTGCAAGTCGCGGTTGGTTTTGGTTTTGCTTAATAATTATAATAATAATTTAATAATAATAATTTAGAACTTATATAGCGCATTTTCCATGTGTAGATGATCAAATGCGCTTTACAAGCAGATGAAATTGGAATTTGGAAATGTTGGTTTGCTTCTCATTGGTTGAGAAAGTGGCGCGAGTTTTGTCAACCAATCACAGAGCGAAGCAATGCAGAACCAAAGCAAACGAAAATTACTTTGGACACTCAATTTCATTTTACCGTGGCATTCTTGTAAAGTGACACCGCCGGGTAATAAGTTCCTCCGTACACATCCTGCCAAGCAACTCCCTGAACAAATAAACGGAAACTAATTGTTGTGAATCATTAAATTTAGTGAACAGGTTTAGGGTTCCAAAACAAAAAGAGAAACGAAGATTGATCGAGTGGCATCCCTCACGACTATTTTTACCTCTTGCATATTTCTGTAACGGTTATAATTCACATCCAGGATTGAGGAGTTATTGGACATAGTCAACTCGTAGACTTTCTCTCCATTCGAACGTTCACATCTTCTGTTATTCTACGCTCGGCCTTACAAGGACTCGTTTCACAACAAGGTTGGAAACCTCAACAATTGGCGACGTACAGTTACTCTGACTTACCTGACAAACGCCATTTTTGTAGAATTTTATCTAAAGAGAAATGATGAAACACAACGTGAACAACAGACAAAATGAAATGTTGCTAACCACTAAGGTGGATCCTCAATCATATAATGGTGAATATTAGGTTAACTTCGCTGACATTTTGCAGATACTCGAGTTATAAGATTACATTAAAAAAATTCCTTCTCAATAGAACACTAAATTAAACTCGCCCACCATGATATACTTTGCTCTCTCCATCTACAGCATGTATTGTCTTGAGGTGCCCAATGTTAATAAGCTTTCAGCTTCTACTGGGTTCACTCGCTACATATCTGTTAGTTTTGTGACTGCTCTATGTATCTTCTGTAACGTTTTCAAGTAGCCAAATAAATAAATAAATATTAAATCATAGTTTTTCAAGCCCGCGATATATTTTCTGGAGCTTTCAAGAACACAAGTCAAAGCTCGATGCATGAACAGGACACCCGTGGAAAGAAGCGAATCCAAGTTTGGTTTGTTTACGCACGTGACCAGTACATAACAGCATCAGAAGTGCTTTGCATGATTAGTTTTTCAACTAATCACAAAGAAGAACCAGAAAACAGAAATAAAAACAGCAAATAAAGAAGAGCGCAACGAGTATTAAAACCTGAGAGTACAGTGTATCTCACCTGACTTTCAGGTAGCGGTTTTAGACTCTGAAAAACAAGCAAAAGTCTTTATCAGGAGTCGGTACTCAAGACAGTTTTTAACGTGTGAAACAATTAAGGTCAATAAGGAACTTGAATGATGAAAGAAAGCGAGAAT
This sequence comes from Pachyseris speciosa, assembly GCA_016490735.1. Taxonomy (NCBI): domain Eukaryota; kingdom Metazoa; phylum Cnidaria; class Anthozoa; order Scleractinia; family Pachyseridae; genus Pachyseris; species Pachyseris speciosa. The sequence continues at coordinate 1,271,856 of JAEMWC010000097.1, forward strand.
TAGAAAAACAGATAACATCGGAATGCATAAAACAAAATATTAAAACAATTGATGAACTCAAAACTAGTACCTTTTCTGCCTTGTCCACGAGATCTTTTTCTTCGAAGTAAAGATGACTTTTGAACTTAATTAAAGCCTTTTAACAAAAAATAAAATACAAAAATGTACATGTTGGACTTCAAAGGAGGAGATGACAAGTTTATAGCAGACTAGGTAAATTACCACCCTTCTCACAATCATTACATTTGACGTAGCTTAAAGTGATGGATACATGATATTAAAGAACCTTCGAGTTTAGCAATGGCAAAGAATGGCGAGTCTGTAACAAGTTAGGCCCCGTCCACAATAATGTGTTTTCAAAAGTATTCGTTTTTGGTTTCATTGAAAACGCATCGATCGATCCGCGTCTACACTACCGTTTTCGCAGCGTTTTCAACTGTCCAAACTAAAACGATCGAAAACGCTGAATGACGTGCACTGACGTAAGTTAAACGATATGCGCATGCCTGGGTACAACTCACGTGGTGCGGATGACGTAAGCGTTTTCATTTCGATGTAAAACGATATGTGGGACATATGTATGCGTTTTCATTTTGATCCACTTTCGAGAGCGTTTTCAAATCGATGCGTTTTCAGTGAATACGCTGGGCGTTTTAGTGTGGACGACAGACCTAAACGCATTGAAATGTATGCGTTTTCGAACGAAAACGCATTAGTGTGTACCGGGTCTTAAGTTGCTCAGAAGAAAATGAAAATGAAAATGAAAAACATGGAAATGATAAGTCAAGGGATCTAAGCCAATGCCATTTCAAGATGCTGGCATAATGTCATAAAGTTGTGACTGTCTGTAAATGCCTTGAACGCTAGTGTTGATTATCTGCTGGTGACAAAACTGGAGACTTTAATTTGTAGTTACAATTCCACTTTACTCGCTAACCTTATCTTTATACGTTGGCGGCAAAAACTTCGCTGCAAAAATACAAAAGATGATAAAATTATTGTGTTGACAAGCTTGTTAATGATCTCAGCAGAATTACAGAAACAACAGCCAACAGACTAACTTAGCCTACAGAAAAAGAGAAGACATAAAACAAAGGGAAAGACCGAAACTGATTAACATGGAAAAGGCTTTTTGTACCACATTTGCTAGTAATTTCGCAATCTGATTGGTTAATTTGCCGTTGTCGATAAGAGTTTTTACCACAATTGCTAGTACTCTCGCAATCTAATTGGCTAATTTGCCGTTGTCGATAAGAGTCTAGACAACGCTGCTCGCGTCAACGTGTCGCGCAATGCCTTTTGCAGCTCGCGCTCTGAAATTAACATTCTCTTTGACCTTGATATTGTGGTAAAAAACAAATGTCGCCTAGTGAGTACACAACATTTTGACCACTGTGATGACGAATATCGTTGTCGATAAGAGTACAGACAACGCTAAACCACATTCGATTTGTTAAATCGATCCTTCACCTGGACGTTCCTGAATAAGCTGTGGGCATTTACCTGGTTTTGTGTCGTAATCTGGTAGATTAATAAAAAATCCTATCACATCACCATTCGTGTAGCCGTCGCTGCAACAAAGAAAATCGATCCTTTAGAAAATCATCTACAATTTATACCCAACAACAGTTGGGTATAAAGTTCTAAAAGAAAAACTGGGCATTCCTTCCGGCTTTAGCCAGCTTTAAATTTCGTTTATTCAGAGGATCGCTACCTTCGGTCGAACAAGGACCTGTCTGTTTGGTATTGGTTGTTGTCAATTGCATTCTATACTTTGTTATTTTTACTCTAAGCTTTGAAATAAGCATTCAAACAAACAAGGCTATTCAACTGATAATTTTGTCGAGCCGCTGACTGTTACGTTATGCAAAACATATTTCTTTAAAATAATAGTAATAATAATAATAACAACAATAACAACAACAATAAGTAATGGTAATAGGACTGAGTGGAGTACAATTCAGGGAGTAATCGGGCGAGTGTTGGCCGAGCGCGTAGCGCGAGGCTGATTTGAAATTACGAGCACGATTACCCCTGAATTGTACGACATGAAGTCCGATTACCAATTAATTGCGTCAATAACAAAATGCAAGAAACTCTAGAGGTCAACTTTCTAAATTGTAAAACGTATTGTACAAAATAACCAAAGGGCAAAAAGATGGATAACTTACACGGCATGGCAGCTACTGCTCAACATACCCAAATAAGGTAACTGTCCGATTTGGCCTGTCCGATTACAAGTGTTTGTAATCGGACAGCTCAAATCGGACAGTTTGGACTTGAAGCAGCCAATTATGCCACAAACAAAGGCTGTTAAGAACCAATCATATTCGAGCATTTTGTTATTGACACAATTATAATAATAATAATAATAATATTTTGCCCGGAGGCTCCGCTCACCAAAGTGGTTTTCATAGACGTCTTGGAATTTTAAAATTAATACGTTTAAAAAGCAAGGAAAAGGGCACTAAAAGCACATTGAACATGCCTGACATATCCCCTGAAGAAAAAGCATCCCCAGAGGGTTGTAGAGTGGGTGTGTGAAGGAGGGTGCGAAAGACTGCTGATTTTGCAGGAAATTTGTGAATTGAGCAATGAGTATCTTTGCAGGGAATGAAGTTGGTTTCTTGTCATACCTGTAGTGCTTTCCTCTACTTTCGTGAAATCTTGTGCCCTTTTTACTTCTCCAAGAGTAGCTGAACTTATCGTAACCTAGTGGAGCTTGAAGATTTCCTAAAAAGAGAGAAAACAGAACGAAACGTAACGAAATCGGTAAAAGTGTGCACTAACATAAAAGCGAATGAGGAAACCTACCCCGCTTTACAGTTTGATCACCTTTAAGCCCAGTGTGGATACTCTGAAAATCCGAAAATCTATTAACCTTGTCAAATTAGCACTTTTGCCATTCTAGGAAGTAAAGAATCAATTTATTTCCCCTCAACGAAGTAATTTGGCACTTACCGTACAGCTGTGACCAGCCAATTCTTGTAGCTGTCTCTGAGGGTAGGTCCAAAGTGGCCTATGGGGGAACAATAATAATTATTAAAACTTTGCCTTTTGCGATGAGTTGGTGAAGGTGAAAGTGTTGGCAAGCAGCAGAACAAACCCAGCCCTGAAACCTACTAACTGCTTCCCCCCCCCCCACTGTAGCCAATGTTCATTTCAAGCATCGTTGTCATTGTGAGCCGCTGCTATCAACAATAGGGAGTTTAAAGACGAAGACGCGCTTTATAAGGAGCGGTACCTTAGGTACGTTCCGATCATTTGTCAATCAACCGTCGGCCCATACAGAACTCCGTGAAAATTTGTGCAATAAAAGTCCGCTTCTGAGCAAGAAGTTTATAGTATTTTGTGTCTTTCTTGTTTTTGAGTTTCTCAGTGACTTTTATTGCCATGGAAGAATATGTGGACGTTTGTATGTTCTGAAATTGCCGTGCCAATGTTTGAAAGTTTCGATTTAAGGCGCTAATTTTGAAAACCCAAATGGTTTGCTTACGCCACCGCACAATGGTGACAGTAAAACTAAAATGCAAATGAAACAGGGGGCGGAGCTTTGCCTTTTATAGCGCGTCTTCGTGTTTAAGAAACGAGGACGCGACGGCCAACGAAAACGTCATTTAAAAATATAATTTCTCATTATTGTAGCACTTTTGCAATTATTCTAATTTGTTCAACTTGCAAAATGTCGGCGAACTATCCAGGAACTAAATTTCTATGAACGTCGTTAAAGTAAAGAAAAAGAAAGAAAAATTTACCATCAAATGCTAACGTTGTTTTGCAGAGGACGACAAAGAAATGTACCAAAATGTAAAACGCACGTTTATAGCTATTGTTTTTGCTCATTAAACCTATTGTTTTGTGACGTTCTCGTTGACGTTCCCGTCCTCGTTTCTTACACTCCCTAGTGTTTGGCCGGGGGAGAGAGGGGGTCTGAGAGGGAAACAAAACATTAACAAGACCAGTAAACTGAATTCTCGCATTAACATTTGACCATTAATACAATTAATTTTAATTTTGCATGTAGTTTAGCAAAGTGTTCAGGGAAATTGTGGCCAGAATTTTAGCATAGCCATTTCCTATTCTGTGTTCCAGTTTAGCAACATGTTCACTAAGAATATAAGAATCTTACTTGCAGAGGGGGGAAGGCCTGGTAGGGCTTTTCTTGGATTGATTTTTTTGGGCTCCAGATGACATGGATAATGTATGAATTTTACCACTTGAACTTGCCCAGATGTTTAAGCACTACCACTTTAAACTGGTCTCTGTGGTCCCTGACTTGCTGTATCTTTCAAGCAATGCTGCCAGCAGCTCAAAATGAACTTACCGTAAAAGCTCTATTATGCCCCCATCTCTATTAACCCCCCTCTCTAATAAGCCCAAGTTTGGAAGTCGGCTTTTGTAATAAGCCCCCCCTCTCTAATAAGTCCCCCGCCCTTTGGGACGTGAGATTTTGTAATTAGTCCCTCCCATTCCCTCTTACGAAATCCACTATATGAGGCCCAGTTGGTTTGTTTTTAAACAAATATACACTCAAACAAGTACATGTAATACTGTTTGCTGCTCTGTATTAAATAATAAAGTTTCACTGCAGTTGTTTGAGTTTTGTACAAAAACTATTTTAAACGAAGGGTTTAAATTTGAATAAGCTCCCTTTCTCTAATAAGCCCTCCGTCAATGAGGCCTGAAATTAAATAAGACCTCTGTGGGCTTAATAGAGTTTTTACAGTAATTCTCAGTCACAAATTAGGGTCCCTTGCTTTTAAATATTTAAACAAAATAAGCAAATCAGTCTGATAAAAATCATATTCACCGTCTATGCATTAAAATTAGAATCCTTACCTCAAAGTACCATTTACCCTTAGTCACACCTATAATCCAAAACAGAACTCAAATTATTTCAGCGTGTTCAAAATTTTGATCCTACCTGTATAGCCAGGACTCAAACAAGTTTTGCATTTTAAGCATTTTAAGCCGTTGCTAAATGAGCAATATCTATTTTCTCTTTCTCTCTCTTTTTTTAAACTTTCACAAGCCACAAGATAATGCCATTGGATATGTGCAGTAATATCCCAAGTGTAGCTGTTGTGGTTCAATTTTTATTTTCCTTTGTTTTGTACTCATTATCATACATTACCATGAACCAAGGATAAAATGGAACTACAACACCATCACCCTTACACATGTGAGACAGCAGCCAAAATGTGCAACAGACTCATTGAGTTGAAATTTCTATGACAAAGCACTTGCTCAAAAATGGTGATTACCCTGGGACCCTTGCATGTAAGCAAAAAATCACTTGTGAAGCCACAGTATATAAAACAGTGCTCTATCTTGCCATTTGATTTACCAAATGAACATATATAATAGTGTAATTTTCTTTGGTAAGTTTACAACTTCAGTGGGATTTAAATTGCTAGGGTTTGGTTTCTAAAACACAGGTGTACATTTGGTCCCAGGGTAATCACCATGGACTGTGCCCAGATAGGATTCTACATGTATCTTAGTTGTGATGATCTTCACACAAAAACTTTCCATAACCCAGACACACAGGAAACTAGGAACAGTGGCCATCATATTACATCAGACACATTGTCACCTCACATGTATCCACTACAAGTTGAACCTCGATCATCCAGACCTTGATTATCCAAACCATTTCCTCTGGTCCCACATTTTTCATGAATATTAATAAGGAATGATGAGATCCCTAGAAACTATCATTATCAGGGTGTTCACTAGGCATCAGAGAATACTCTGGCTACTACACAGAATTCTCCTGCTAAATTTCACTTGCTCTCTGAAAGCGCTTTGCCCTTTCATAATAATTCTCCTGTTACTTTACACTATTCTCCTGTAATTGTTAATGAAAACCCTGCATTATGATTTAGCTTGTTAAGTTATTAGATTTAGGTTATAGTTCAATAGTATGATACAGTACACTATCACATTATATTCTGATTTCCTAATTAATTCAGTTTTATGTTGTCTCCCTTACATTCATATTTTCGATTATCCAGACTTGGTTATCCGGACTATTATTCTATTCCAGACTTGGCAAGACTGGATAATCGAGGTTTGACTACATACTCTATCACTTATAATAATGTTGTAATTCATGAACTTGACCATCTATGAAACAAACTTGCATACCATGAGTGGCTCTGACCATGCAGTAGCCTTTTTCACCAGTGACTGATAATCTGTCATCAGACAACTTGAGCTGTGGAGCTGGAATTGTTCAATAATTTAGCATTATCAGTCAAAACTCGTCTGAATGATTTACAAAAAGTTGCTGCGAAAGATGGCATCTGAATGATTCTGTCTACATCAAAGACTCTGTCTCCATCCACCAACACTGTAGGTCTGTCTTAGCATCACTGTCTCAATTTCTGAAGTTTGTGTCTCTACATGTATATCTGCCTGTGTCTCTCAGTGTTTTTGTCTAGCTATCTGTCTATCTCTGTCTAAGCTTGTGTGTCCATTTCTGTACCAATGAGTGGAGAAGTTGCAAATGCAGGAGAATAAGGAGACAAAACTAATATGACAGGGTGCACGGCAAATACCAGCAGTGGGTAGTTGTCTAGCACAGTTTGTATCTTTTGTTATACAGCAAATGCATGAGAAGACTGAAACCAACAAGAAGGGTTGGAAACCAGGATTTTAGTACATGAGGCAATAAAAGTTAAACACCCCTTGTCCCGTGCCCAGCCTATCTTAGGATGGAAAGGTTTATTTTCTGAAAAGCTACAGTACATCTACTGTCACTACATCACAGTTAAAAATCTTCTAGACTACAAACCTCTATCATTCATAGACAGAAGAACTTCCTTGTGAAGTTTAATTCTGTAAAGGTCTCCTGGGATGGGTTTTCCAGCCCAAAATTCCATGTCCATATTTGCCAACGGAGCGTTGGGATCTTGTTCTGCCAAAATGTACCGATAACCATCCTAAAAATAATGTCATATTTAATTTATAGCAGAAGGATAGTGTTTGTCTACATTTATTACATTCTCGCTGTATTATCTGTTGAGAGACACCATCATGTGATATGGTACAGCCATTAATAAAGAAAGTATATGGAGAGAACTCGTGTGCTTTAAAAAATATCATTCAACTGCTTCAACCAGTTTATAAATATGTATATGTTGGGGGTAACTTTGGGATTTCTTTTATTTTTTCAACCATTCACCCGCAAGGTCAATTTTGTGAGCCAGTGATTTGAAATACCAGTTTTGGTACACAAATGAAACAATTCAGTGCTTCAGTCATAGGATAATCAGTCTCAGATAGTTTTCCATGGAAAATTCTTACCCTTAATGGTAGCATAATATTATTAGACCTTGAAGTTTCAGTTCCCCAGTTATTCTTTGTATCACCGTCATCATCGTCACTGTGATCTTCATTATCACTGTTGTCATCATTATCATCACTGATTTCAATGCGGTCATCCCGGGTTCAAATCCCGCTCTAGCCACTAGCTGGTGTTGTTCTGGGTAGTCCCTGGTTCAACTCCTCGCTCATCCTTGTAAATAGCCAACTGGTTTGTCTCCGGCCAGTTGGGATTCTTATCATGTTATGTTTATTTGACTTTATTTGTTTCTGTATTTGCTCAGCCCCACTAGCCTTTGTGCTATAAATACTACCGAGGGTAAATAAAGGTTACTATTATTACTACTATGAATCATATTGTCGCCATATATCGTCATCACTGTTGTTGCTGTCGTCATTGTCATCATCATCATCATCAACATTACCATTATTGTTATTAACAATATCAAGTAAAACCAAACCTTGTTAAAAGGATGCTCCAAAGGATAACCATGCGGTGGAAGTTTCTGTGATGGTGGTAGATCACTAGCATGGAGGACATTAAACTCTTTAGTCATTTGACTCAAACCTTTTTCTCAAAATATCCAGTAAATATTTCTAAACATAGTTACACAAAGAGTAAAAGAAGAAAAAAAGATAAGAAAATGAAATGTTTTACTTATCCTTAATCTTGAGTTTCTTTTTTTGTCTGCATTAACATTGATTAGAGCACCGCAAGGACCTCATCTTACATTTGCCACTTAATGTTAATAGCAAAAGAAATAATATTTATTTATTATAATTAGTTATTCTACCTCTTTGATTTCTTGGAAGATGACAATTGTTGACTGCTGTCCAGTTTCCGCTTCCCTCTGGCAGATTTCCGTGGCACTGCTCCAGTACTTTCCTTTCCTTTGCTGACAAGCATGCCGCTGCTGTTTAGACTGCCACCCAAGCTACTTAGACTGCTACTCAAGCTAGCATTCAGTTCATGCTTACTAATATGCCCACTTCCAGGCATCATGTCTTTGCTGTCAGAAACCTGGGCTAATGCGATGAGCAAATCATTGTCTGTCAAGCTTCTGTCGACTCTCATTTCTGGTTCACTCTCCAATGCATCGTACCCATCCATCTGTGAATGCACGCAAAAATATTATTGAAAGCTTGGTTAATATGAAGGGTGCACAGTACATTCTAGACTTGCCACAAGTCGACCTCTCGAGTCTCACAGCAGAAAAGCCGAGAGGAGTGAGATTTTTAGGCCACGAAGTGGCTGAGTGAGTGACGAAGTCGCGAGAGGTCAACTTGTCTTGCTTGAAGGGTTTTCATTTGCTTTTCATGCAGAAAATGGAGAGTGGAGTGACTCACATTTGGAAGAAGAGCATCAGTTATTGTTTTCGCAATCAACCCCATGTTTGAATTTCACCGCAAGTCACATTTTGTTGCTCATAATTACTTTTGATTGACAACTTTATCCCCGAGGGTCCCAAAGATCTACTCTGATTGGTCTAAGTGCAGCGACCCATTTTTGGGTTGCTAAAATTGGCGCCAATCAAGTATGAAAAGTCCTTCGTCCATATTAAATAGGACGAAGGACTTTTTCAAAAGTCTAAGTACATTCTAGCTTGAATTTTGGTTTTCCTCAAAAACTGCTAAGACCAACTGCCCTAATTTGGATGGTTATAACTTGATCACTGCACCACAAGAAAGTACTGACACTGTCATACTTAACACTGAGAGGTATTACATAATTTGGGTTGGAACAAGCTGGAATCTCAGCACAAATTTCATAGATGTACAACAATGTATAAGCTCATTCATGGGTTAATCAATTATGAACTGAAATACATCACAAATAAGGACCTACACAGCCATTATGACACTCGCTGTAAAAATAACATCCAACTACATGTAAAGTAATCCAAAGCAAAATAGGGGAAGACAGCATTTTACCTATCACGTTGTCACAGACTGCCTTTAGAAGTCCGTAATACCACCTCACTGTCTTTATTTAAGAGTAGGCTCAAGTGCATTATCTGAAATTTGGCTTCTGCCCCTTGATTGTATCTATGTCAGAGTTTTTAACATTTACTCTGTTTTTATTAGTTTTAATCTTGTTTCATTGAAAGTACCTTGGTGACTTGTTAGTTGTCCATAATAATTTAAAAAAAAACCACTTTTTTAAGGGGGCTTATTTAATTTCAGGTCTCACTGATGGGGGGCTTAATAGAGAGGGGGGGTTATTTCAAATCTTAAACACACTGTTTTCATCTCCAAATAGTTTTTGTACAAAACTCAAACAACTGCAGTGAAAAATTTAGTTTTTAATACAGAACAGCAAATAGTATTGTGTTTGAGTGCATATTTGTCTAAAAGCAAACCAACTGCGGTTGCATGAAGTGGATTTTGTAAGAGGTAATAGGAGGGACTAATTACAAAATCTCATGTCCCAAAGGCCCAAAGGGGGTGGGGAGGCTTAATAGAGACAGGGGGCTTAATAGAGTTTTTACGGTATTATTATTAGGAAAACCTTAGATAAGAATGACCTAGAGCAGATTCAGTGATCAGCGGTTTCATTGAAAGTACGGGTTCGTACCTGGGGTGCTCATTCTCACAGGCTCATAAAACGTAGTTGCGGTCTTTGTTATCAAAGGATTTCCTTATTATTGTGTATTTAAAATATTGCACATTCATTACATTGTAGCTTTCATATCACCAGTAAGACAGTAACTTTTCATACTCCAACTCGCATTCTAGAGGCATCTCGTAAGGCTGATAACAAATAGGGCCACACTAGAGCATTGGGAATACTACACAGTAGCTTTCACAAATGTGCAAACACTAAGATGGGTATAAAGTACAGGTCACATTCCACAGGTCACAGGTACAAATCACTGTTTTATTGATTGGTAACTAAGACAAACAGTTTCGCCTCAATCTAAAAGAAAATTTTGGTTAGTGATTAGGGCTAGGAGACACTTTTGGGCTTCTTTATTTATCTGTAGCGTGGTGACCTGTATGCTGACCTGTGGAATGTGACCTGTACTTTATACCCGCCGCAAACAATGCGAGATTTCACATACAGCCTTAAAGTTATGTTTTAGAATAATCAAGATTGTACAGTACAATAAGCAGCACCACAGGAACGTCGTGCTCCAGCGAGCATTCTGGCACCGAATTTTTCGGTGCCTTTTTTCGGTGTTTGAATGAAAATTGCATTATACAATTTTCCCACCCAGAGAGGAGACATAATAATCGTGTCGATATTCCTCACCAAAAGGGACGAAAGTAAATTTGGCGTTCTTTCTTTGGAAAGCATTTTTTCATCACGAATGAAAATTTTCGACGGTTACTAAAAAGTCTTCAACCTGTCACGTATAATAATTTGCACACGAAAGCAGTGAGTTACAAAGAGTCACCTTCTTCTCAAAACATAGTTTCAGAGGGAAGAACTTGAGTCAAGTTACCTTTTCATTTTCATCATCCGCCGCGAAATCGCTCGCCGATTCAGCCCTATCTTCTGAAAAATTTTCCATCTCTATGTCTTCGTCCGCCATGTTGTTTCTTTCTTTGTTTTGCGCGCTTGGACGAGACTGGGTCAAGGTTGGCCCCAGACTCTTCTCGGCTTTCAAATATTCGCCACTTCCACATCTCCCAGAATACACTTAATTAATTTGCATAAGCATTGTTTTCAATTTCTGTCGTGACGATTGCTAGTCCCAAGAGAAATTGAAAACAATAGTTATGCAAAATTATGGGAGATGTGGAAGTGGCCTATATTCTGATATTCTCGAAGGGAGCTTTAGAAACGACGACGGCGACGGCAACGGAAACGTCATTTCAAAATCAAGTTTCTCGTTTTCGTAACTCTTTCGCGTTTACTCCAATTTGTTTAACTTGGAAAATAGGGAGCTTTAGCAACGACGACGGCGACGGCAAACCCCTCCCCCCCGGGGGGTATTCCCTTATTTGGCTATAAGTAAGATAAGATAAGATAAGATCAGATCAGATAACTTTATTTATACACGGTATTTCCTTCAGCTTAATTAATTATTATCAACTAACTCTCTATCTACTTAATTGCAATCACAAGAGAATAAAAACAATGAAAAAACAATAAAGGCTGCTTTTCTTGGAGGCCGTGTTTAAAATCTTACTTAAACTACTTAAAACTTACTTAAAACTGTGGCGACTCAATTTATTCTTAAAATCTCTCAAGGAAGTCGCTTTTCTTAATTCCGGGGGTAAACTGTTCCACAACTGAGCTCCACTGTATGAAAGACTTCTCTTTAGATAATCAGTGCGGGGTTTTGGAAGAGCTAGTGCGTTTTCAGTATTCCTCAAATGATAGGAATTCACACTATCGCGAAAAACAAAACTTGATCTTAAATATTCAGGCGTCATGTCATGTAGGATTTTGTACAACATAACAGATTTCTTTTCTAATCTTTGATGCCAGAGTTCCTGCCACCGTAGTGCCCGAACAAATCATTCAAATTACTTTCATAATTAGCAGACATCAAAATGCGGGCAACCCGATTTTGAAGCTTTTGAAGTCTATCAGAAAGGCCTTTGTTACAGTTTCCCCACACCTCACTACAATAATCGAAGTGAGGCTGAACAAGGCTATTATAAACATTGACTACAATATTAAAAGGGATTTGATGTCGTATGCGCTTTATTGCACCAATGACAGAAGCAATCTTTTTGCAGATGTTTTCTATATGACCTTCCCAATTTAAAGTTTGATCGATGCAAACCCCAAGAGATTTAGTTGATGCTACCTGCTCAACGGCCATGTCGTTTATAGTTAGAGAAGGACAATCTGAAAGATTCGATAACTTCTGTCTGGAAGCAATTAGCATAAACTCGGTTTTTGTCAGGTTCAAGGTAAGCTTGATAACCAAGTGTACACTTTGTTTAGATCATAATTAAGACAATCATTTACATCTTGAACGTTGGCCAGCAAACGTCAAGCTGGTATCATCAGCGAACATCCCTGGTTCTAAAATTGTAAAAATAATAATAATAATAATAATAATAATAATAATAATAATAATAATAAAAAGAAATGCAAAGAAGGAAGAACTTATTTGCATGAAGCATGTTACTTCATCAGTAAACGAAAGTTTATTTTATTCGTTGTTCAGAGAGTAGATAACGTTTAATTTTCTTAGGAAATGTGAGCACACTTGAGTTGAGTATGTAATTTGGTAAGTCATTGATATCATGTACAATAGAAAAAGTAGCGGTCCTAGGATTGTTCCTTGAGGAACGCCACATTTCAAAGATTTCGGTGTTGACTTGCAACAATTAATTTGACAAATTTGAGTTCGATTATCTACGTAAGAGGCAAACCATTTATAACTGGGCAATTTACATAACAAAATCTCGTGGTGAACTGTATCAAAGGCCTTTTTAAGGTCTAAAAAGACAACAGCATTGACGAGACCACGATCAATATTCATAGCCCAACTATCAGCAGCCTCAAGTAGTGCCGTAACCGTTGAGTGTAGAGAACAGAAAGCGGATTGGTGACGTGTCAGAAAACTATTCTTACTTAGATAGTTATACTGACCTGGTCATAAATTATTCGCTCAAAAACTTTGGCTACGACGTGGGATTACAGATATTGGTCGATAATTTGTCGGCTCATTATGCACATGTCATCGGCTTCCCCGTGGGGTCGAGCCCCGGGCCAACCAGGGAGATATGTGGGGGGAATACAAGGAGGTGGATGGGATTTTTTGCCCGCGAGGGTAGGGGAAAATCTCGACATTGTTTTACGATCAAAGATTGGGGGTGGGGGAATTCATGAGTTTGTACGGGATGTCAGGGGAATTTTCTGCTGAGAGACTCCTCACCCAGGGGACTTTGTCTTGCAAAATTCCCTTACCCCACGGGGAAATTCCTCAAGTTTGTTTGACTGATATTGCAATCCCCTTGGTTATCCGGGGATCGACCCCACGGGGAAGCCGATGACATGTGCATTACGCTTCCCGGAGTTTTTGTACAATGGAGCGACTCAAGCGGATTTCCATTCATCAGAGAAGATGTCGTTATCAAGGATTGATTGAATATTATAGTAAGGGCAGAGAGTGAGCCGGGTATTGCCTCAATAATTTCGCCGAAACGTTATCTAATCTAGTTGCCTTTGACTGGCAAAGTTTTGATAGGAGTGAATAAACTTGTGCAGTTGTTGTTTTTTTCAAAAATGAAATTTTCATTAGTTTCACTAAGAAAGTCTTCAAAGGAATTATTAACTTCCGTTACATGTCTGCTAAGGTTAGGCCCAATTTCTGTAAGGAGTTTAACATTTCTTCCACATCAGCTTGGTTTTCTGATTTTTGTCCGTTGTAGTCTATCTCGTTTATTACGGTTTTATTGGACTTGCGTGAAATTAGTTCGTTAATAGTTTTCCATGTTTTGCGTTGATCTACAGAGCAATTATTGAAGACGTTTTTATAGTAAGCCTGTTTGGCAGTATTAACATCCCGATTTACTTGATTTCTCATTGTTCTAAATTGGTTCCAAGTAGATGGATCGTTTGTTTTAATGGTTTTACGTTTAAGACGGTCCCTGCAATTCATCCGCTTTTTTAAAATAGTAGTTATCCATGGAGATTTGGAATTACGCGTCCTTTTGGTCTTCATTGGAGCATGTCTATCGCAGACAGTTAAAAATAAATCTTTCCACTTCTTCCGCATATCATCATGAAATTGCTTAAGGTCACCCCAAGGTTGCGCATATTAGGCGATAAGACCATCAACAAATTATGTTTACGCCAACCGTGTGCGTGAAAAAGGTCTGAAATAGGGTATGGAAGTTTTGGTCAGGTCTGAAATAGGGTAGGGAAAATCGCAGATTTTGATCTGAAATAGGGTAAAGGTTTCAGGAAGCGGGCAGCACACCCTCACCCAATTTTTCTGGGAGTATCCCCCAGGGACGGCAACGAAAACGTCATTTTAAAATCAAGTTTCTCCTTTTCGCAACTCTTTCGCGTTTATGTCCAATTTGTTTAACTTGGAAAATATTGGCGGACTACATTACTATGAACTGCGTTTAAGTAAGGAAACCGAAAGAAAAATTTACCTTCGTGCGCTCACGTTCTCGACAAAACCTAAAATTTGGTCTTTTCACGTTGTTATTTTGCAGGCGACGGCAAAGAAATGTACCAAAATGTAAAACGCACGTGCAGAGCTATTGTTTTTGCTCATTAAGCCTATTGATTTGTGGCGTTCTCGTTGCTGTTGCCGTCCAACCTCGTTCCCAGGGCTTTTTCCCTCACTTGCTACAGTCTGTTAGCGCCTGGTAATCAGAGGTTTTTTACAGACAACGCTTGGTGCTCCTCAGTGCACTAAAAAATCGCTTAGCTTTCTTTATCTCGACCCAAAGTGAGGCTAGCCGATATTGACCCAGGGTCATCAATATTGGTCGAGCGTCACCCATATTGGCCAATATTGGTCGAGGTGACCGTGACCCATATTGGCCAACGTTGAACCAGGGTGACCATCTTTGACCAACAATGACCCATGGTGATCCATATTGGCTCTTATTGGCCAAGGGGCGCCCATATTGGCCAATGTGGGTGTAGGGTCACCTGTAGCGTCCAATGTTGGGCCAGGGTGACCCATATTTCCCAATACTGCTCCAGGGGCATCCATCAGGGTGAGCCGATATTGTCACCACTATAGACCGATATTGGCCTAGGGTGGCCCATATTGGCTAATGTTGCTCCGGGGTGAAGTCTCGGGTCAGCAATATTGGCCCAGGGGCACCCATATTGGCCAATGGTGACTCATATTGTCCAATATTGGCCCAGGGTGACCCATGTTGGCCGGTGATTGTGCCGGGTTACCAGTATGGTCCAATATTGGCCCAGGATGGCCCATATCGACCAATGAATAAAGGGGGTTAGTTTCTAAAGAAACTGTGGTGCTGCGTCTGTGGGGGGAATAAAACACGAAAATATAAATTAAATTTGGTTTACCAACGTAGTTGATAATGTAAATTGACCACTTAACAGGGTACAGGGATTAAAAAAGCTGATATTTCGAGCGTTAGCCCTTCGGCGTCAGAGCGTCAGAGCACTCTGACGAAGGGCTAACGCTCAAGACGTCAGTTTTTTTTTAATCCCTGTAAGGTAGACAAATTCCCATATCGACCAATAATTACGCATAGTGACCCATATTAGTCCAATGCCAATACCAGCCTGACGATGAAAAACGGAAAAAAGTGCCCATTCCTTGACTCCTGTCCTCAGTTTTCTCTCATCACGAGCGAAATAGTGGCTGCGGAGGAGATTCTTAAAAAAGCATGACTTTTTATCTCCCAATATCTCTGATCACTTTTTATGATACACTTTAATAACTCTACTTAAATGAGCCCAATTTTAATAGGTTTAAAGGTTTACTAAAGACCCATCTTTTAAGATTAGCTTATTATTAGGATTATTTTTTATATACTATGTATATATTATATTTTTATAGATCCAGTGTTTTTATAATATTTTTAGTTATTCTGGATAATTAATGTTGATAATTTAAACTCATGTAATGCGCATTTGATCATATATTACATGTATTTTGCGCAATACAAATACTCACCGTCAATGGGGTATACAAGAGTATACATGGGTATACAAGGGTATAAATGGGTATACATGGGTATACAGGGGTATACAAGGGTATACATGGGTATACAAGAGTATACAGGGGTATACATGGGTATAGAAGAGTATACAGGGGTAGACAAGAGTATACATAGGTATACATGGGTGTACAAGGGTATACATGGGTATACAAGAGTATACATGGGTATACAAGAGTTTACAGGGGTATAGATGGGTATACAAGAGTATACAGGGGTATACAAGAGTATACATGGGTATACATGGGTGTACAAGGGTATACATGGGTATACAAGAGTATACAGGGGTATACAAGGGTTTACATGGGTATACAAGAGTATACAGGTGTATACACAGGGGTATACATATCAATTCTAAATACATTATAATAGGGGATACATGAAGTAGCTACGGTCAATGGAGGAATCTGCTGGACAGACCCCTGGGAATAACGCGGGCGTCGTTTCGCGCGAGTACAGACATTTTTCTGCGGGGCTGGGTGTTAAAGGTGTGGACACTTCCCGCATTCTTCTCTGATTCCGTAGTCCTGGCAGTTCACTCTGTTTCTGCCACCTCCGAAGTCGAAATCCGCTCTATGCAGGTCTAAAATGCCCGTGTTTCACACCAAAATCATCGAGTCGATCTTGGAGCCTGTGGCTCAACAGGTTAGTAGAAATGTGACAGACAGATAACTGAAGTCTTACGTGCCGATATTTCAGTGATAACTTCAGCTTCATTTAAAGTTTATATTCACACAACTGTTTGTCGTATGGCTTTTTTAGCAAATGCTTTGTGTGTATGAAAGCTAGTTACGTTTCTCCTGAAGGTTCTCATGCACAACTTTTTCTCAAAAACTTTGAACTTGAGGTCTCAGTGTTAAAATTCTTGCATGCGTATAAATTATAAAATTGTAAACACTGTACCGGAGAACTTGTCACAGCGAGATACACAGGCAATCGAGTTTTACGTTCGATAATGTACACGATCCATCTAAGCTGCAATTTAGTAATGTCTCTTTAATATATTTACTTATGGACAAACGACGGTGTACGTGCTGTTTTACAATATTTTTCTGTTGATTGGTCTCAGTTTACAAATTTTCCAGGGTCTTACATTCTTTTGTCATGCAAAATAAACAATGTCGAGAGGCACTCGACGGTTCTTTCTTCACAAATGAACGATGAATTTTTCATAAAAAAATAAGCATCTTTAAAACAATTTGTATGAATTCAGCCCGTATTTTTAAGATAATGAAATTGAAATACAGTATATCGTGCCATGTAACATGGATCATGGATGCCTTCTCTCCTTTAAAAGATATGAACTGCGGGTTTTATTTGTGATTAACCATCATTTTCAGGTTTCCACACTTGTCATCCTTCATGAAGAAGCTGAGGATGGCAAAGCAATGCCTGATTTGGCGCTGCCAGTTCAGGCTGTGGGCACAGCTGTTCAGAATCTTGTCAAGGTTGGTGTTATCAGTTCATAATTTCACCTTTCAAGATTTCAAGTTAGCTTTCAAGACATTCAGTAGGAAAAAATGGAGTAACATTTCTAGGACTTTCATTAACCTTCGAAGATCACAGCTCTAAAAGGAAATCCAGTCATGAAAATAAGTCATGAAAATAAGTCTATTGCAATGTGCACAGCTGTTGTCCTTTTTTTTGTCTAAGTTTTTAACCCCTTAGACTCCAATATAAAAACCACTGTTCAGGTGGCTCATTTGCTACAGCACTGGACTGCTGAGTGGGAGGTTGAGGGTTTAAACCCCAGACCAGACCACAAACTTGGATCTTTAAATAATTGGTAAGATCATGTTGGCTGTGTGATCAACATCTGCTTCAGATCAGATGGTGGCATCATCGGGCAGTGACGTTAAGCCGTTGGCCTTGTCTCCTTCACATCCACACGTAGGAAGGGGACATAAAAGAACCAACACACTGATTGAAAAGATTAGGGAGCATAGTCCCTGGTGTTATTGTCTGTGCTGGCTCATATTAGAGATATTAGAGTGGAGGCTGGGCGATGGGCTGACCACCCCTCCCCAATAGCCTCATGTGAGTCACGGAAACCTCTTAGAAGGCCTTATGCAGCACTTGGCATGGAAAGACCAATGATGGTGATGGTGAAACTCTAATATTGAAATTCACATTCTCCCCATTGATGTCCATACATTTCTTCTAGTACTAGTTAGGAGACTTTCTTTGGTGATCATTTCTTTATTTGTCATGACCTATGGGTGTGATCAAGAGGTCACAATATAAGGTAGTACGTAATTATTTCTAATAAATTTGTCTGCCAACAAATTTAAGCTGATAGTAAGCTTATGTAAACAAAGAATTTGGGAGGGCGATGTTTACATCAAAGATTGTTTTCTTGCTTTTGACCAAAAATCGCTCTTAACCCTTTTCATTACGCGGCCTTTGACCTTTGTCTAAACGTGTAAACATACACACTTGTGCAGAAAATATAATTTATAACACGATTTGTGTCAGGTTTTCGTAGACGTTCCCTCCTCCCGTTTTTCCTCGGGGGGGTGGGGGGGGGGGGTGGGGGTGGGTACGGCTACACGTAGGCTACACAACACTCATGGAGTCAAGAATCCAGGGGGGATTAATTAATGGGGGATGGTTTTGTACCAACCTACTTGTTTTCTTTCATTTTATATTTGCCTCTTAATTTCTTCTGATTATTATTACTATTATATTTGTTACAACCTTATTGCTTTGCCAAAATATCTTGATTTCCTCTCTTTCTATACCAGGTGGGCAAAGAAACAGCAGCATCAAGCAAAGATCAAATCCTCAAACAAGAAATGCCACTTGCCTTTAAAAGAGTTGAGGAGTCCTCCATTCTTCTTGTGGAAGCGTCACAGATTTTGAGAAAAGATCCCTATTCATCAGAAGCGAGAAAGAAGTTAATTGATGGTGCAAGAGGTAAACGATCCCATTAAGTACAAAAATAATTAATTTCAAGTTACTATAAAGCTGTACAAGACTGTGTTCCAAAATGTCCACTTGAACAGTACCCTTGGTGAACTGCTCAGTACAGTGTAGCTTCCATTTCAAAGGTCACATTTTCAGTTCACAACCAATGCAAGACTTACAAGTTACAATCACTTTTTGCTATTACAATAAAGAGCCCTAGTGGAAAGAAAACAAAAGACAACAAAAGCGATCCTAATTCATCAGAGGCTTGAAAGAAGTTAATTGGTGGTGCTAGAGGTAAACATGCCCATAAAGTACAAAGTAATTTGAAGTTATAAAAATCATACTAAAAATATGCATGCTTGAACAGTACTCTTAATATTTTCCAAGTTAAAACCAAACATGCACCTCATAAAGAAAGGAAGCTGTTCTGACTGGCTGGGTTGAGTCATTTCACTTTTGAAAGGAAAGGTTTGCTTTGACTTCTCATCCTTTTGTGGCCATATTTCAGGAATTCTGTCTGGAACATCAGCTTTGCTGCTGACATTTGATGAAGCAGAGGTGCGAAAGATTCTGAAAATTTGCCGAGGAGTTCTAGAATACCTGTCTGTTGCTGAAATTGTCGAGAGCATGGAGGAGCTGGTAACTTTTGTCAAGAATCTAACACCTGGAATCACGGAAATGGCTAAAAAGGTAGAAGCACGTATTGAGGAGCTGACTCACCAAGTCCATGCAGATATGCTGAAGAAATCAATAACTACTGTAAAATCTATGTCAAGCCAATTGATTACTTCAATCAAGACTTATGTTTTGACTGTGCAAAGAGGTACGTTGTATTATTAACGTCACTGATTTTAGTGCAAGTTTTTACAAGATTCAGTGTTACTATAGGCCATCGCTAGTATAGACCCAATGCAAAAATTACTGGTCTGAAATTATGTTATTATTTGTTTGTTCATATTCAATATAGCCTCTAGTCACTAACCTCATTCAGGATAACAAATTCTTTAGAATTTTGATCTCAAAAACGAGGTTAGTGAGGCTATTTTGAATACGAACTAAAGAATAAGTTAAAGCCAGCCATTTTTGTGTAGAGTCTATTAATTTAATAGTTTCATAATATAAGCCTTGGAAGGCTTGCACTGCTAAACTTGGAATTCTTGAAGTATTATTTTGTGACTGTCATTTGAGCATTCATGTTAGTTTGAAAAGTTCAGTTTAATACCAAATGATTATTGTTGCTTACTATGAGTCTTCCTTCAAGCTCTTGACTCTTGATATAGTGTAATCTTACCCAGGTGGAAATCTTATTAAGATCTTACTAAGAATCTTATTAAGTTTCTTAACAAGATCTTATCTTACCTCTTAGTTAAGATTCTTACAAGAATCTTACAAGATCTTGTAAGATTCTTACAAGATTCTTACAAGATTCTTGTAAGATTCTTACAAGATCTTGGTAAGATTGCAGTAAGATCTTACAAGATCTTGGTAAAATCTGATAAGAATCTTATTAAGGAACTTGCAGTTGATAGTTAAGATCTTACAATATCTTGTAAGATTCTTACAGGTTTCTTACAAGATCTTGGTAAGATTTTATAAGATCTTACTAAGAATCTTATTAAGTTTCTTAACAAGATCTTATCTTACCTCTTAGTTAAGATTCTTACAAGAATCTTACAAGATCTTGTAAGATTCTTACAAGATTCTTACAAGATTCTTGTAAGATTCTTACAAGATGTTGGTAAGATTGCAGTAAGATCTTACAAGATCTTGGTAAAATCTGATAAGAATCTTAGTAAGGAACTTGCAATATCTTGTATGATTCTTACAGGTTTCTTACAAGATCTTGGTAAGACCTGAAGAGCCTCAGGCTGGAATAGCATAAAATCTTAGTCTGGATCATTGTGACTACGCTACGCAAAGTAACATTGTTACCAAAGTTTTGTAAAAGTCATACAAGATTCTTGTGAACTGTGTTGCATTGATACAATTTTAAGTTCATATCAATGTCAAGCTAAGACTCATAAGAGGTGATAGAGGATACAAAATCAAGATTTGACCAACAGTTATTAAAAGATCTCACACCATAACATTGTGAAATTAGTGGTAACTATAACAAAGACTTTGAAAACGTTTATATAATCTACAGAAAACCTGTTATTTTTTCCCTTTTAGTCAGTTTTGTCCCCTTATAAAGTTACAAATATTTATGAATCATGCAATAAAAGCTTCCAATGAACTGAAACACATTTATATAATCTACAGAAAACCTGTAATTTTTTTCCTTTTAGTTTCTGTCCCCTTTTAAAGTTACAAATATTTATGAATCACGCAATAAAGCTTCCAATGAACTGAAACACAGAACTCAATATTCAAGCAGAAGTCAGGAGTTATACTTAAAATTAATTAGTGAACCTATGAAACTCAATTTAGTTAGATTGTCACATAAAATTTACACAGAGATGAAAGTGGCAGTGTTGTGGGGGTATCAGGATTTTTGGTCAAAATTCACTGCCTATAAAATGTAAGCACTTCATTAATATTGGACTTCTTTCCAAATCACTAATTTGAAGAAATTAAGTGAATCTAGGGTAAAGGAATTAGCTGAAATACCGATATGTTACAACCGATTTCTAGCAAGGTACAAGAGGAAAACTTGAAAAATATTGGCTCAGTGTTTCCAAGTTTAAACCCATCCCTATCTTGGTCATCTGCTGCTGAAAACAATAAACATAATTTTCCTTTGATTACAATATCCTTTCAAAGGAATTTTGAGCCTTATCTTTCTGCTGCCATCAACTTAAAAGTTCAGTCTGTTTCTAAAAACAGTGTGATACTGCCCCTTTAAATATTTCAAACATGCAACATCCTTAACTGTCTAATTTGGAAAATTATTGTTTACCATATATATCAGAGGGTCATCTTTAACAGCCAGCACTACTGGCTACTTTTGTAATAAAACAGTTTTATCAAGATGAATGAGTTGTAGTGATTTTACTTAATTCATAAAAACAAAGTTCCATAGTCACTGCAACTGTAAAACGAAAAGAAAATATTGTGGGAGTAATAGAGAGGAAATCAGACAATGATATATGGTTTTAATCTTCCAATGAAGTTAAATGATGTATAATTGGCTATTATCATATGACCTGTTTGGCCCTGCAAGCGCTTTAATTGTAAAACTATCGAGAAAATTCCCGTATGAGGGCTGTACGCATTAATTTGGTTTATCAACGGAGTTCATAATGTAAATTGACCATGGTACAGGGATTAAAAAAACTGACGCTTCTAGTGTTAGCCCTTCGTCATTTTAATGTTCACAACAGTTTTAAGGGTTCCGTAAACTACGATACATGTACATATGTCATTGGTACTGTTAGACATTGGCGGGGTCCTATGGATGTAACTTCTTGCAGACAGAATCTGAAAAGATCCTATGAATGAGGGGTTCCACTATGAAATCAAAACCCATGAAAATCTCATTAATTTTTTCACAGTAAATTCATGGTATTTTCAAAACTTTTTCATGGGGTTTTCATTGTCAATTAATGGTTTTTGCTTGGGGTTTTTACCATGAAATTGCCATGAAAAAAGCATTAAAAATACCATGATAATCCTGTGAAAACCAGCAGATTCATGACCCATGAAATATTCAACATTTTGTAAAAGGCCATGAAAAAGTCACGTAAAGGCTATTAAATTTTAATGGCACATGGTATGGTATTTTAATGGAATTTTAATGATGCTGAAAAACCCATGAAACACCCATGAAAAACCACCATGGAAAAAGCATTAAAAAACCATGAAAAACCTGTGAAAACCAGCAGATTCATGGCCCATGAAATTTTCCACATAATGGAAAACCCATGAATTTAAAATGAGCATTTTCATGATGTAAGTTTTATGGGTTTTTCATGTGTGAAAAAACAACCATAGCCCCTGAAAATCCCTTGAAGGTTTCCATGGCTTTTCCATGGTTTTTTTTAACAACATTTGAGGGTTGTCCATCACATTCATGGGGAAGGTGATGCAACAACAAGAACCATGAAAATTCCATTTAATTCTGAATGCAATAAAACTGACAAACATACCTTGACTGGAAAATCTAAGACCTTTATGGCCATTAAATTAATAAATAAATGTTAAGATAAGTCTTTAATTGATGAAAGCAAAGGATGAAACAGATTTGAAGCTGTGCAACAATTTTATTTTAACAATACGCAAATGACACTTTACAGACAAATCACGTCAAACTATTAAACTACATGGGCCAAAGAGATTTTTTTTTTCCAAAGTTTTACGTACACAGTATCAGGTAAGTTTTAATGTTAAGCGTAGTTGCCCAAATCACAAATTTATATAATGATTATTAGACTAAGTGTCATAAAAATTTCAAAAATGTAAAAATTATGTTTCAAACTTGTGCATTCAAGGGAAAGCCGATCTTGAGATCTGTACATGTGAATATTAAATTTACATGAACTGGAACAAGATGAAAGCAAAAACGGCAAACAGTGGACTTAGCTCATTGATTTAAATTTTGTATTGTTCAGGGAGCTTCTTTTGCTGTCCGCGGATGAGGTTGTCAACATGTCCCGCTCCAGGTTGTATTTTTTATTCATGTCTGAAACAAAAATAAGGCCTGTTTCAAACGTCATGCTATTGTCGTGTCGATTTAATAAAAGTTAAATTGAATTTAGTGTCGAGCCAAATTCAAAATCCAGCAAAACAAACCCGGCGGGTTTCTTTTGCGGGTCACAGGTCACAGGTCACAGGTCATTTTTTCTAGAATTATACCACAAGAGTGACTTTCAATTAATGTGCTAACTAACCACTTGAACCTTTTATTACGGACCTCAAGTAACCCTGGACGGCGAATCCCTAGTCGCCAAACCATGGCGAGGGGGAATGGGGCTAGAACGTCGTCCTGTGCGCGAAAAGTTAAAGGTTTCGCTTCACTATGGCTTCATTTAGGGATGCGAGAAACTTGTTAACGGCGCCGCTGTACGATGATTTGATTTCAGAAGAAAAGTATTTTATATAACATCGTGCTTTTCAGTGCACTCCATGACATTTGACCTATAACAAATTGAAATTAAATGAAGTTAGCGAGATAAAACATCTCACAAATAAATTGAGTTTTTCATGTACAAGGTTACCTAAATAATCCTGTCAGCTTTGTTTTGAAAATCGGGTAAATTTCCGGGAAAAGCAGAGGCAAATGCAATGAAAAGAAAAGATACATTTACCCATTTTTAGCAACGACGGGAACTTCGCTTCCAGCATTCGCCATAGTCGCTGTCGCTGTCGCTGCGAATTTGCATTTTTGCACTGGATCTAATATCGCTGGTTTAGAATATAATCCAGATTAGCCTTTGAGAGACACGGATTTCAAAGGTAAAATTGAAAAACAGACTCGCGTTCTCGAGACACCGCCAAAATTGTGGGAATGACTGCCGCGACGTTAGGTGGACGGCAAGAGCATTACGTAAATTGCGGTCAACAAGGCCATCTTGACTTCGGGTTGATTGCCGTCCAGGGTTGCTTTAACTCCGTAATTAAAGGTTTAAGTGGTCAGTTGTCACATAAATTGAAAGTCACTCTTGTGGTATAATTCTCGGAAAAATTGACCTGTGACCTGTGACCTGTGACCTGTGACCTGTGACCTGTGACCTGTGACCCGTGACCCGTGACCTGTAACCTGTGACCTGTAACCTGTGACCTGCAAAAGAAACCCACCGAAACAAACCTTGTATCCAAAATGCTAAACATACACATTTTTATTAGCAAATTACATGTAGCGTCGTTCTAGACTGGTTTAGTCATGAATTCATTAGAGTACTCAAGATAATTTAAGATCTCAGCTAGACCTAGCGAATAACTGACCTAAAGTTAACTCGATCTGTAGTTTTACAACAGTTGAACTACTGACGATTCGAAGACGAACGGCGGCCGCAATGGATTACACTTTGCCGAGGAGCACTCTGATGATCTTGTTCACAGTTTTACCATGCCGTTGACAAGTTATGGGCTTTTATAATTTAAGAACTGTTCCTATTTCTAATAACAGAGTGAACTTATTTACTTACCAAAAACATTCAAAATTCTCGATTTAAAAATGGCTTGCCGGCCTCTAAATCCACGGTGATGCGTTCATTTCCTTTGACATCAGCACCACAATCTTCAGCCTTTCGTTTACTATAATAACGCTGTTGTTATTCACCCTGTAAACCACTCAAAAAACCATCTATGCGAAACAAAAAAAACTACAATTATTCGCACGATAGACCAACCGAAAACACAATTCAAAGATGGGCGCCAAGAGAGAATGAATAGAGGTTCTTTGTTCGGTGAAAAGCATGAGATAGTCACGTGAAAATTCTCGCACTATTATTGGCTGTTGCTGAGTAACATCAACTGGACTACTTGATTGCGGTCTTCAAGTGAATCATCTCTGTTCAAGTGCTCGCTAATTGTGCTCGCTTCGTTTGCATCGGTAATTTTCAGGTTTCGAGGATATGAATCCAATTTCTGGCGAAGATTTTGACGAAAGCACTCTTTAGGAAGAGATTCATCTTCAGCTGAGTATAAAACATACTTTAGAAGTTTGTTACCGAACGCTGACGAGATAGCGAAGGAACGAACGAGTTCGTGGAGGTGAGAAAAATCCATCGCTAACTCTCGCGTTCGTTTCATTTCAAAGGACTTTGTAAATTTCATGAGCTTTCCGGATAAATCACTGAGTAAATGTGTGACTTAAGGATTGTATTTTATTTTATGTAATTGTCTTTTTGCCTTTTTGTACTATGTTGTGTTTATATAAGTTAAGCTTAATTAGTAGCACTTAATTTAGGCTTAATCATAAATTTGTTTCCTTGAAAGAATTAAAGTCTTGGTCTTAAATAATCACAAAACTTTGCAGTCTTTTTTTAATTTAAAGTGGTGGAACTTTAACTTGATATTGATTGGCCACAAATTGCTCAAATTTGCATTTTGATGTCTCAGCTTACCATTGATTCCAAGACATTTCCAGCAATTCCAAATGCGATTTTTGTTTAGTCTTAGAATTTTGGGGAATTCCTTGTAATTCCAAGTTATTCCCAACTGGATCAGTGAACATTCTCAGATATTCTAATTAATTCCAAGCCTTTGGTTTTATCCTAATTCCTAGGAATAATCAATTGTGGGCCACAATGGAAACTACTGGGCTACCAGTAATATGTTTACCCCTATAAAGTGGCAGTATAAAGACTTTTGTAGAGTGCTGAAAAATCAGGCCGTGGATTTTGATTATGAAGAATCATCTTTATTTGAATGGAACTGTGATAAGATATTTCAGCTGATCACATTTTATGATGAGAAGTTTCCTTCAGTCTAAACAACTCATGAAAATGGCTGGCTTGTCCCTCCCTCTAACCTTTTTGCCCATCCGAACAAAATTAATGTCACTTTTGGTAAAACACAGCATGAATGTTGCCATGACAATCTGGGAAGTACCCTAGCTGTGACACACAGTAGGCCCCTCCTTGAAAAATCCTAGCTATGTCCCTTAGTGTGGTCTACACTTAATCCGGTCGCCATGTTTCTTTCGTATTAAATTATATTATTCTTTTGGTCACTTGTTATGGCACATTGTTCCATTTTTATTCTACTTTTATTGTCATCCCAGTACCGCTCCAGTATTGTTCTGGTACAAGTTAACAAGTCTAACACCTTTATTATGGTCTATGATCTGTTGGCTTGAATTTTGATGCAAGGTAGTGACATCTATTTGTCCTTTCTTGATTGCCTTTCAATTTTAATAAATAAAATTTCAAAAGTCTATTGTTAAAATGAAAGTCTTTATCAACTATAACTTATTCAAGGCATGTGGTGAATTTTCATGATTCCCACCTTTTAAGCCCTAGAATCATGGAAAATTCATGACCCATGAAATCAGTAATGTAATCAGTAATGTAAACGAAATCTTTTTATATGCCATGAAAAGTATGTTTTCATGGGTCATTAAAGACATTGTGTCGAGTTTCATGGATTATTAATGGCCCATGAAATCGAAGACCACACCACCAGCCATTTTCATGGCCCACGAAAGTCCAAACACATGACTTTCATGGGCCATGAAATATATAATGTGACAAGTTTCGTGGCAAATTCTTGGCCCATGAATGTATCTCCTTATCAAATTCATGGGTCATGAAATAAAATGCCACATTTTCATGGAAAATTCATGGCCAAAAGAGAACCCATGAAATTACATTTTGCAGTTTTCATGGGCCATTAAATGGCTTTCATGGGGTTTTCACAGAAAATTCATGGCATTTTCATAAAACTGTGGCTCATAGTGCGCGGTTGTGATAAATGATTAAATTTGTTGTGATTAATTAGTCAATGTTTACAGTCAAGTAAGGTCAAGCCCCCCTAGATTACATTAATGAGTTGATTATTTCAACATTGAACCCGTTCGTCGTTTTGAATAATGCAATCATTTTTTAAATATTCGAATCAAACTTCAATTGCTGATTGGACTATGTCCATAGATGTGTTTGAAAAATGCATGCGACCAACGACACTTTATTTCTGTGATCTCTTTTAACAGAGCACACCTTTTTTAGCCCTTTAAAATCCAACAATATTATTCTTTCCAAGAATCCTAAAAATAATAAATTCCTACGGAGCGAAATTAAACACAGCTGATGTGTGATAGCATACAGCATTGTAAACAACCAAAACTATTGACAAGAAGACTTGCTGGAACTTCGCCTGAAATTCTTTTATCACGAATAAGACTTCTACAAGCTCTATGAGATGTAGAAAGCAAAAAAACTGCTCGATAATAACATTTACAATACTGTTTTTCACCTATCACTTCCACTCACCACTGGACGCCATGTTGGACGCTTCGATTTCCCATATAAGGAGCATCTTTTGTTCGCTTAGTCCAATCAGCAATCGAAGTTTGATTCAAATTTTTCAAAAATGATTGCATTATTCCAAACGACTAACAGGTTTAATGTTTAAATAATCGACTCATTAATGTAATCTAGGGGGGTACGTTAACCTGACTCGACTGTATTAGATAAATAAATTAGTCAATGTTAATGTTGTCAGTTGATTTCATGTTATTTAAGATCTTAACATGCCTGGCTTAATTCTTCTTCCAAACAGCCTAACTTTACATTGTCTGAACATTCTTACAAGAATCTTAAAATGAAGATGTTAAGAACTGCATAAAGATCCTGTCAAGATTTCTAAGATAATGTTCAATAGAATTGTTAAGATCTTTCAAGATCTTATCAAGATCTTCAAATGCTTAGAACTGGATTTTCTTGTGAGATTATTGATTATAAAATGTACTAAGATCTTATTAATATCTTCCAAGAATCTTAACATGTAAGAAGTTAAGATCTGCATTAAGATCCTGCCAAGATTCTGTTAAGATCTTATCAAGATCTTAAAATGCTTAGAATTTCATATTCTTGTAAGAATTAAGATTATGAAATAAACTAAGATCTTACTAAAATCTTTTAAGAATCTTAAAATAAAAGATGTTAAGATCTACATTAAGATCCTACCAAGATTCAGTTAAGATCTTACAAGATCTTATCAAGATCTTATTAAGATCTTAAAATGTTTAAAACTGAATTTTTCTTTTAAGATTTGACAAACTATATACTAAGATCTTATTAAGATGTGAAATCTTAAACAAGATCTTACTAAGATCTTAATCTTAATTGCAATCTTACAAGATTCTTACAAGATCTTGTAAGATCTTGTAAGATCTTAATAAGATTTCCACCTGGGTATATATACTCTGTTGTTTTTCTTTACATTCTTGGAGTTCAAACATTATACATCAATGTCTATTCAATATTGTGTAATACTAATTCAATAATCTTGGAAGTAATGTGTAACAATATCACTGACCTGACTTCAGGTGAGTCCGATTGGAGATGACCTGACTCAGATCGTGCACAAACGGTAATTTTTGCGTGTGTAGTTTAACCCATTGGCACCCGTGCCGGCCAAAACCGGCCGTAAAAAACTCCCATGCTTCAAAACATTGCAACTCTCTCAATCGCACGAATATTGCCTTAACTGTTAGTTGTGAGCACGAAATGGAATGCCCTTTAAATTTGGATATCCAATAAATGCAAGAAACGTAGCGATTTTTACCAAATATGGCCTTTTGAGTTTGGACAAGAACGAAACTGGCCGTTTTTAACGTCAAAGAGAAACAACAAAAATGCCCCTTTTTGCCTTCATGTTTTTTTAGGGAAATCATCGTCGAAAAACCAAAACTCAACCATCATAACGAAATTCAGTCCTTTTTCTAGCTTAGAAATGACTTTTTTTGTTCATATTCTTCTCCCGAGCGTAGATACAGCCTTTTGTTCCAGTGCATTCGGGCCTTCCCGACATTTTCCACATCTTGAGCGCATTGCATGCTGGGAACTAACGAGAATTTTTGACAGCGCCCGTTCCTTCCCCAATTCTTTCACATATAAACTAAGTCTACAGCCACTCCGACCTACCGCCAAAATTTCCTGCTCGTGGTCATCTTCAGTACACAGAAATTCCAAAATATGTGGCGGTAGGTCGAGAAATTCATCAATAGTCAAGTCCCAAAGGTACTAAGTGTTCGACCGGCCAAATTCCCAGTTCGTCGAGTAACAAGCCAAATTCAACAACAAAGTACATCACCTTGCTCGATTCTTTGAGAAAGTGGACTCTTAGCTACCGTCACGCTTAATGATGCTCATCAGGCAGCCGCTAAAGATGAAAAATGGCTGTAAATTTAGCAGAAATCGCAAGCAAACCGAACTTGGGCCATTGCTGTCGCCTCACGGATAAAAAATAGCTACGTCAAAATGACGTTTTCAGAAACCTTGAGCCTCCAGTGGCTTAGGACAGCACCACTTTTCCCTGGTAGTTCAAATAAAGAGCCACGAATTGCTATTCATCGTTTATAGGTGGAAAATCACTCCGAAAATGTAAAAACCTGCGGTAGTCAATGGGTTAAGGGGGGACTAACTTAACTGCAAAATTTGCTAACATTGTTGCTATGGAAAGTTCCCAACCCTCATATCTTGGAAACCCTAACTTGCACAGGTAAGCTGTCTGGCTATGTATTTACAATCAAAAAGTTTTACAAGATTTTCGAGTCACAACCATATTTGGTAAGTCACGTGACCAGAACAGAAAAAGGCCTAAAACATCGAGTGGCCTACACTTCTGGATATCGAAAATGGTGCCAGTGGTTAACGATCGCCAAGGTGCAAAACTCTACATATCGATTTTTGGAAATTCGCGTTTTTGTTAGATTTATGACGTCATAAGCACGCAAATTCATACCATTTCGTCATTATCATTGCAGTTATGTACGTTAACAACAATTGCTTACATAGGCTTGTAAAGAAGGCTGGAATATCTCCAACTGGCAAAAAAAATCGGAACTTCACATAATTTTCTCCAAGTTTTAGGGATTTTTCTCTCTAAAGCGCAGTTGGGGCCTGGGGCAAGTTGCACATGCGCAATAACAATTTATAAATTTTACATATTTACCTCTTCACACGTCTCACCAATATAGTGGCAAAAACACAGAAAAACCGTGTTTTAAAAATACAATCCGTAAAAATCCCTTGGCAACAACGCTAAGTCTGTAGTTAAGTTAGTCCCCCCTTAAGAAGGAGGAAGGTCACGTGCATACTTTAAGAACGAGGAAAGTTCATATCATCATTTTGTCTTTGGTGCAACCTGACTTCCAGTGAGTCCAATTGGATATGATCTGACTTGGATTGTGCACAAACAGTACTTTTTGGGCGTGTGACTTCCAGTGAGTCTGATTGGACATGACCTGACTCAGCTTGGGTGTAATGGACATGCAAGCATGAGGCTAAAACAAAACTGATTCAAGAAAAAATGCCCACTCATAGTCTCACCAGTTTTTTTATTAGCCCATGCTCGATGAACTAAGGGAATGCTCGTAGTCTAGGTCACAATAAAGGTTTTTGGTCATACAAGACATAATTGTCATATTTTACCATTTGATTATTATTTGCAGGGGGCCAAAACATTGCTGAGGCACAGGAATACAGAAATTTTGTTGTTGGAAAAATGTGTTTTGAGATAAGTGAAATAATTCGAGTGCTGCAGTACACCACCTATGAGGAGGAAGGAGGAGATGATCCACTGAATGACATGAAGAAGGCTGCATCTCTCTTTGAGAGCAACTTGGGTCCAGCCATGAAATGGGTCTCCACACCAACAGAATCATCTGGCGGATTAGGTAAGATAACAAAAAATGGCATTTGGAGCATTAATCTTATTTTAAAATTTTGGGTTGGGACCCATGCACCACTGTTTTCATAATGAATTAATTTTCTTAATTTTAAAATTATTTTTCTTTTTTTTTCTTCTTCTTTTTAAAATAATGATAAAACAAAACAGTTGTAAAACACAAAGCAAATGAAAGTAGCGAGGAAGCCCAAAAGGAAACCACAAGGCTTATAGACATTGGGCTCCCTCAGAGTAAAAATAAAGTTAACAGTAACAGTAAGGCCAGGATCAAAAGTAAAATACAATGAGGGTAAGTGTAAATTAACTAAATACATAGACTGAGTTGACAGAATATAAAGTATGGTACAGCTGTACATGTAACAATGACTATAAAAATAATATCAGACATGTGAAGAAAGATAACTATTTACTACAAGATTTCTAACTAATAATTCACATATAATTTTTTTTTTCAGTTTCGTTTTGAATGAGTGGAGAGAATTAGATTCTTTAAGATCATTTTCTAAAGAGTTATAATAAGTTGGTCCTTGGAAACTGACAGAAAATTTACAAAGGTTTGTTCTACAAAAAGGAAGGTGAAAATCGTTCGCGTTGACACATTTTTCGCGTTGACACATTTATCAGTTATGATGTACAGCTGCAAATAGAACTTCAGACCTTTATAATTCACTGTCCTTGAAATCCAAAGTAGTAGTAGACAAAAAGTAGTAGTTGTCGTTTTTTTGCAATACAGATAATTAAATAGTGGAACCTTTATTTAAGGAAGTGCCAAGGGGCTAGGGAAATTGGTTTGTTTTATCGAGGATTTGTTATGTCATGCTCCTTTTCCATACATTTTAAAAAGTCAGGGTGAAGGATATTATTCATTATATCAAGGACCTCGTTATATAGAGGTTCGTTAAATTGAGTTTCCACTGTATGTACACAGTAGAATAACAGGATTAAAAAGCCCCATAGCAGACTCTCAGTGCTCCACTTCAGGTATACACTATTACAACACCATAATTAAATACCTTCAAAGCCACAAAAGCCATAGAACAATATCTACTTACCAAGTCATGCAAACACAGTTTGCCACTCAGCTTTCGACACATCTCAATTGAAAGAAAAACGTTTTGCCCCGAGTCGGAATCGAACCGACGTTTCCCAGTTACTAGTCGGGCGTGATAACCACTACACTATACCGGTCGGGAGCAACCACGCTGGCAATGTGGCCACTTTAGAAAGTGAGTAGTATCACATGTTGGCCATTCCTCGGAACATTTTTCTTTTGAGACTTTTGTGTGTTTCCTGTTCCTATGTAAATACCTTCGAAGCCAAAGCCATAGAACAATATCTACTTACCGAACCATACATGGTTCTGAGTGGCAAACTGTGTTTGCATGGTTCTGTAAGTAGATATTCAACAGGTTATCGTTGCATTTTTAAAGTGGCTCTCTCTCTCTCTCTCTCTCTGCAGGTGAGAGGGCTGTCAGGGAGTGCATTGCACAAGGACGTAAGTTTGCTGATGCTTGTCAAGGTCCCGACAAAGGGAGAATAAAGAAAGTGTGTGATGATCTGGATCAACTGATGGGAGATTTAGCTCAACTGAGAAAACTTGGCAAGGTTGGTTCATGTACAACGTAGCAGTACATGTACATTATACACTTAATGTATGGTCCCGAGGGAAACAGTTAGTTTTGTTTTCCCGACAGTCCTGATGTTTCCCGAGACTAAGTCGAGGGAAACATCAGGACTCGAGGGAAAACAAAACTAACTAGTTTCCCGAGGGATCATACATTAAGTGCTTTGTTATATACCGAGACTTTCCCTTCAACAATCACAGCAAAATAAACTGACAAGCAAACAAAGACGGCATTACAAAAACACGTCTTTATTCACAAGCCTGCTGAATGAATAATTTACAAACGTTTAAAAGTACCTGAAAAAGTAGAACATGCCTTTCTTGTATTTTCCGAATCTTTTCCTCCTATTAGATGTTGAATTTCTTCGGCTGATACA
Organism: Pachyseris speciosa; assembly: GCA_016490735.1. Lineage (NCBI taxonomy): Eukaryota > Metazoa > Cnidaria > Anthozoa > Scleractinia > Pachyseridae > Pachyseris > Pachyseris speciosa. Next base: position 1,305,018 of record JAEMWC010000097.1, read on the forward strand.
TGAGAAAAACATTTTCTTTTAGTCTCGGGTTCCATAACGTTTGTATTATCGTTGGTTTATAAAACTGAAAACTGGCAGTGTTCTCAGGTCCGCCTCGTCAATCAAGCTGACATGAGCTCGTGCAGAAGATCATGCCACTTTTTAGTCATGCACTAATCACGTGCTGCTGTATTCAGCGCGTGGGCAACAATTGCGGAATTGTATCCCGGTCGGGATACATTTGAATTTGGTCAGGGGCACGTGACCAAGAATCAACCAATCGCAGTACTCGTTTTGTTGAGTGAAAGTGTAGGTATATAACAATATATTATGTTTGTGTGAATGTAAATAATAATTTGTATTGAATTAGTCACAGTGATATTTTAAAAGAACATTCAGTGTGTTTTGTCTTTGTAGTTATAGAATAGTAGAATAAACCATCTCATCCTAAGGCAAAAAATGGTAGGACTTCTTACCATTCCACATTTTAGGATATGAGGTGTTACCCATCATTCTACGATTCTGTCATTTCACTGTTCCACTGAATATGGTTCTCTGTTGCAACACTGCACACTTGGAAAAAAATTTAGTGTATTGCTAAAAATCCATATAAGACTTGTTATCTGGCTATATGAAATAGTCTTCATAGAGTTAAGACTTTTAACAGCATGTAAGCCTCAAGTGTAAAATTTTCTCACCACTTGCAAAAGCAGGATATATTAAACTGATATGTTACTGTAAGTGAGAATGAATATAATATGAAAATTGTATATTTGAAACTGCGTATTAAAGAATGAGTATGTGAATGATCATCGCAGTTCTGAACACTACTTAAAAGGATGCTGTCCCTATTTCTTTCCGCTTGCTTGTGCTTTGTACTTGGTGACTTCTGCTCATCCCAATTTCTGCTCGCTCTGGTGCTTCACGCTCGCTCACAAGATCGATGTTTCAAAGGAAAGAAAGATGGACTGCTCGCATTCTAATTACAAACGAACTAAACGACCAGCTTCCAGTTGGCATGTTAACTCTGGTGGTAAAGCACTGCACCGGTATTGCAGAGGTCATGGGTTCAAACCCCGCACAAGCCTGAATCTTTTTTTTTTTTCAGGCTTTATTTTCACTACTGCTTAAGTAGTGTTCATAACTGCGATGATCATTCACATACTCATATTATCGTAAACTTATCGACCTGTAAAAACTATGATATCTTTGTCAGAAGTGAGTTAAATAGTTTGGTCCATGGATGCAATTTGTGTGAATTGTTTAATTTGCAAACCAAAGGGAACATCTCCAGAAGGTCAAAGATTGAACAGGGAAATTGCCCAGCAGCTGGAGAATTTGAACAGTCAAATGCAGCATGCCACCCTTGCACAAGAACAGTCAGGTGTACGCAGACCAGCCACTACCTTTGCCGGCAAAATGGATCAGGTACACCAATGGATGAACAACCCATCATCGGACCCTTCTGGCTTAGGTGGGTAGCTTACTAGATATTTTCCCTCTGCATTGGCATGATAAATTTTAGATGGAGCTACAAAGAAATCTTCTCACACACCTCTTGGAGCCATTCTCGAGCTAACCCAGCTGCCAACTGACTATTTTATTTGTTAAACCCATACAGCCAAACATTAGATGTAATGTAGGCAAAATACAGTAATATGAAACAATAGATATAGGCTCAGTAATTAAGACTCTATGCTGACAATCTTAATAAAGAATATCTAACCAATGCAGTGTATACTCTCATTTCAAACAAAGGGTTGGGTGGGAACTGGGGCTCTGAAGTTTCTGTCAGTAATGGCGGACAGCAAAAAAGCAACTGACAAACAACACCTAGCACATGACTCAAATGACCCCTTGGGCCCAGACCCCAGCGGTGTGTGAGAAAACATTTTCCTCATATTTCGTTCCTCAGCCAGTTCAAAATACAACTTTGTTTATGTATGGCTCAAAATCATGACCAGGTGCCAGTACTGTTTGGAGACAGTAGAGCTAACAACAACAGCAAGTTACAACATGGAATAAAATTAGACTGGCTGCCTGGAATAACCATGGGGGCTAGCGAAGGCAGGCAGCCAAGCTAGTATGATGACAATGACAATGACAATGATGGTGATGATAGTGGTGGCACCCTACAGTGTAGTTACTCTCAGACTTAATGGTTGTGATGGTGTTGATGATAATGGTGTCTGTCACATCCACAGACCTGTGTATTATTGCACTTACCACACTGTTGTATTATAGGATGTAGTAGAACATGCTGTTTATCCATGTTATCATATGATTGTTTTGACAGGTGAACGGGCTATCCGTGAGTGTATTGACGAGGGCCGTGCGATAGCTAACAAATGTTCTGGGCCTGAGAGGAGCGCAATCATGCAGCTTTGCGATGAGCTTGATCTGCTTACGGATGAAATTGCCAACATGATGAGAAGAGGAATGGTGAGTGGGTAACTGTTTGCTTTGTATTAACTTAATAGTGCTGTAAACAAGCAGATCAAGGATAATTATGTAAATAACTGTTGACATAACTTTTGTTTAAGAAGTCAAAAGTTGCAGTTGTAAAGTCTGTGTACATTAATTGCTGCACTCAAGTTTGAACAACTGTTGAGATTTATAACCACTACTTACTGCCATTGTATCTTTCCTCAATAATTCCCCTTCCCAGTAGAGTCGCAAACATAATATTATTTTATAATTTTATGTACCTCCCTTGGTATCTTTTGCTTTCCAGGGTAACTCCCCACAGGCAGCTGCTACTGCTCAAAAGATTGAAAAAAAGTTGGAGGAACTGAACAACAAATTACAGAATGCAGTTATTGCTCAGGTTGCAGAAGATTTCATGGATATGACAACAAATTTGAAGCAGTTAGAGAAAGCTGCCAGAGCCCCACCAGGTAAAATTCCAGTGTTACAGTTATACTCACCTGGTAGTTACTGTGCTAAAGTACTAGTAAGATATGTCCAGAAGTATGAGATATGTCCAGTCCAGCTATGAACTCCTACTTGTTATATGTACTATGTAAATACTGTGAACTCCAGCTGACCACATCTATGTAATGGGAAAGTGTTATAGATTAATACTGTAGGTGTAGATTGACCGATAATGAGATACATTCTCTTATGGAGAGAGCCAGTAGCTTTCCAGATCTGTGCGGTCTGTGATTGGAGAATGAAACAATAGGTGATACAACACAAACAACCCCTCCCCCCCCCCTCCCCCAGCCCTGATAACAAAAGAAGCTGCAGGTCATAGGGACCAATGAAAATAAAGAACTGGAAAAGGTACAGGATTACTCTTCATGATGAATGCCACAAAGTGTCCCCTAGCCCTGATCTTCACCCAAACACAAGCAATTCCATCTAATATGAAGTATGTGGAAATTGTGAATAGCTTAGTGTGACATGAAGTACCCAAATCATTTCTGGACATTAGTGTAAAGTATTGCTTTCTCCTAACTTATTACTTCAGACTTAAGATTACTGGTGAGGTTATTTGCTTGGCAAACAATGTCTACTCTGTTTTTTGGGGGGAGGGGATGTGGGGGGGGGGCAGGGTTGTCACAGTGGTGAGAGTGCTCGCCTTCGACAAGTGTGGCCTGGGTTCGATTCCTGGACTCGGCATCCTAAGTGGGCTGAGTTTGTTGGTTCCCTACTCTGCTCCGAGAGGTTTTTCTCCGGGTTCTCCGGTTTTCCCCTCTCCCCAAAAACCAACATTTGATTTGGTTTGATTTATTTAGAGTTGATTTGATTTATAAGTAGTTTTTTCGTAAAACATTTGTAATTAGTATAAATACTAGCAATAAAAAACAACGTTTCGATCTACCTGTGATTGAAACCTTTGAACAAGCAGTCAGATTCAATCCGTGCAAAGTTATTTATATAGTTTTTTTAATTTGGTTTAATGCAATTTAACTTAGTTAACTACTAGGAGCATTGTCAGTTTGGTCTGTTAGTGTGTCCTGTCAAGGGTGTTTGTATCCCTTATGCATTTTTGCAGGACTGTAGCAATATGTGGTTAGTGGTATTTATTGTGTATTTTTGCGGTGAGTGGTTAGCGTATTCTAGCGGATTTGCGTGTCCTGTTGAGGGTGGTTGTATCCCTTATGTGTTTGTGCAGGATGGTAGCAAGATATGGCTAGCGGTAATTATTGCGTATTGTTTGCGGTTAGCAGTCTGTTAGCATGTTTCCATGTCCTGTCAAGGGTGTTTGACAGTATCCCTTATGCATTTTACAGGACTATACCGTATGCGGTTAGCAGTATTTATTGCGTATTTTTGTGGCAGTGGCCGGTTAGCGGTTTTTTGGCGGTGGCAGGTTAGCGGTTATGGTCAGCGGTCAGTGGTCTTTGAGGCAGGCTCGCTTCTTGTCACGTGATTCTGTTTTTTCCCTCCCTCGTGCGAGTTCGTGCTGTCTTGGTGGACTGTTTGTTACATTCCCCACCCTCCCTCTCCCAGGGTGCATTATTGTTATTGTTATTTTATTTTATTATTATTATTATTATTATTATTATTATTATTGGCTTTATTAGCATTATCTTTATTAGTCCATTGGTATTACTATTATTGTTATTATTATTTTTTCTTTCCACTGAATTTGTATTCAGTGGACTGGTGCCCAGTGTTATCCGTCTCCCATTGCTGGTTCTCGGGAGCAGGGGTGTGGGGGCTCGTGGCTGGGTTGTGGACACTGGCGGCTATGTGCATGGTTCCATTGCGGAGGGGCTGGGTTACTGGTCAGCTCCTGGCTGTCTTGGGGCACCAACCTCCATCGTGACGCAAGTAGTTAATTATTATTATTATTTTAACACTTACATTTTAGTGCTTGTATTTACATAATTTATCGTTGGACATTCTCACGCCCTAATTTGTACTTATATATGTATATTTCATTCGGTTTTTCTTCAACTTGAAAATGATCTCAGGGAGATCAAAATGTCGTTTTTTATCGCTAGTTTTATACTAAAATGATTTGATTTAGTCTCCCTAATTAGTAAAGCATCTGTGCTTGGATTATTATTTTGTATTCTCAGTGTTGAACTGGATCTAGCATGAAGTGGAGGCTCTTGCGGGGGAATACATTTACATATGAAAAGATTCCCCCGTTTCGTGTGCACGCTAGTTCCAGATCATTATGGAGAATAGGAATAAGGTTACCAGTACTCAATAGAATTTTCACTTAAAAGTGAGGCTGGTAGGGCCACAGGGAGCAGAGGAGTCCCATTTGACCGTATTTTCAATTAAATTCGCCGTACAGTTGCAGCGAGAATTGATCTTCTTCGTTAGACTCACCGTACGTATGTGATCAGACAACAAACAAACCATCGTGTTATGCTGCTGTAGCTGTCAATGCTGCTGTTGAATTCTTATCTACGTACAGTAATGAGTGTGGGTTTATCACTTTGCTTTCCGGAATTGTCACCCGACGATTGTCATGGATAGGCTTTCTACAGCAGTGTGACAGCAGCCTAACACAATTGCTTGTACGTGGTTCGATCATGTACAGGGATTCAAATCGTCAAGATTGATTCGCGTTGTAATTATACAATGAATTTAACTGGAATTACGGTCAAATAGGACTCCTCTGCTCCCTGTGGTAGGGCTAATTTACATACATCTAAGATTCGTTATAATCAACCATCCACCATATATGAAAAAGGTCTATATTATTTTTGGAAGGGAGACACCCCCTGGGATTGTTTTTTATGGAATGTTATCTATTTTGCAGATGCACCAGGACGTCAAGCTGAGTTTGAAAGCAAAGCAGGTGCTTTTGAACACCAAGCAAATCAGATAGCAGATACTGCAATTCAACTGGCAAACGCTGGTGGAAACACTAACAAGAGACTCCAGGATCAGATTCGGCAGAATGCTGAGGAAGTGAGTATGAAGTAAAATCAACTGTTGGTCACTGTTAGCTTGCCACAGCTAGGGGCCCAGTACTGGTCAACTAGAGTATTTTAGAAAGCTTTGTCTATTTGAAGTGCTCTTGGTGCCAAAAGTGTAACAGTGTATTTTCAGTTTCCAAATTTTTTTGCCCAGAGGGAACTTCTCTTGCAGAGTGCTATTGTGTTACCTTAAGAACACAATGTATTTCAAGTAAAAAGAATTACTTTTTTAATGAGTTTTAAAGCTGGCTTCCTTTGTAAGGAGAGCACTAGCCAGGGAAGATCAATAATCCCACAAGCAAGACTTGACTGATAGCTGAGTTAATCTTTTGTCTCACTATTGAGTCACAAAGATGTGGATCGCAGCGTTTTGACTGCTATACTGCTGGTCTTCATCAGGCGATTGTGTCGAGTGGCTGTGTGTGAGTATAAGAAGCACTGTGGCTGGTGGTGATTGGTGCGTTTCGATCCTTGCTTAGGCTGTTGTTGATTGGAGGATTTCGATCGTTGTTGTTCAGACTAGAAATTGTCCCCTCAGCAGTCCGCTTTGGTACTGATTGGCTGTTGTGTTGTTTGATCGTGGGCATTCACACTTCAGGAATTTTAATTCCACTCTCCCTGTTGATGTTGTTAGGGTGAAGTCTTATGTGAATAGCCTCTTTAACCCTATGGGTGTACCAATGTGGGTCTTGGTCAATAAATTTAACTTCATCCCAGAGCGGATAATGTCCGGTCGCGTTGCTATGTTCCGAAACGTGAAGCATTGGGTTCGAGCAAGCCGTATGTCTCTATTGTGTTCCTTAATAGTAGGTCACACTAGGTGTGATCTAAGAGTTGTGTCAGATACGAAAACAGTCCGTATGCCTTGTTGTTGTAGGCAGTGTAGAGGGTCTGCCTAGGCCAACACACCACTGCCTACAACAACAAGGCATACGGACTGTTTTCAAATCTGACAGAACTCTTAGATCACACCTAGTGAGCGAGACCCACATTGGTACACCCGTAGGATTAAAGAGGCTATTCACATAAGACTTCACCCTAACAACATCAATAGGGACAGTGGAATTGAAATTCCTGAAGCGTGAATGCCCACGATCAAACAACACAACAGCCGATCAGTACCAAAGCGGACTGCTGAGGGGACAATTTCTAGTCTGAATGACAAGGATCAAAATCCTCCAATCAACAACAGCCTAAGCGAGGATCGAAACGCACCAATCACCACCAGCCACAATGCTTCTTATACTCACACACAGCCAGTCGAAACCATCGCCTGATGAAGACCAGCATTATAGCGGTCGAAACGTCGCAAAAAGATTAACTCAGCTATCATTTGAAACCATGATGACGAACACCTTTCATAATATTAAGACTTTACTGTGTTATTACAGTTAATAGAGATTTAATTTTAGCAATAATTATTGTAAGCAAACATGATGTATGTACAGGACTGTTAATGCACATAGGATTGGATTGCAACTTGTGACATTGCACTCGTAAACTTAGTTTACTTTGTAAAATCGAAAGGGGAAGAGGCATAATCAGTCTTTTTAAAGTGCATTTTTGTATGCACCAACTCAGAAAACCAACAGAAAGGTTCTCATTGTTGTGGGCTAATTCATTGATAAATCAACTGCAGTGTGCTAGACATTTTTTGATATTTAATTTTTTTTCTACAGCTGAAAGAATTGACTCCTCAAGTTTCCCATGTGGCTAAAATTCTACTAGATTATGGCACTTATTCACCAGGAGATGTGCCTGCTGTATCGGTTCATTTTGAGAGCATGCGTGACGGTTGGAAAGACAAGATGCAAACTCTGACCAATCTGGTAGACAGGGCTACAGACACAGGAAAATTTATTGAAGCATGTGGTACGTTGCTTTTATTTGTTACTGCACAGTGCTTCTATAAACATATGTAGGCAATACACATTGTACTTACCACGAGCGGAAGGTGAAATAGTAATAGTAATACAGCCAGTAATTTATTAACAATATTAGGTAATAATATTAATGTCCAATGTAAATGGTCAAATAAATTTAGAAAGTGGGTAAAGGTATTAAAATTTGCAAGTCATGCTAGTAAAATAGCATTGAAGGAATTAATTATTAATATTAATAATGAATTGATTGATCAATTGAGCTACGACTTCCTTTTTGGTACAGTGTACATCGTTTTGTTAAGTCATCATGTTAACTCTGCTACACTCTTATCTTCAGAGGAAGCAATTAATCGAGATGCAGAAATGTGCAATGATGCAATGGAGCAAGGAAATCCTCAGGTATCATCATCATCATCATCATCATCATTCATCATTTATATCCATGCACACTGCAATTAAAGGTCTTATCGAACCACACTTTGACTACTGCAGTGTTGTTTGGGATGGCTTGTCACAACATCTGAGTGATAAACTTCAAAAATTTCAAAATCGCACTGCCAGAGTTAATACTAAATCAACCTATGACATCAACTCTAGATATCTTCTCAATTCCTTTGTTTGGGACACCTTATCAATTAGAAGGGCAAAACAAAAGGCAAACTTAATGTGTAAGTGCACTAATAAACTCGTCCCAGCTTATCTCTGCAATATGTTTGCGCTGAAAATTTCGAATTATGATCTTTGCGACACTAAGGGAAAACTATCCGTTCTGAAACCTAGAACTGACTACCTGAAGCGTAGCTTTAGTTACAGTGACGCTCTTCTATGGAACAATCTTCCTGAGCAACTGCGTACAGTAAATTCCTTGGGTCTCTTCAAGAAAAGTATTCATAGTTGGGTTTCTGAACAGCACTCCCACACGGCAAATATGTAAACCAGTTGAAGAGGATTTTTATATACCGGTATTTTCTATGTAAAACTGATATTTTTTTTAACCATGTATAAATAAAGTTATCATTCATTCATTCATTCATCATCATTATTATTATTAGGATGTCTCATGTAAGTGTATTAGAACCAAGAGCAGTGGCCAAACCTGACTGTTTTGGTCACCATGGCAAATCAACAAAGTTTTTAACAAGGTCACTGATTTGCCAATTATTCTGGCAATAAAAGAACTTTTAAGTCCAGACAGAAAATATACCCCAAGAATGTTGTACCAATTTGCTTTGCAATCCCTGCAGTTTTGATGTTTCCTCTATGGTTGTGTAAAGACTTGAGGAAAGGTAAATTCACTTGAGTATGATCTGTAGAGTGATCTGACTTCTTTGCCTAAAAAATGGCCATCATTACATGATTCTGAGAAGAAGTTTTCTTCTCTCAGGACCTTTTCATCATAAGGGGTTGGTAAAAGGCAGCCTAAAAGAAAATTGAGTTTGAATCCCTGCAAATGTTTGGGTATGTGTAAAGAATGAGAACAAATATGTTCATACATGTATATTCCAGTTGGTTTTAGCGTAGTGCAAGAAGAGAACAAAAAGCACTGGAATACTTATGTTCATTTTGGCAAAACCTTTTTAATTTTTAGCCCCAGTGAAGGTGCCTTTGCTTAAAATGCATGTTCTACTTTGCGTCATTAGTTGCTGATCACAAAAAGTTCAAATATTGCTCGGCGAGCCAAGAGAGTGGTGGATGTTGCAGAAGCTGAGATGGAAAACTCTTTAGATCCGGACTACGTTGCTAAGATGGGTGCCGCTAAGGATGATTTGGGAAATTGTAAGTGATAGTGTTCAGCAAACGTAAGCACACAACCACACTGTATAATATGAGAGATGTGATGTCAATACAGTTTAAATTTATTTTCACTTAGCACCTGCGCTGCGATTGGTCAATTTTACAGGCCGTATTCTACAGTATGACCCGCTTCACTTCAACTAGTTTTCTTTCCCACGCAAAGGAATAACCTCGGAGATATAATAAATATCTTACTAACCTCATTTTCTCGGTCTGTACTGTAAGTTATGGATCCTCGTTTTTTCCCATTAATTTATGGCTCGCCTTGGGCCATAAATCAACGGGGAAACACTTGGTCCGTAAGTTACAGTACAGACCAAGAAAACGAGGTTAGTAAGAGGTATAATTTCACTTTCCAGGAGTTGTATTTGGTAAAACTGTGTGATTTTTCCTGGACAGGTATCGCTCCTCTGGTGATTGATGCTAAATCTGTTGCCACGAATCCCTCTGACAGAAATGCACAGCGAAAGTTAAGGGAGTCCACCCGAAAGGTACGGCAGACTGTTGTGACCAGCAATCACATTAACATTCAGATTATCACAGGATAAAAGTAAAAAACAGTTTCTGGAGACATGCAAAAGAAATGCTTTCTGTCCTCCTCCCGCCCTTCCCCACCAAAAGGTAACATCTGGAGTTAATACAATTAGAACCATTACGTGAACATGGTCAGAGATCAGATCCCTCTCTTGGTTTAAGATTGAATGAACACGCAAGGGAAACCAAAGGTGCTTACCATTTATCAGAAAAATCAGGTCCAAATTTTGGTTTGAAGTCAAATGGTAAGGTAATTTTCTGGAAAGTCTTTTTGTAAATTGTGGACAACCTCCAGAGGTTGTCCTCTTTTTTCATTCGGAACGGAATTTCAGACAATTGCTTACCATTTGAGCGAATCGTTCCATTTCCAGGTCCTTATTTTGTCCCAGAACGAGTGAGTGCACATGACGGAACACCTTGCAGTAAATTGTAAGGGCCAATCTCATCTGGTTGGTCAGTAAATTCGGAAAATCGCTTACCATTATTCAACGGTCATTCCATCCGGATTTTTCTGACAGACGGGAAGCACCCCAAAATTTGTCCAAAATAACTTGAGTCTGAGATAGCCAGTAGTAGAGTTAAGTGAGAAATGTAGCCAAGGGAAACTTGTTCCAGTTCAAGATAGCAGGGGAGTTGAAGTAACTCCAGGGGCTTTGAGATGGTGAGGGCCTACTGTAGTTAGGGAAATGGAGATGAATGCACCAAAGGGAGGCAACAGCAGCATGCAGTCCTTTTTGGACAACTTTTAAAATTTATTTGTATATTCTATAAGGAAATTTGAACTTTATAATTTATAAATGATTGCTTAAAGCCTTTGCTGTTTACTTTCAACAGCCATTCGCTGACATATTAACCCTTTGGGTGTGGTATGGTCTTAGTAGCATCGTGATGGACGAAGCACATATTATCTTTTTATGTGTGACAGATTCGTGTAGTGGTGTGTTTTTGCTAACATCACAGTACGGGTCTTTCACCCATAGAAAGGTTTTTCATTCTGCAGTTCACATGTCATTATGTGGTCATTTTGCATTAACATTGTTGGGAGCAGGGTTGGCACAGGGGAGCAGGGTTGGTGCAGTGGTGAGAGTGCTTGCCTTCCACCAATGGGGCCCAGGTTCAATTCCCGGACTCAGCGTCATAAATGGGCTGAGTTTGTTGATTCTCTACTCTGCTCCGAGAGGTTTTTCTCCGGGTTCTCCGGTTTTCCCCTCTCCCCAAAAACCAAAATTTGAGTTGATTTGATTTAGTCTCCCCAATTAGTAGAGCATCTGTGCTCGGCTAGATAAATTTGAGACTTAAATAAAGCGATTATTATTATTATTATTATTATTATTATTATTATTATTATTATTATTATTATTATTGTTATTACTAACTCACCTTTAAGGCTAGAACCTGGGAACTTCACCTAATCATTATTCGCTAAATATTGCAACAACTATCACAATAGCCAATGTCCAACTTGATCATAGAGTGTACAACCATGTGAGAAATACTCTAATAGGCCATTTAATCCATTTTTGATATGTCTGTAAAATACTTTTTTAGGCGCACTGCGCTTCCTCTTCTTCCTTTCTTTATTTATATATCAAATCAGATTACAGCTGTAAATGATTGATGTAATTTTTAGTAGATTTAACCAAGTCTGTCGATTTTCTGAAGTTGGCAGTATTGATAACTGATATAGCGCCTATCAGACACCTGCCTCGAAAATGAACGAGGATGTTTGAGGAGGGATATAGCGTCAGGAAGGGCGGGGTCTGGGAAACAGGAAGGGACGTGGAAAGGAAGGGAAAATGATTTTGTAATAATTCTGGTAAGAATCTGGGGACGCAGAAGAGGCGTTGAAGTAAATCGTGCAGTATTGTATTCAACATTAGAGGACAAAAGTACAAGAGAGCGTGAGATATGAGAACTTAAGCAGTGGTTAGAGTACGATTCCCGGACTCGGCGTAGGTTGAGTTTAGAGTTCGTGGTGGCTCTCTGCTCCGCTTCGAGAGGTTTTTTCTCTGGGTTCCCCGCTTTTCCCCTCTCCTCAAAAACCAACATTGCTAAATTCCAATTCGATCGTTTCAGTGGACGAATGTCTACTTTGTGGCGATGCCACAGCGAAATCCAATTTATCCATTTATCTTTTCAGTTGCAAGATGCTGTATCAGGAGTGCGAGTGATAGTCTGCGGGGCATCTGAACCAGAAGTAGAAGAAGATTTCCCTCCCCCACCCCCTGATATCGCAGGATTACATATAGGTGAGAATACTGCCTTTGTTAAAAGGACCTTCCTTTTAGATGAAGATTCTCCTCGCAATTTCCGAAAAATCCATTTGCCACTTAAAAGCCCGAGTTAAGGCCAAATATGGCCTCTAGCGGTTTTTGTAAAACCCTTAAACAACGGAGATCTCGTTGTCAGGTAATCAGTCCTGTTGTCCCTTTGTATGGAATACAATTTCTAGCGACTGGTTACGGTGATAAATGTGGAGACAAATTGGTCACGGATTAAATTTTTATTCCAAAACTCAAACGGATGAAATCCATCCCCATGCTGCCTATCCTGCAGGTAAAGGCTCCAAGTTCCACTGCACAAAAGGCCGTACTTTTTGCATAGATTCGTCTTATGAGTGGCTGCGGACTTCAAATGGAGTCTGAAACGAGCGAGTAAATAGCAAGTGAGTCTGGATGCCCCTACTCACACAGGAAGAGTAACATCTCTGGCGTCGCCAGTTCGCGCTTTCGGTGATTTTCTAGCCTGCTTGCAGGCAATAAACTGTGTTTTCAAGCGCGAGATTCGAAGCCCGGTAAAAACTGGTCGCCATGTTGGACTACTACATCGTCCAATATGGTGACCGGATTTTGCGGGCGTCGGCTCTCGCGCTTGAAAACACAAATTACCGCCTGCGAGCAGGCTAGCGATTTTCCTCTCCCTCGAGCTCCATTAGTTTTTACAGAAAAAATGAACGACTTTTATACAGTCTAGCATTAAAGGGTAGATCCATTGCACTAGAATAGTGAGGCGAGGCATTTGCGTTAAAATTGAACCTTTAACTATTGAAGATGCGTGCTTTGGCTTTGTAAAGTGTTAATCAAAAGTGAGGTCTTAATTCACGACGGGCTCTGCAATTTTCGGTCATTGAAGACCGGTGCTTTGAAAACCTGTAACTTTTCCAAATCCCGGACTATGTTTGAAATGAGCGATTATTATTGCCAAATACTGAGTTTCTGAGACTTTATCACCCCGTAAACCTACTGAAAGTCCCGATTTTCCTTGAATATGACTGTTAATTCTGTTGCAAAACCAAAAAGTGCTCTAGAGCAGCACCAAATATAAGCAACTTTGTTTTGAAGTTTTGAAGACAAAAACCTCTTCAAGCTAAAAGTCCACATTGGCAGTAAACTTCGACTCAACTTCTTGCAATCTGTTCCAATTTCCCGTTCACTTCCTTAGCCCGACCTGGGTAACGCTATTTGATTTCAGTTGCTCTCACTGGTCTGACATGTTGGCTTTGTGACCCAAAGGAATTCTGGGATATCCTTGGAAAACTGCCGCGTGTTAGTCCGCCAATTTCCATTTCAGATATTTTTTAGAACCGTGTCGAGCCACCCGGTCCTGCTGGCAAAATATTGCAGCGATTGCATTATTTACATGTCAAAACTCGTCAAAATTGCCATGCGAGGTCCCGGAATCTACTCACAGATCGGCTGGGAACACAACTTCACTTTGTGAATCACCATGACTCGATCGAAACGTTTCGGCGGCTCACTTGGTCTGAAATTGCTTCTCACCTCTGTCTTCTTCCAGAGGATTGTTTCTACCCACCAACCCAGCTTTATGATGCCAGGCAGGGGGCTTCTGAGGTGGAAAATGGCTCGAAAAACACACTTATAAATGAAATACCTACCGAATTGTACCTGACTGATCGTTTACAAATAAACGACAGCTAGCGTGACAAGCGTGACATGAAAGGTAGAGTCTTCGATGTTGTGGACCAGCAGAAATTTCCGTGGTAACCCCTTATATGGAATACCCAGATCAACTTGACCTAAAACCCTCGAAAATTAGAGAAAAACACGTAAAAAATGCCCGTCATGAATGAGTTAAGAGTACAATGTACTCAACTACATGACAAAGTAAATTTGGTTTATCAACGGAGTTGATAATGTAAATTGACCACCGTACAGGGATTGAAAATTCTGACATTTCGAGTGTTAGCCCTTCGTTAGAGTGCTGACGAAGTGCTAACGCTAGAAACGTCAGCTTTTTGAATCCCTAAATGGTGATCAATTTACATCAACTCCGTTGACAAACCAAATTTTCGTGTTTCACTTCCCACCGACTCAGCACCACAGTTTCTTTAGAAACTAACCCCCTTAATACATGACAAAATAGTTTAATTTTTGCAGCTACTGAAGTAATTTTGATCTTTGATCTTTCACTTTGATCTTTCTCAACTTACAGCAGCAGCACCAGAGCAGGAGGTGCCTCCTCCTCGCCCACCCCTCCCTAAGGAAGCACCACCTCCCCGTCCACCCCTCCCATCTAATGAAATGGTAGAAGTTCAGCAAGTTTTGGAACAGCCACCAGAAGATAACAGAATGGCGGTATGTTTAAGAGTGAAAAATGAAGACTTAAACAGCTGTTCATGTTCTGTGTTAATTATCTGAAGTTATTTTTACGTTGGAAGATCCCAGAAGAGGTTGTTGGGTTGTATCTGAAACGAGATTCCAATTGCATCAAAGAGCTTTGACTTTCCGACAACGCAGCACAAATTCATAATTCCAGGAAAAATATCTTTATTGCATTTGTGAGTTGATTCGAAAAGAGGCCAAAAATGAAACCCCGCTTTTCTTTAGCAAAATCCACGCTCCTTCCAGCTTCCTGGTGCGTTGCTTGCAGGGCTTTCTGAGAAAGGAGCTCGGACCTTATTTCAAAAACGTTAATGTAAGTTCGCAGCTTGTGCCGACATGGGAATGATACTGGAGCTTTTTTTTTTTTTTTTCAGATGGCAGCTCATCACCTGCACAGAGAGGCTCTCAAGTGGGAAGAAGAAGGAAATGAACTCATCCAAGCTGCTAAAAGAATGGCTATTCTCTTCGCAAAGATGTCGCAATTTATGAGGTACAATATAACAAGTAACTTAAAACAAATTCATTGAGACTTGTGCAAAAGGCCAGTTAAATTGTAATTACTGACGTTGGTGTATTCATGGATCTAAGATTATCTTGAAAGAATTGAGCTGGTGAGCCTTGTAGGATAATTACAGCGAATAATCTAATTGTTAAATTTCTGCATAACTTCAGGGATGCAGAAGAAGGCCAGCCTCATCGCTCCAAGAAAGAACTTATTGATCTAGCAAAGGAAATAGCAGCGGCTAGCAAAGAAGTATCGGCATACTCCGCGAAGATTGCTGAAAACTGTCCTGATAAGAGAGTCAGTCAGGTGGGTAACGAGGGAGGGGAAGGTGGGGATACAAGGTCAAGCCTGCTAGATATGGTAGGTAATGGGTGGGGTGGGAGGGGGGAAGAGAGAGCCTCCGGCCTGGTAAAACGTCAGTTGGTCTGAACTGTGCATTTGACTTTGTGTAGGCGGTAACTAAATGTCGTAGGAATACTTGAATACTGTCAAGTCAAATGCAAGTCTCTCGCAATAAAGAAGCAACTACTAGGCGTAGTTGAATGGTTAGCAAAGTCACGTCAAGCCCGGAACACTTAGCTACTTTGATAGTTCATTCTATTTCTGTATTATGGGGGTGATTGAGTAACTTCTTGATGCACTCTAATCAAAATCAAATCAAATCGTTGGGGTTTATTATTATCTATGCAAGAATATCTCATAAACTACCATGCCAGGGACAATAACAACAACAACAACAACAACAACAACAACAATAATAATAATAATAACTTTATTTCCGTGTCAATCTTCTAGCTAGCCTATAATAGGCTTATAGGGGACACTACCCTACTTAAAACGTACAACAATCTTTCGAATTTACAATAATAAAATCCTTAGGCTACAATGACTATGCACAATAATAACGAAAATATCTAGTAATTAAAACTTACTTAATTAGAATCTATAATTTTTATCTATATAATCTATATCTAGCAACTGCACGTGGGGCAGTTGCCATTACAAAGGTCGTTCTCCACCAAGATTGCGAGATCTCTTTTTCTAATATTGGCCATGAAGGCCGTTAATGTCTGTCTCTCTCTATCTCCTGGGCTACGTTTGGACCAAAGTCGTGGTCCGAAGAACTTAAATGAATGTTTCCCATGCCTGACACTATTAAATCGTGGGATATAGAAGTCAGAATTTCTCAGATAGTGATTAGATGGCGTTAGGGAGTAACTTATGTTTGACCTTGAACATAAATAATGCTATATCTTGAAGGCGCTTAATATATAAAGTAGTAAGATTAGCGCGTTTTAATAAGTTGTTGTATGACAAATTCCAGTTGTTGTATGACAAGGAAAGCTGATCATTACAATCACAATCGGGACTCCACGCCAGTTTTAGGGAAAGAGACCTGCTTACGCGTGTGTTGCTTTAAGAGATATCACTGGACTATCATGTCACGTTTCTAATTCATGTTTGTTTTTTAGACACTGACGCAAACAATTGAAAGGATTCCTACCATTAGCACTCAGCTGAAGATTGTTGCCACTGTCAAGGCCACGATGATCGGAGCTGACGGTAATGGCTACATCACTCTTTGTGTCTTGTTTGGAGCGGTTTTTAATTGAGTGTAGAAAATAAGTTGCGTTTGCTTTGGTTTTGCATTGCCTCGCTCTGTGATTGGCCAGCAAGACTCGCGCCAGTTTCTTAACCAATGAGAAGTAAAACCAAAACCAATCGCGACTTGCACGCGCGCATTTTCCGGCGCTTTGCGCCGGTCACATATAAATTGCTTCGTATTCTGATTGGCCCATTGCGCTGTTTTGGATTGTTGTCATTCGCTGATTTGACTTTGGTTTTACGACACTCAGTTGAAAACTGCTCTATTCCAGGATTTTGGGTGAGGCATCGGGGAAAACGGTTTTGCAGAAGAACTCTGAAAACGGAATCAAGTCACGCATTTCTTATGTAACTTCACCCATCATGATTCCCGGGCTCTCTTGAGAACTTCGAAGCAATATTTCTCCGATTCAAAACGTGCGTTAACTTCTATGATCACTAGTACCAGGTCAAACACAAGCCATTATGTTGGCCGATTTTTAGAAGTGCCTTGAAGAAGTCGTAGCTAAAAGGCAGGTAAACACAACTTATGGTTTTTCATATTTCAGATCCACAAGCAGATATGGAGGCTACTGAGACTCTAGTGGGATGCGCAGAAAATCTGATGGGAGCTGTACGGCAAGCGGTGAAGGAGACCGAGGCAGCTTCGGTCAAGATGCGCTCAGCAGCAATTTCGTTTAGAAAAAGATAGGATATTTATAAAGATTTAAATAGTCTATGTGGGCAATTGTAAGGGAAAATCACTCTGACAGTGTTGCTTCTTGTGCTCTATCTGTTTTAAAAGATAACTCAACTAGGAGAAAATGCATCCCTATTTTAACCGCAGCAGTGAGTTATTTCCATTGAGTTGAGTAGTTTTAACTAACGAAAACTGTTTTTTGCAGGATCGCTTTTTGCAGGGAAACCAATTTAATTCATAGGTGATGTTAAGGTGATTTCCTTGAAGCCAACTTCTAATGCCAATTGGATGATTGAACAAACCTAATTAAGCGCATAAATCAACTTGTACCACACGACATTTTAGTAACAATTTTGTGGGATTACCTGCTTTTGCATCCCGGAAACTGAAACGTCATGGGAATGTTTCGCGTTACCCCCAAAGAACGTTGATGTGGAGACGGGTAAAATACCATAGATATGTTTTGAGTGAGTTTGTGATCGGAGTCCGCGTATTTTGAACGTACTTTAACAAGACTCATTCACGTGACTACAGGTTGAATAAGCCAATAATTAAACTGTGCCCACGAGAAATTCAAGCCATTTTGAACTGTTTGGGGACGGTTGCAGCTAGTTAGGTAACTTATCTTGTCGTTGAAGAGGTTAAGAAATATCTCCTTTTGAGTGGGGTTTTGGGAACAATTTTCTTATTAATTGGTGCTTGATCTTTTGTTAACATTTATGCGTCATATAGTTCTGATATAGTATCATAGGAGTTAGGTTAGTCATCACAGTACATTTGATTGGAAATTAATAAGTGTTAGTCCATGGGAAATAATGATGATCGCTACTGCAGCTAGCATGATTTTCTTTAGGTAAAAATAATATATTTTTATTGTTAGGCATATCTGAACAAATGAATCTGTGGAGAAATAATGTGTGAAAACTAATGAAATAGCCTTGTTTAGCAAGATACATGGTAGACGAATTGAACTATTTTGCTCTCGGCAAATCTTTAGTTCTCATTTTTGTGCTGTCAGACTTCATGAGCGGCCGCAACGTTACACTCAGCAGAGCAGGGCGGTGTTTCCGCGTCATCTATCTTGATTCTGGGCGGGTTCCTAGGAAAGAGCGGGAAAACAGAGGCGCAGCTAGGCCTTGGTGGGTCCCACATCTCCCGACAGGCTTGAGGACCTGTTATAACACAAAACCGTTAAGTTCGATTTAAAAAACATTCGAGAAAGTGACTTTCGGAAAGTATTAATGAAGTCACCTTGAACTCGGTTCTGCATCTAGACGGGATGATAGAACAAAACGTGCTTTGATTCAGCGTAGTCTACCAAGACAACTACCCGGGTATAGACTGATCTCTTAGATTTGCGGTGTGAAATTTCAAATACACCCCTAGGGGTGCAGTTGGTAGGTTCTTTTAGTTTTGCCGTATTCTGCGTAAGTTGGGCTTGTTAAGAGTGGTTATAAAAAAAGGTACCTTCTTAATTCAACACCTATGAAGGGCTTGCTAAGGAGACTCCTTTGTCTTTCAGTGTGTGCTTTATACCGAGATTTATTAGACAGCAGCTCTGGCCGCTGTTTTTCTTTAACTAATCCACCTGTAATCCCCACTGCTCTTTTTTATGCACGTGTCATCGGCTTCCCCGAGGGGTCGACCCCCGGGCTGACCAGGGGGATTGTAAAATCAGTCAAGCAAACTGAGGAATTTCCCCGGGGGGTCGGGGAATCTCTCAAGACAAAGTCCCCTGGGTGAGGTGTTTCTCAGCTGAAAATCCCCATGAGATCCTTTTCAAACTTGTGAATTCCCCCACCCCCTAATCTTTGATTGTAAAACAATGTCAAGATCTTCCCCTACCCTCGGGCAAAGAATCCCATCCATCTCCTTGTATTCCCCCACATATCTCCCTGGTAGGCCCGGGGGTCGACCCCACGGGGAAGCCGATGACATGTGCATTAGTGCGATCGGAGTCCCTTCAAGTCAGTGAGTGCGCTAATAAAGATTTCAGGAAGTTAACATAGGATTATTAAATTGTCATTGAAAACTCTGTTTTGCTGAAAGTTCTCTGGTACATTAACTAAATCAAAGGTTCCTGTGAGCTAGCTCATGGATGCATCTTGCTACACTAATTGCGACCTGCATTTGACAAGTAATGCGACCTCTTTCCCGGATGTATTCCCGCCCTCGACGCAACCTCCCATCAAAGAGAGCGTTGTGTGACACCCCGAAAAGAAATCTGCAGCTATGTTACAGCATTGTAATTGTTTTTACCACAATGTTGAACTAAAAATAAAACACCAGCTCTATCCTGTTGGCATTGCACGTCACCAGAGGAACGTTATTCGTGCAACTTGATACGTCGCCTTTATAGGAAGCAGCACACGGCACTTCACGATCTGCGAGTTTTTAGCTCATGGATGACGTAGTCATGCCATGAGGTATAGGAGGCAGTCGATGTCACTCACTCACTCACTCGATTCTCATTAATTTATTCATTAAACTCGGATGAAACATTTCTTCTGTCCCACCCCTGGTAAGTATTGTATTTGTCCCCTGAGTCCTCTTTGCTCAAGGTTTGCAAGTTTCAGGGGGTAGTAGAAATTCGTAGATTCTTGCTCGACTGTTTATATATCATGAAGTGAATATGAATTAATGGCGTCGGTCAGAGCATGTGGAGATTGAAAAGCGGATGATTTTTCGTCCTATCCTCTTGAATATACTTTTGTGGAGTTGGAAAGTGCAGGGGCACCCAACGACAAGTTTCGGTAGATATCTGTTCGGAGGAGGGTAATTCGCCTTGTGCTTTCGGCATCGATTAAAGAATGCACTCGGATTTTCGAAGCTAAAACGTGGCCTAAAAGATTCGCAATTGGGAAATCGTAGCCCCTGAGGCTTTCAAAAAGGTCATAATTGCTGTTTTTGGCAGCCGAAAACGTCAACTAGCATTTTCGGAAAGAAAATAGTTCACTAGAAAGTTCGTGGAAAGTTCATTTCACCTTGCATTTTCTCAAAGGAAGATTTTGTTCCCTAAAATTTTCGGGCAATTAGAATTTCAGCTAGGGAATCCGAACAGATGAACTTCTTCTAGCTTATAAAAACATCGCTTTAAAGAGACTTCAAACACCATAAGGTACTTTAAAATGCCTTTCTACAGCTTTTAGTTGATTTGGCTCGTTGGGTGCCCCTGAAAGTGGAAAGCTAATACGATTACGTACACAAGCAATCGACGAAATTTGCACGCTGATATCTTAAAAGCGATGATGAAACTGCTGTTCCTATCGGCTTGTCACCCGGAGGAAGAAGCAGGGAGGAATGAATGTCTTAATGATCAAAGCAAGTTATTTCGATATCACTAGCACCGAAGGGCATGGTGGAGTTCAAGACAAGAGAACAGAAAGAAAACAACGCCAAAAGCATATGTTTATGAAACAAAACTAGGCATGCTATGGCCACCGAGTGTTTGGAAATAAATTTCCCGCGACCGTAAGTAAGGAAATAAGACAGTTCCTATCCTCAGGAGCTTTAGACAAGGACCAAAAGCAACTAATTCGTTTGAGCAAAGGATTGGGACATTCAACAATGAATTGAATCCCCCATCGCGTGATCAGTACTGCGTGTTGTTGCATATCAGGTTAAACGCGTCATGGGGGGCCCAAGCTCCCGTGGTGTGATGGGTGTCATGTGTCATGATCATCTTGCGCAAGAACGGTCATGGCGAAATTATAAGAGTTTGTATGGGAATATTTACCATCGGTCTTAGAAAGCAAAAATACGGTCAAATTCTTAATAAAAATAGCTAACCTTACTTCCACGCTGTTTTGCTTGTTGTCTGTTTGCTTACTTTGCTGTCTAGAAGGCCTTTTCAGCGAATTATCTCTTGGCGAAAGTGGAAAACCCACGAGATAATTCGCCAAGAGATAATTCGCTGAAAAGGCCTCAAGACAGCAAAGTAAGCAAACAGACAACAAGCAAAAAGTGGCTTTTCTTAGTGGCACTTTATTTTTGACGGCCAATACTACGACCAAATTGATGGTGTAGCCATGGTTCACCATTAGGCCCAGTTTTGGCCAACATTTTCATGTGTCACTTTGAAGAAAGATGGGTCATGAAGGGTAAAGTTTATCCTTCCCTTTGGTATAGGTACGTCGATGACACCTTTACCATGTTTGACAGTAAAGACACTGCGAATGAGTTTTTGCAGTATTTGAACAGTCGTCCCAGCAGCATCAAATTAACTATTGAATTCGAACAGAACAACGAAATTCCATTTTTAGACATTCTTGTCAAACGCTGCCAGAACAACACCTTCAAGACATCCATTTACCGGAAGAAGACATTCACTGGCCTCTACACCAAATGCGATTCGTTCACACCGCGCAAATACAAAATTTATCTCATTCGTACGCTCACTTATCGTTGTTATCGAATTTGCTCTACGCCTTCTTTATTGCAATCTGCTCTTAATGATCTCCGGAAACTTCTTCTACAAAATGGTTACCCTCAAGGTATAATTACCTTCAACATTAACGATGTTTTGAACAGAAACAGAAACAAGCCCAACAGCCCTGTCTTGACAGTTCCTACGAAAGATGTAATCATCCTGTTACCTTAGGTCTACAGAGCAACCAAATCGCTAAACGCCTGAGATCCTGTGTTTACAATTTCTACCCCTGCGTCAACCTTAAGACAGTTTTTCAGAACACTCTACGCATCAAGTCTTTCTTTCCTTACAAGGACCGCTTAAACCGCTCTCAGAAGTCTAAAGTCATCTATAAGGCCGGTTGCTGGGACTGCACTGATTTTTACATCGGTAAGACAAAAAGAAGACTTCATGACAGGAAAACTGAACATTTCAAAGCTCTCGCTAAAAATGACCGCACATCAGCTATTGCTGATCACGTTAAAACCACTGGACACAACATCAAGTGGGATCATTTTGACATTTTAGCGTCGGGCAAAACCGATTATCATTGCAAAATTAAGGAAACCTTATTTATCCAAGAACTTAAGCCAGCTTTTAATGCAAACATTAGTAGTGAGAAGTTGTTGCTTTATTAATAAGGTGTATCCTTTTACATATTTACTGTTAAGATAGTTTTTCTTAATCTCGGTTCCAAAAATTGTAACGGTCACTTTTGAAAATGTATGTTGCCTAGCATACGAAACGTCAAGTCTATATAAAATGCGTTGGTTTACCATGTTTATCTCCGCTGTTTGTGTTTACTTACTTTGCTGTCTTGAGGCCTTTTCAGCGAATTTTCTCTTGGCGAATTATCTCGTGGGTTTTCCACTTTCGCCAAGAGATAATTCGCTGAAAAGGCCTTCTAGACAGCAAAGTAAGCAAACAGACAACAAGCAAAACAGCGTGGAAGTAAGGTTAGCTATTTTTATTAAGAATTTGACCGTATTTTTGCTTTCTAAGACCGATGGTAAATATTCCCATACAAACTCTTATAATTTCGCCATGACCGTTCTTGCGCAAGATGATCATGACACATGACACCCATCACACCACGGGAGCTTGGGCCGCCTATGACGCGTTTAACCTGATATGCAACAACACGCAGTACTCATCACGCGATGGGGGATTCAATTCATTGTTGAATGTCCCAATCCTTTGCTCAAACGAATTAGTTGCTTTTGGTCCTTGTCTAAAGCTCCTGAGGATAGGAACTGTCTTATTTCCTTACTTACGGTCGCGGGAAATTTATTTCCAAACACTCGGTGGCCATAGCATGCCTAGTTTTGTTACATAAACATATGCTTTTGGCGTTGTTTTCTTTCTGTTCTCTTGTCTTGAACTCCACCATGCCCTTCGGTGCTAGTGATATCGAAATAACTTGCTTTGATCATTAAGACATTCATTCCTCCCTGCTTCTCCGGGTGACAAGCCGATAGGAACAGCAGTTTCATCATCGCTTTTAAGATATCAGCGCGCAAATTTCGTCGATTGCTTGTGTACGTAATCGTATTAGCTTTCCACTTTCCAACTCCACAAAAGTATATTCAACAGGATAGGACGAAAACTCATCCGCTTTTCAATCTTCACATGCTCTGATCGACGCCATTAATTCATATTCACTTCATGATATATAAACAGTCGACCAAGAATCTACGAATTTCTACTACCCCCTGAAACTTGCAAACCTTGAGCAAAGAGGACTCAGGGGGACAAATACAATACTTACCAGGGGTGGGACAGAAGAAATGTTTCATCCGAGTTTAATGAATAAATTAATGAGAATCGAGTGAGTGAGTGAGTGACATCGACTGCCTCCTATACCTCATGGCATGACTACGTCATCCATGAGCTAAAAATCGCAGATCGTGAAGTGCCGTGTGCTGCTTGCTATAAAGGCGACGTATCAAGTTGCACGAATAACGTTCCTCTGGTGACGTGTAATGCCAACAGGATAGAGCTGGAAACATTCAGGTCTTAGAGCCCGCTTGTTTTCCCATTGTATGCAATGAAACTGACCCTAACGAAAGTAACTCGCGCGAGGCGAGGGGAGCGTGGGAGGGCTTCCTTTTTCCTCCCTCCCGTCGCGTTTTCTCTTCCCTCGCTCCGCGCGCGCGTGGCCGCTTCCCCCCTTCCCTTTCTAGCGCCTGCCACACGGGCTATAACGACGGTGGACCTAAAATTCGGCCCTGTTGCTTAGGTTTGGGGAGCAGGGCTGGTGTAGCGGTGAGAGCACTCGCCAATGTGGCCCGGGTTCGATTCCCGGACTCGGTGTCGAATGTGGGTTGTTTTTTTTCCTCCAGATATTCCTATGGTGGCCTCTCCTCGAAAACCTACATTTCCAAATTTCAGTTCGATCCGGAATTTCGAGGGCACAGGTTTGTCAGTTGGATTTCTGTAAAGTATCGCCCTCGTTAAACAAAGCCGATTTTATTTATTTATGAACCTATAACCCAGAGTCCTGTGCTTAAGGAATGTTTTTGTTTCAAACTCTCAACCAAAGAAACTCTGGTTCTGGTTTAAAGGGTGTACTTTTGAGTCGAACCGAGAACAACAATGCCTGCCAAAACGCGAAACCTTTGTTGAACGGAGTGTGGCCTGACAATGAGCCCCATACAAGAAATTTGGACGAGAAGGAATGGAACGAAACGATGGAGCGGCACGCGTCTCGCTCCAGTCCCTTCCGGTCTATTGGGATGTAATTACGTAGGAACGGTAAGGGAAAAGGGGCGATATCCCTGTGTTAAGTGGATTGTTATTTCATGACATCATGGATAACTCGGCCGAAGTATAGGAATAACAAAAAAAGAGGGTAAGAAAATCCTTCGTAATGCGGGGTTAGTGTTAGGGTTATGCCAAACAAAGGAACAAAGAGTTGTAGATAATTCTTACTTTTCTGGTATTGCTTAATGCGACCGGCCCCTAGACGTTTGCTTCAGGTGCTACAATATTTGGCGTCGTTAATATGGAGAGAAAGAGAAAAGCTGGCATTTTTATTCGCCTATCGTCAGATGCGGCAAAGTATTCAATTGCTGTCTTCTAAACAACTATGTCACATGTCTATTCTACCATACTGTGTGATGACATACCAAGTTGTACGTGTCATTGTTATCAAACACAAGTCGAACATCCGCCACAAAACTTTCGACATCCGGGTACTCTAGGCTGTTCAGCTTGTCCCGGATAGTGCCCAGGTCCATGGGGGTTTTAACGAGTTCCTAAATAGTCTGGAACCTAAAAATGAAGAGGAGAAAGTAAGGCTGGCTTCACACCAACACGTTTTCCTCGAATTTTTTTTTCCACAATTGACTTTTCCTGTGTTGAAGGCAAACATCTTATCAGTGAACGTATTCAAAACCTGGCGGCTCAAACCTAGAACGCCAGCTTTTGAATGGCTCACTTTGGAAAGGACTGGGACCGAGTGGCCGCGCAAACCATTGTGGAATTGTTTGAGGGGACGCGTAATCGCGTATTGCGAAGAAGCAATCACGTTCCCAAAACAATCCCACAATCCCTCAGGTGGCACTCTGGTCCTAGTCTTTTTTAAAGGCCTGGCTAAACTAGGAAACATTGTTGCTGCAACATTGTTGAAGACGCAAATGTTCCCAGTTTAACCCATTGACTATCGGCGGTTTTTACATTTTCGGAGTGATTTTCCACCTATAAACGATGAATAGCAATTCGTGACTCTTTATTTGAACTACCAGGGAAAAGTGGTGCTGCCCTAAGCCACTGGAGGCTCAAGGTTTCTGAAAACGTCATTTTGACGTAGCTATTTTTTATCCGTGAAGCGACAACAATGGCCCAAGTTCGGTTTGCTTGCGATTTCTGCTAAATTTACAGCCATTTTTCATCTTTAGCGGCTGCCTGATGAGCATCATTAAGCGTGACGGTAGCTAAGAGTCCACTTTCTCAAAGAATCGAGCAAGGTGATGTACTTTGTTGTTGAATTTGGCTTGTTACTCGACGAACTGGGAATTTGGCCGGTCGAACACTTAGTACCTTTGGGACTCGACTATTGATGAATTTCTCGACCTACCGCCACATATTTTGGAATTTCTGAGTGCTGAAGATGACCAGGAGCAGGAAATTTTGGCGGTAGATCGGAGTGGCTGTAGACTTAGTTTATATGTGAAAGAATTGGGGGACGGAACGGGCGCTGTCAAAAATTCTCGTTAGTTCCCAGCATGCAATGCACTCAAGATGTTGAAGAAAGTTGTTGCTCAAAGTAGACCCGCGCTCTACTTTTCGCAACAACTTTGTTGCGAAAAGTAGAGCGCGGGTCTACTTTGAGCAACAACTTTCTTCAACCCGCAACAAATGTTTTTGTTGCGCGACAAGTTGATCACGCAAGGTGAAAAACGGGAAACATCGACGAAAACTTGCAACGACACAATGTTGCGCGACAAGTTGAGGTTTTTGTATCTCGTATTTCGCCGCCTTTAGCCGTGCTGGAAACATTTGTTGTGTTAGAAACAAATTTTGTTGTTTCGGAAAACAAACAAATTCAAATTGCTGTCTTCTAAACAACTATGTCACATGTCTATTCTACCATACTGTTGATGACATACCAAGTTGTACGTGTCATTGTTGTCAAACACAAGTCGAACATCCGCCACAAAACTTTCGACATCCGGGTATACTCTAGGCTGTTCAGGTCTTGTCCCGGATGGTCGCCAGGTCCATGGGGGTTTTAACGAGTTCTAAATAGTCTGGAACCTAAAAATGAAGAGGAGAAAGTAAGGCTGGCTTCACACCAACACGTTTTCCTCGAAATTTTTTTTCCACAATTGACTTTTCCTGTGTTGAAGGCAAACATCTTATCAGTGAACGTATTCAAAACCTGGCGGCTCAAACCTAGAACGCCAGCTTTTGAATGGCTCACTTTGGAAAGGACTGGGACCGAGTGGCCGCGCAAACCATTGTGGGATTGTTTGGGGGGACGCGTAATCGCGTATTGCGAAGAAACAATCACGTTCCCCCAAACAATCCCACAATCCCTCAGGTGGCACTCTTGGCTCTTTTCGTTTTTAAAGGCCTGGCTAAACTAGGAAACATTGTTGCTGCAACATTGTTGAAGACGCAAATGTTTCCCAGTTTAACCCATTGACTACCGGCGGTTTTTACATTTTCGGAGTGATTTTCCACCTATAAACGATGAATAGCAATTCGTGACTCTTTATTTGAACTACCAGGGAAAAGTGGTGCTGCCCTAAGCCACTGAAGGCTCAAGGTTTCTGAAAACGTCATTTTGACGTAGCTATTTTTTATCCGTGAAGCGACAACAATGGCCCAAGTTCGGTTTGCTTGCGATTTCTGCTAAATTTACAGCCATTTTTCATCTTTAGCGGCTGCCTGATGAGCATCACTTTCTCAAAGAATCGAGCAAGGTGATGTACTTTGTTGTTGAATTTGGCTTGTTACTCGACGAACTGGGAATTTGGCCGGTCGAACACTTAGTACCTTTGGGACTCGACTATTGATGAATTTCTCGACCTACCGCCACATATTTTGGAATTTCTGAGTGCTGAAGATGACCAGGAGCAGGAAATTTTGGCGGTAGATCGGAGTGGCTGTAGACTTAGTTTATATGTGAAAGAATTGGGGGACGGAACGGGCGCTGTCAAAAATTCTCGTTAGTTCCCAGCATGCAATGCACTCAAGATGTTGAAGAAAGTTGTTGCTCAAAGTAGACCCGCGCTCTACTTTTCGCAACAACTTTGTTGCGAAAAGTAGAGCGCGGGTCTACTTTGAGCAACAACTTTCTTCAACCCGCAACAAATGTTTTTGTTGCGCGACAAGTTGATCACGCAAGGTGAAAAACGGGAAACATCGACGAAAACTTGCAACGACACAATGTTGCGCGACAAGTTGAGGGTTTTTGTATCTCGTATTTCGCCGCCTTTAGCCGTGCTGGAAACATTTGTTGTAGAAACAAATTTTGTGTTTCGGAAACAAAAAATGTTTTTGACTTTCGGCCAAAAACATTTTTGTTTCCCGGACACAAATTTTGTTTTCGTAACAAATGTTTCCCGCGCGGCTAAACTGGGAATTTGTTTCGTCAACAATGTTGCAGCAACAATGTTTCCTATACGTTTTGTTTTCTATACGAGCTATACGTTCACTGATGAGATATTTGTTTGTGTAGTGCCGATATCAAACTGGTTAAATGCAGACGGACTCGTTTACAACCAGCCTTTACGTGTCTAAACACAAAATATTTCACTCACTACTTCCTTTTCTACGTCCTCGACACCCAGATTTCAACTTTACACCAACCAGCACTAAAGCGCCCGTATTTGTCACAATGTGAAAGTTACAGTTCTGATTTGAAATGATAACATTTGTGAAGCAATCTGTTCCTCAGTTTCCAACTGCATCATAGTTTTAATTGTAATTTTTAAGGAGTTGGTCTTGTTCCTGAATAATGAAAACACGATTCACTTACCTCGCGCAGATTAACAGCTTGTGTGAAGGGCCAGCTATCGTTATGAAGAATGAGATCCCGCAAAATTCGCTCACACGTATCCATCTACATGAAATGAAAACAGTAACAAATTACGATAACTCTAATATCAACACCCACACTCTCCTCACTGTTCTCATACATATTTTGTTTTCTAGCTGTGAGAATTTGCTTAAACATCACTAACAAAAGCTATCTTTGGAGAAGTCACTGGCGTTATCGTTATCATTTACCTCAGTCATTGACGCAATATAAAAGAAGCGTTGCATGGCAATGACTAGTGATCACTTGGTGGTGGTCAACTTTTTTTGGATATATAGTTCGTGCTGGTTTGTGTACATAAAATTCAAGGAGTATTCAAGGAGTATTCAAGCACCAGAAACTGAGTTTTCAAGGAGTGTTCAAAGCAAGTTTACTTTGTCTTGCACTATGTTTTGAAATGTTTTAATTGGTCGATAGCAACTTTAAAAACAAGCTCATCCAGATATAAAATGGAACATATAAAGACTTTGGTATAATCCTACATTATTTCCCATCCGAACAAAAATTCAAGGAGTTTTCATTATTTTCAAGCACTTTCAGCAGATGTTCGTCTTTTCAAGGGCTTTTCAAGCGCCCTTGAAATCTAAAATTAAATTCCAGGGCTTTTCAAGGACTTCAAGGAGTAGCACGAACCCTGTGGATATGACGAGTTCTGTACCACATAATTCAGGTGAGGCGCATGACGCCGAATTTGTTGCCATTTCCTATATGACAAGACGAAGTACAACGGCTGTGTACAGCCTGAGTGGCAAGCGGTGGAAAGGGGAAAAGAAGGGAAGGGGAAGTTCTCGCCCCGTACTCCCCGCGCGGGTCCGATTCCCCTTCCCCTCACTAGCGCCTGTCACGCAGGCTACAGTCATTTGATAGAATACCAGTTACCTATGGCCGGGAAAAGCAGTAAACAAGGAGGGAACCGAAAATGCATGCAGTTTTCCAGTTTTATTGCCTCAGTGTGTTCCCAGTTTTATTTATTTATCCCTTATTTTTCAAAATAATGCCGAAATCTATTATTCCATAGTGAGTTTCTCTCTTTTTTTTTTTATAAACGAGAATAGTGCAACCACTCGTAAGAACAGACATGGCTTACCTCTACGTTAGCTCGTCGCCGTTTTTCCTTGTTGTTCTCTTGAGGCTCTTTAGGTCTTCTGGCGTTTCTCGTTTGTGTTTGCCTCTCTTTGGTTGCAGAACTAACAATCAGAGGGCAATTATGTTAAACAACCAAACGAAGCAAGGTTCTGAGTT
Organism: Pachyseris speciosa; assembly: GCA_016490735.1. Taxonomy (NCBI): domain Eukaryota; kingdom Metazoa; phylum Cnidaria; class Anthozoa; order Scleractinia; family Pachyseridae; genus Pachyseris; species Pachyseris speciosa. The sequence continues at coordinate 1,334,704 of JAEMWC010000097.1, forward strand.
TAAATATTCACCGTCATGAAAGTCCAATTTGTCTCTGCACTACCAACTCTTAGCGTCCACATAACAATGATTGACCCATAGTATTTGCCCAGTAAACAGCAAGCGTCCAGGATACAGGCTAAGACAATTATAGCCAACTTCCCGCAAAACAGCTTGATGGTCCCACCATTTACCTCGCCAATGGAACGCTAACAACTGAAAACATTATCATTCCAGTGGCCCTTTTCAGGAAAGTGAAAATATGAGGCAGGAACTAGTTTAATATTAGAAGTCCATTTTTGAACCTAAAAACTGAATAATAGTTAGGCAAGTCATCCGTCTGACGAGTGAAAGCAGCCTGCCATATTCCTTGACGTACGAACCTTCGTGCCTTAACCACAGAAGGCCTAAAGCAAGCGTAAATTTGGGTCAAGGATCTACTGGCGCAGGCGTGCTCCGTGGTTTGTCCTCGGATTTCGAGAAAAAAGCGATTCCTTCGCAAAATACCATTTTCAGCCTTTTTCCTAACTCAAAATTTATTTCACCTGTTTTTAACGCCACCTTTCATCTGCTTTCCTTGCTTGGCTGTCTCTTCGCCATCGCATGTTTCAGCGTCTTCTTCATGTCTACTCGTACGTTTTCGCCGTCCCTGTGCTTGTCCTTTCGCGCCATCCTTGCTGGACTTGTTAGGTTCAGGGCATCTGTTTCTCACCGCGCGCCTCTTTGATGTATTGCTCTTAGATGTGTTAAGACCACTCTCGTCAGACTCGTCAAACGAGCTCAAAACCTGTTTGGAGCCACGGTTCCTCTTACTCCTAGAAGCACCCTGATTGGTGGACTTCGATACATCTTTGTCATCGCTATTGGAGTTTTCGGAAGAGCTCGACACCCGTCGCTGATTCCTGGATGATTTTCGAGTTGACTTTACCGTCATTTGTGAGGGACTACCCTTCTTGCTTTGGGACTTCTGGCGGATTTCTTTTTCCTCTATCTCATTATTCTGGTCTTCATCCTCAGAATCATCTGTCAGCAACAACAGCAACGATAAAATTGTTACAGGAATAGCAGCAACATTCTTTCAACGCTGGTGTTTCGGGATTGGCTATCGTTAAACCTAAGGCGTTAGAAAAAGCTTCTAACAACTTGAGGCAGCAGATCAAATGGCTGAATGCACGGTTACCGATTAGGTTCCATGTTGGAAATAATTTAGAGCATTACGTTTCATTAGCAGAAACTTTATTGCTAATAATATTAAAAGGTAGACGTTGAAAGCTTTACAAGATAAACCATATATTGTGCTACACGAAAATTTGGTTTCTCAACGGAGTTGATAATGTAAATTGACCACCGTACAGGGATTCGATTAGCTGACGTTTCGAGCATTAGCCCTTCGTCGGAGCGAATCGAGGAATTGTGGATTGTGTATGGTTTATATACAGAAAATGGAGCTACGCTATTGGTGGTAACATGGTAACGTGAAAAACAAGAATAAATTAATTGAATGAAAAGCGCTCGTTGATACCGTGGGGATTAAGAGTGCCAATTTGAAAGATCAGTTTTTGCTCGAGATTTTTACGGCTTTCCGTGGTACCTTGATGTAGGAAAAGGCCGGAGATCGACATGTGTTGTTTACAATGGTTAGGGAGATTAAAATGCCGAGCGACAGGTTTGGATGCGTCTTTGCCATCTTTCTCAACATCACGAAGATGTTCTCGGAATCGGTCACCTAGTCGTCTTCCTGTTTCGCCGATGTATAACTTTTTGCATAATGTGCAGTATCTTAAAGTTATTAAGAATGATGGCCTTAACTGGGTTATTATGCGGGTGAAATGTGAGGGTGAATGGAATTCTGTCATTCTCCCTAACCATTGTAAACAACACATGTCGATCTCCGGCCTTTCCCTACATCAAGGTACCACGGAAAGCCGTAAAAATCTCGAGCAAAAACTGATCTTTCAAATTGGCACCCTTAATCCACACGGTATCAACGAGCGCTTTTCATTCAATTAATTTATTCATGTTTTTCACGTTACTATGTTACCACCAATAGCGTAGCTCCATTTTCTGTATATAAACCATACACAACCCACAATTCCTCGATTCGCTCCGACGAAGGGCTAACGCTCGAAACGTCAGCTAATCGAATCCCTGTACGGTGGTCAATTTACATTATCAACTCCGTTGATAAACCAAATTTTCGTGTTTCACTCCCCCACCGACGCAGCACCACAGTTTCTTTAGAAACTAATCCCCTTTACACATATTGTGCTAGTTTGCAAGAACTATAACAATCAATAGAAAGGAAACTTAAAAACACTTTTCGGGCGCTTTAAATACTGATGTTTCCAGAAGCAAATGGCTTTTACGATAACTGATAAGTTGAATTGATTGCAAAATTTGAAAACTGTTTCAACCGTTCATTAGAAAAAAGAAAAGAGAAACGGACAGAGTGTCAGCAGAGGAAAGAGGGTGGGATAACTGCTGCCCTTGTATAAGAGCTCTCGATTTAGCTATTAATTTCGAGTGGCAATCTAAACCAAGTATTGCAAGTCCAATTGCCCGTTATTCACAATAGTCTCATAAGGGGATTTGTCCGTTCCAAGCCTAAGCTCTCTAAAAGAGAAAATGCCAATGGCCTTACCCGCGCTGCGACTTTTATTCCTGCGGGAGGTGCGCCCAGGGGTACGAGCTGCCTTCCCGGGTTGTGCCGCTCCCTCAACCACATCATCTCCACTGCTGTTGTCATCGCTGGAAACTTTCTGTTGACGTGTTCGCCTGGTTGAGCGTCCATAAAACGATTTAACGTTTGAGTCTGGACTGTCCCCCTCATTTTCAGAATCTTGTTGGTATCTTCTTCTCAGCCTGGCAACAACACTACCATTTCTCAACACCGCTTGATCTCCACTACGTAGTCTGCTCTTGGAGGCTTTGCTTTTTCCGACAACACTATCGTCATCCGATAACTCTTCGATTGAAGCACGTGCTCTGCGTTTTCTTCCACGTGGGCTGTCATCATCGGAGATTTCCATTGGCTGTCGTTTCTGACGTGTTCGTTTGGAAACCTTCCCGTGCTCAGATTCCTCGGAGCTGACAGATCGGGACCTTTTGCGTTTGTTTTCTCGTGAAGAGATTTCAGTCTTTCGTTTGGTTGCCTTTGCCTTGGTCTTGTGGTTACCTGCAGGTATGTTGTCAATCAATCAATCAATCAATCAATCAATCAATCAATCAATCAATCAATCAATCAATCAATCAATCAATCAATCAACCAACCAACCAACCGACCGACCGATGGACAACCAGCCAGATGGATCGATCGATCGATCGATCTTTTTAATGGGTAGTGGTCAATCTAGCCATATATCAGTTGGAAAGGTAGTCAATCTGTCGATCAATCGACGACTCAACGGTCCTTTGTAGGCAATTACGTTAGGATAACTCAATCAATCTAACATCCAACCATTAAACAATCAATAAAGCCATTAACCAAAGAATCAATCATTCAGTCGACTAATAACTCCTTACTAAACCAATCAATGCAACAGTTTGTCGATGAAATTTTCAGTAATTTTGAATCCCAATTTCTAGCGCTGTAACTTAGCAAGGTTCGCGTGTTTCAGTAATGAAGGAATAAGTATTTTCTTCCAAAAATAAAAACTTGAACTCGTAAATAACTGGAAGATTTCAACTAAAAATTGTCGTTCGGGAACTAAGCTCTGGGCCAAACAAATCGAGGCCGGGCAGCAAATAAGGTGCTGCTTAAAGTACAATAAAATAAAATTCAGCATAAACCATCTTTAGCTTACTCTGTTTATTATTGAATACCTTGTTGATTCTTCTTTTGTTTCTTGTTCTTTGGCTGGCGGCACTGCCAACAATTCCACGCTCCCCTATAGAAAACAATCCAGTTTTCACTACTTTGGAAAATGGCTTCTCTCTAAGCAGTTAAAGTTGGCAACATTATAAGGTATTGAAAAACAGGCAGTTTCCCCACTCAACAACAAAGTTATAGACTTCAACGCTGATGCAACGACAGCTAAGATGATATGAATGGGATATCAGACGACACTACATCAAGCGATCTAAAGTACAACAAATGTCGTTCGGATGGTTAAGAGGTCTTAGATGGCATTGAGAAAACGTAAAGAGGTTTGTTTTTTCTTTAACAATTTACTTGATATCATCTCGCCGGTGACCCAGAAACAATTCGTGAATGACGTTATAAACAACCACTTAATTTAAACCTGAAACGACCGTTACATTTATCACTTGAAAATGAAGTCAAGATGACTTCGAAACGTCGTCTAATATCGCTCATTTTTGTAATCAAATGTATTTCAAAAAGTTTTCTCCTTCGTATCTTAATAAATATTTGGCCGAAATGTGGGGTAATTCCCATGATACTGTTCCTTTAAGACTGTTGGATTCTAATAACACACCACGTGGGACGTGTAAGAAAAGCAAGTACTTGTTTTTCCCAAGAAGAACGTTGTAAACAATCCCAAGCCCCTTTTCAGGGAATCCCAGCTTCCGAAAGAACAGATTCGGTGTGTGATGACGACGCAGGGCAAACGATAAAGATGTGATTCATACGTGATATAAGTGATATTCACACACGACAAAAGCGTGATGAAGAAGTGGTGTTTACCGTGGTATATTTCTCAGAGGGGGCTGATGACAGGTTGTATGGAACACCAGAGGACATGTGTCACAGCAGATCAGGTCGCCATCTTCACCGCACACGTGACAGTAATCTTCATGTTCATCTGTCTCATCCTCAGATGAGCTGTCCTCAGAGTCTCCCAAACTCGCTTCACTGGCCTGATGAATACCATACAGGGAATCAGAGATCTTAGCAACATATTATGAAAGGTAATAATTTACTACTATCTTACAACTTAGATTGATTTTCGCTTGAATGTCGAAGGTATTTGCTTTACTTTGCTGTGATTGGCTAACAAACCTCGCGCCACTTTTTCGACCAATTGAAAGCAAAACCAAAACCAATCGTGACTAGCCCTTTGCCCGCGTGCATTTTCCCGCGCTTGGCGTCGGCTGCAAGTAATTACTTCGTATTCTGATTGGTTCGTTGCGCTGTTTCGGTCTGTTGTGATTGGCCTGAGTAACTACTTTAGTTTTGGTTTTACGACACTCATCGAAAAGCGCTCTATACTGCACAATTAATTGATGTGTAGACCTACATATGTCTGTCTGTCGCTTGGTCTGCTGCTCTTGTCCATCTGACTGATAGATTGACTGTCATGTACTGACTGAGTGTTTGCCTATCTGTGCTATAGCGTTTTTCAATTGAGTTCCGAAAGTACTGAATTCTCGTTTGCTTTGGTTCTACATTGCTTCGCTTTGCGATTGGCTGGCAAAACTCGCGCCACTTTCTTAACCAATGAGAAGCAAAACCAAAACCAATCGCGACTTGCACGCGCCCATTTTCCCGCACTTGGTGCCGGTTATATGTGATTGCTTCGAATTCTGATTGGTTCGTCGCGCTGTTTGCGCCTGTTGTGATTGGTCAGAGTAATTGCTTTGGTTTTGTTTTTTCAATGCTCAACTGAAAATCGCTCTATCAACCCAGTTGACTACACTGCAAGGTGTAGCTGACTGTGATTAAATTAGTGGATTAATTAGCCCCTGCTTACTGACTGCCTGTTTCGACTAACCTGTATAACTGTCTAACAGACTTAATATTAACTTGACTAACTGGATGACTGAGTAGCTGATAGACGGCGGACTGACTTAGACAGAGGCTGACTTAAGCTAAAGGCTGGCTGACTGGCTGGCTGAATGATTGGCTAACAGACTGAATGTCTCGCAGAGTACACGAGTACCAATTAAAGGTGAGAATGGATACCTCGTCCTCTTCACCCTCTGCTTCGCTTGAACTGTCTTCTCTGTAATTTTTGACGCTGGTTCGGCTGCTCAGCCTCTCATTCGGCTACAAAACCAAACAACAAAGGGGAAATGTTGACACATGGAGACGTTATGTGTTGAAAAATAAGCATAATCAGAGGTTTGAGTCTTGGCTAACAATTTACAAAACTGATAAATAACAGGGTTGCTAGGGTCAGGGAAAACAGATATTCATTTTTCAAGGTCAGGGAAATTCGAAATTTTACCTGGAAGTCAGCGAAAAGTCAGAATTTTACTTTTGGCCAACCACTAAGATTTGGTCAAGACGATTCCTTGATGGGAAAGGGTATGTTTCAAAAAAAATCCTAAGAAGGAATTGATTTCGGTGGCTTCATTGCTGGCTTTACTGCCCAAGGATTTGTCTTCGTTGGCTAGTGAAAAGTGGTTGTGGTCAGTGAAATATCAGGAAATTTTTTTCTATCCCAGTGAGTAGCAACCTTGAACAAATCGTGCTCCAAGAATTCATCTGATGGAACCATTTCCCATCAGAAGTTCAGAACATGCTCAGGTGTTGATTGATTACACCTCATTACCTTGCAAATAGGACAACTCCAGTGTCCCTCAGGCACTTCAGACAATGCTGGCCGCAAACACTCGAGATGAAAAGCTAAATTGCAGTCATCACACAGGATCAGTGTTTTACCAATCCCTTTGAGGCGGCAAATCTTACAACGCTGAGGAGGAGAAAAAGTGAAACAAGACTTAATAAAAACTGCCGATAGAACTTCCAGTACTACCACTAAAACAAGAGTCGTCATCCAGATTCTAGTGGCCAGTAATGTGACCGTAATCGTTCATTTTCAACCAGATTTAAAATTCCAACCTGCGCGTTGTCTTCACTACTGACAGCGTATTTTTCGTGGTACTATAGTTGATCCAATTTGCTTAAACATCACAGCATTTCTTCTTTGGTGATTGCCTCCGTTGTCTCACGAACTGTACGTCTCAATAAGTACTGATTTTGTTAGGTTAGAGTAGAGGCTGTCCATTGTTCAAAATCCAAACCAGAGAGCCTTCCAATAGGCAATGCTACAGTGGAACCTCGATTATCCGGACTATTTCATCTGGTCCCAAATTTTTTTCATGTATATTAACACGGCATAATGAAGATCCCTAGAAACTATCATTATGACTTATTTTTTAATTTTAATTTAGGCTTAAAACAGGTTTGTTTTCCTTTCAAAGAGTGAACGTTTTAGACCAAAGTGTTTGCATGAAGTTCGTTTGTACAACACATTACACTACCGCATTAAATTCCGATTTCCTATGTCTCATTGGCTGTGGTCACACTTACGTATTTTATAATATAGTAAAGCACACTTTACCATAGTTAAGACGTTTTGTAATGTGACCGGCTATGGTAAACTCCCGTCTAGTCTGTCGCGTAGGCAACAGCGGCAGGATAAAAGCAAAGTTTACTATAGTAAACCGACCTGAATCGAGTTCGTTTATCACAAGTTTATCTAAAATTTGTTTTCTTTAGATGACAGTTTTTTTGACACGCAACATGCAACTCTTCGATTGCGCCAGCTCTGTGCACGTGCTTTCGGCTGTTGAAACCTTGGAATCTGTATCGCAGTGGTCCGCTTCTGCAGAGATAATTCTGACGAGAACTAAACATGTTAGACAACTTTTCCTTTAATTCAAGGTAATTTAGCTTCTCCAATCGAAAGTATAATTATATTTCATCTCTTCAAACCAGCCTTACGGTCTGGGACATACCCATGCCGCTCGTCGTCGCCGTGCGAAAGCTGCTCTCCGTCTCCTCTGGACCTCTGCTGTCGGATTTTCCTTGCAAGGAGAGCAATTGTAATCTCACGATGTCTTCTTTTCACGAAGAAAGTAAAGAGCCAGAAATCGAAACCGCTGAGCTTTCCATATAGCAATAATCAAAAGCAAACTGAAGAGCCACAATCATCATAATCACGCGCTCAGACTCCATGGCGGAATGAAGCCTATTTTTATCAACTTGAAAATCAGTCATACAAATGAAAAAGGAAAGTCTGCATTTATTCACGTTTATGACAAACTTAACGTTTGATTGACACACTCGAACCACGAAACCACTGAAGAATCGTTAAAGTAATCAGGTCTGATTTACTATAGTAAACTTTGTCCACCTTTTCTTAACCAGAGTTAACGCCTTTTACTACAGTAAAATCTCAAGTGTGACCTCAGTCATTAATGTTCATATTTTCGATTATCCGGACTCTCGATTATAAGGACTATTTACCGCAGTTCCTCCAATTCCGGTAATCGAGGTTCGACTGTAGTAAGACTGCCCCTCAAAATACAGTGTACAGACATAGTAAACACTACACTTACTGCATTTTCTGCTGATAAATCCCAAATCACAGCTGAGTCTAAAATTCCAAGAAGAAGATGGAGACGTGAGACTGTTGTTGCCTTTTTCACTTCTTCCAACCAGGATTGCTTTGCTTGCTCTGAGCTGGCCTTGTCCTTTGTAAACATGCCTTGATAGAATTGTGGTAACACTGAAGGCAGTAATTTCTCAAGTTGAGACGCCTGAACAAATACAAGAGATAATATTACACCAGAGAATTCAAATGTTCAGCCAGAAAATTTTCACAAAACGCGAAAAACCTGCAACTTTCCTACAATCTTCCAAAACACAATCCGGTTTTTCCCTCTCCTAGAAAAAACAACACTTGTAAATTCCAATTCGATCCGGAATGCATGAACGTTTAAAATAACCCCTTGCCTCAGGAGATTGGGCAACCACTCCAACACTTCTAAATTGGGCCCCCGGCTCGGGAGATCGGGCAACCACTCCTCACGCTATCGAGCTTAAATAAATTGATTTGATTCACTCAATGGACGTTGAAAGGCGCAATGAAAACAAGGTTTTCTGTTTTCTTGTGTTGTGAGCTTACCACATCTCTGACAGATGAGGCTTGCTCCACAGCTTGCTGGTATTCCTCCAGGCCATCACTGATGATAGCTAAGTTACCATGTACAAGCTTCTCAGCAGTGTCCTTCAATTCCTGATTGAAAGATATTGAAAAAATCAACTTGAGTAGAGAAAATAAAAATAAAAATTTATCACTACCAGGACACACAAAAATGTCATAGACCAAGAAGTACCGGTCGAAAACAGTTTTTTTTAAATTGTCTCTACTGTAACCAGATACACGGACATGTAGAAAACAAGAGACCAAGGTGCTTGTTTATTTTTCTTATTTTAAACTTCAAATCTTTCCTTTTCTTCCATAACTTTCACGTCTTCTCTCTCTGTCACCCTTTTACTTCAGGTAAGTCTGTCTAGTCTAGATGTCAAGGTCTGCCAAGTATTGTTGAAAAAAGATTGTTCTTTGTGTCTTTAGCAGAAGTTATAATCACGGTCAGGTGTGCATTTTGTGCATTTGGGCTTAGCAAACCTCTTTAATGGAGTTGAACACTTCCTCTTCGTTAGTTTCTGGCTTGGTAGGTCTCTTAATTGCATTCCTATTCAACAGAAAAGGTATTAAAAGGGGAATCAGAAGTAAATTGTAACTTGCAGTCTTACCCCTTCCTAAAGACTAGACAAGGCGTGCCAACGCATGACTCAAATCTAAGTTAAATGTATTAAAGGCCTAAACTTAAACCCTTCTATGGCTTAGTCTGGCTTAGTCACAAATTCTAGAGTCTGCAAATGTTGCACACAAGTTTAATAGATTCTGAAATCTTTGAGCTAGGAATAATTTTGTGTAACCTTGAATCCAAGATGTAGTTTCCACAAACCTTCTAATGCCTTCAACGATAGACTCCATTTGTTCATTGAGGGCTTTCCTCAGAGCACTCTCTCTGATGCCTTGGTGTGATAAACACTCAACCAACGCTTGCACCTCTTCTACAGTGTCATAACATGACCAGCTGTATGGAAAATCAGGCAACCTTTGGGAAGAAAAAAATTGGTTTACAGATAACAGGAGTAGGGTTAACTTTCAGGGCACAGCTAGTACATCAAGAAATCCTGACTACAGGTATTTGCTACAAATTTAAAGCTGCCTGCTTCCTACCTCGGCTCTTGAACTTCATCTTTCTTCGGAGCCTCCATCTTGCTTTCCTCTTGTGTTTCGCCAACTATCTCCACATTGTCACCTACAGGTGCTTGTTCAGTGCCATCTGTTTCCATGGCAACTTCTTTCTCAACAACAGCTTCATTAGATGCCTCGGTGGATGCTCGGGATAGATCCTCTAGGTTCCTCCAGCCTTGCTCTACATAAATACCACCTGATGCGCCATTGAACACCCAATAACGAGCATGGTTACGGTCATAACCTATGGGCTTCAGTCTTTTGGTGTACTGACAATGAGCCATGTTGATCTGCAAAATACATACAACATAAACAAAGATGCGAGTGATCATCGCAGTTAAGTTTAGGAGTTGTGAAAATAAAGCCTGAAAAATATTCAAGCTTGTACGGGAGTCAAACTCTTGACCTCTGTGATACTGGTACAGTGATCTATGAACTGAGCTAACAATCCACCTGGGAGCTGGTCATTTTGTTGGTTCGTAGTAAACTTATGAGTGATGAATAAATGACGATGAATATATGAATATCATATAATGTGAACTGCAGATTAAAGAATGATGGTAACATAAATGGTAACATAAATATTACCTTGCTGGGCAAGTAACAGCTCACTAAAGGCTATTCCAAACCAAAACACTTGAAGGATTCACAAAAATTAATATAATTATAATTTGAGGATCATCAACCATCCCCAGCACAACATTTACATCACAAACTGCTTTGCAATCAAGTTTTCAAAGAGTTTTTACTTTGCAAAACAGATTGTGACTTAAAATCAAGAATAGACCCATGCCTCTCACAGCATGGCCATGGGGCCATATGACTGCTAGTTTTGCTAACTTTACATAGCTTGTGCGACACATTTAAAGCAGAATTTCAAGGTGAAAATGGTAAAATATGTTTCCTACTAGTGGAAAGAATCATCTTAACAAAGAAACATTTTTGCCTTTAGGTGCACTTTAACCGTTTACAGTCAGTATTGGAATAAACTGGCAAAGTAAGATGAACTGCAACGTTGATTACTCACATTCCACTTGTCCTCCTCTTCTTTTCCAACCTAAAATGTAATACCAATAACAAAAGGGATTAAAATCAATCACATTTGTGTTTATCAGTGGACAGTTTTTTTTTAAATTTCATTTGAAGGCATATCAGTGAGGTCTGCAACTAATAGAGGAAGTTAATGTCATGAATATACATCTCTGTGACACCTGTAAGTGCGGGGCGGCGTGATCCATTTTTAAGAAAGTTCACCTCAAAAATTTTGGTCACCCTCTCAAGGTTGTCCATTTTCCCGAAATAACGGAATGACTGAAAATTTTCTGTTCCATTTGGCATTTCATTTCAGTGAGACAGAATTTTCTGTTCCGAAGCATAACGTTCATCTCGAAAAGGTCACTGAAGTGGATAAAACCATTCCATTTGACACCTGGGAATTTCAGAAATTCAGACTGGAATATTTGCCCAAATGGATCATGCTCACAGTCATATTTCATTGGATAATTTGCTTTTCCTTACCTTTCCTTGTCCTCTTTCAGTTTCTTCTCTTGTTTGTTTGCCATGTCTTCTCTCCGTTTTCTCATAGCTTTCACCACTTCAGACACTTCTTCATCCTCCTTCTTTGAGCTCACATTTTTTACCAACTCTTTTGTCTCTTTCCGTCCACCAGTCTTGCTGGAGTCATCTGACACTGGACTGATAGTGATGGCTTCTGGGTTTGCAGGTGACGATTCTGTTTCTTCTAACAAAAAAAACACGTGTTTTGAAGCAATTATATAAAATGAATGAACAAATGAGAGAACTTCAAACAAAAACGGCTGACAAAATTAATGATTGAACTTAGCACTATACCTTTCTTGTTGAGATCATCCATCTTGAGTTGCTGATAAGAAAAAAAAAGCACAAATTTGTAATCATTCAAACCTCTGGACAGGGAGAAGCAATACAGTTGAACATTTTTTTTGTATGAGGCAGAGTTCCAGAGAAGAGGGGGTCTCAGGACAACCACTCTACAAGGTCAGCTACATGACCCGACAAATCAATAGAAAATTTGTAACAGTTTGGTGGGAGAAGGGGAATTTCACTCATTGGAAATCCTTGTTGATACACCAGTTGTCTAAAAAACTTATCTGGAACCCTGATTTATCAATTCACAAAAAGACTAGAATGGTACTAACTTTACTCATTGTGAAGCTGGCAATATTTACCTTTTTGCTTTTCTCTTCCTCCTTTCGTTTTTGCAACTCTTCTTTTTCTTTCTTCAGTCTCTCTTTTTCTTCTCTTAGCTGGTCTTTCTTTTCTTTTAGCTTTGCCATCTTTTCTTTTCTTTTTGAATAGAATTTAAAAGAAAAGTACAAAATGACTGTGAAGGAAATGTAAGGATACAAGGGGATGCAATCAGGTATGATGTGCATCCACATCACTCCCTTATATGGCCTTAATGGGACGTGCGGCCCGATAGGGTACGCTTTTCCGGGTGTTTTGTCTTGAACGGGGTATCGATTTCACCACTTTCGGTCTTAAACAGGGTATGGCTATGTACAGCTGCTTTAGGCTAGGAAACCTCATTCGCCTTGTCTTCTCTTCTCAGGCAACAATGGTCCTGTGGAGTATAGGCAGTCTGTTTCATTTCCAATGCATTGAAATACCGTAAGAAATTAGTGTATCATTATTTCATTCTAGGCTTAAGCAGGGTAAATGAGTTGAGTTAAATGTCTCACATAGGGTCTGAATAATCTGAATTGTCTCTTAAACAGGATAGGGAAATCAGAGAATTGTGTCTTAAACAGGGTCAGGGTTTGAGCGCCTGGGCCACACCTCCCTACCCAAGTATCTGTTGAGTACTCCCCCCCCCCCACCCCCCAGGGCAGAGCACATTGTACTTCTATTGCTTTTGAGGTATTGTGATAAAATGAGTTGTATTGTTTTCTGTCTTTTGTTTTCTTTGTTTTACATCATCTGGGCTCTGGTACAGCTTAAAAATTCTGTGACCACTACAGTACCTTAATTCAGTGGCTTCAGCAAATTGCCTTCCCATGTAGTCATCAAATGCATCAGAGGATAACACCTCATGGCACAGGGTCACCAAGATCTACAGAAAATAGGACACCATTATGCTGAGTAGAACATTAATTACATGTATGTCAGATGCAGTGCTGAGAAATCATCTTCCAAACACCATACAAATCCAGAAGATACCATGCATCAAAAGAGCAAGTAAAGGCATTGGGAGGAGAGCATGGAGCTGGATTAGCCACATAATGATAAGAGACAGAACACTGTGTTACAGGATAACCTTTTCGCAGTAATTTTTCTGGCTAGTCTTCGCAGAGATTAGAGACAAATGTATGGAAAATTACAAATGTGATTACTCGCTTTCTAGTTCAGCTGTATCCCTCAGCTTTAAAAAGAATGACGTTTGATCCTCTGCATTACCTTCACCATTCAAAGTTTGCATTGTAAGTCTGGCATGGAGCAGTCAAGTAGTGAAACCAAATTCCCTTTTAATACCTCAAGCTGCTTCATTAAATTGACCACAAACCTTCCAATGGATAAAAGTTACCCTCTCAAACACCCTCCCACCCATAATATACTGAACTACTGCACCACAGTACAGTCAGACCTAGATTATCTGGATTTCTCGATTATCCGGACTTGCTTAGCTGGTCCCAGTTTTACATGACTAACAATTAGCCATGTTTAAGATCTCAGTGCTTGAAATTAAAAAAAAATCCAGGTTGTCCTTATTTCAAAAGCCGGGCAACCAAAGCCGTGAATTTGGTTGCCCTGATGAATCCTTGGTTGCCCGGTAGAAAAACCCGCACATTTAAGTGCACTACTAAAAAAAACATCCATTTTTGTCTTCTTAGTGCATTTAATTACATGTTAACTTTGCCTTTACTTTCTACAGCACAAAATCAGCGTGGCTTGAACTGAACTGGCACTTAACTCTTAGTTTATTAAGGATAGTGATACTAATATGTGATGTTTTACATTTTTTGAGTTTTCTTTTTTCTTTCTCGTAGCGTGCATCCGTCTCGCTCAATTTAGCTTTCTTTTGAGGGACGGCTTTACACCAGTCAAAAAATGCCACATTTGCACTCTGTGAAAGACAATACTTGTATTCTGTCCTGCTAATTGAAGACATAAAAAATCAAAACCGAAATATAGAATTTGAGAACAATTATGGAAACAAACCTACCTTTATTTACACGCCGTGTAGATCACATGGCGGTCAAGCTTGAACTAATCCCATAGTTCTTAGTGTGCGGCAATGGTTTTCGCATTGTGGCATATTCAAAATGGTGCCTTTGATCTTGATCGCCTCTAGACAAGAAACTTTGTGTTTGTCTCCTACATTTTCGTACCTGGCAATGTCTTGTAAAATTTACAGATATCCAAAACACAGGAAAACGCTTAGCTGAGGCAAATTATTATTAACTTCACACTACTGGACGTTGACAAAACAAGACCGTCACGTAGGTCAGGTGCTGTTTATGCTTAATTTATTTTCTATTTTTGGCTGGGTTGTCCATTTTTTTTTCCCGGACAACCAGCCTCTTAATTTTACTAAAAATTGGTTGCCCGGTAAACTTTTTGGTCGTCTCGGACGACCGGACGACCGCTAATTTCGAGCACTGAGATCTGTAGTAAAACGTCTTATCCTTCAATTAAGTAATGAAACTCCTTTTCAAACTGAATTTGTTTCACTTCAAAACAAAAATCTGTAATAATAGTCAGGTCTTACATGAAGTACTACCCTCTGTACATGTTTTGAGCTCACACGCGCCTTACAAACGCAATGTATTTCACTGATCTCTGATTTGCTCAGATGTTCTTTGTTGCTAAGTGAAATTTCACAGTCCATTTGTTCAATCATTCAGTTTTATTTTTGGCTCATTAATATGCATATTTTCGATTATCTGGACTCTCAATTATTCGGACTCTTCAGCTCAGTCCCAACGAGTCCAGATAATCGAGGTTCAACTGCACTCCACATCTGAATTAATATCAGTACTACTTGGTAAGACTGTCAACACTGGCTCAACATACCTTAATCTTTTCACCTGGGGTGAGACTGTAGACGTCTTTATCCTGTAAAGATTCAAGTATTTCCTGGAGTTGTGTGCCTTCTTCATAAGCTGTTAATATCTTGAATTTTGAGCTCAGGTAGAGTCGTGACACTTCTGATGCTGTTTGTTGTGACAGTGGCATTTCTGAGAGCTGCATACCCAGCTCCTCTCCCTAGAAAGCATACCGTAAATGACAATTATGCCAAATCACTAGGAATCTTGGACAGTTAATGCTAGGATTTATTCTGAACAATGTCTTTTTAAGGCTGTGTAAAGGTAAAAGGTAACGAAACTTTATTCAATTTGGTTAAATGTAATTTAACTAAGTTAACCACCACGAGCTTAACGGTCAAGCGGTCCACAAGCTTAGCAGTCAAGCGGTTCATAAGCTTAGCGGTCTAGCGGTTCACAAGCTTAGAGGTCAAGCGGTCCACAAGCTTAGCGATTAAGCAGTTCACAAGCTTAGTGGTCTAGCGGTTTACAAGCTTAGCGGTTAAGCAGTTCTCAAGCTTAGCGGTCCACAAGTTAAGCAGTCAAGCAGTCCTCAAGCTTAGCGGTCAAGTGGCCCACGAGCTCAGCGGGAATCCAGCAGACAATCCCTTAAGTGCAGGCTCACATGGTACGTGGTCGCTTTGTACACCACTACGATCTGCAAGTTCTTCGTCGAGCGTTACTTTGTGCAGTGGTCTGTGGAGTGGTTCATTTAGCGTCTTCCCGTCCTTTTTTAGCGTGTTTGGGAGCCGCAGTCCTACAGCGTGTTTTTTCTTGTATCCTTTATCTTCCAATTTTTTCAAGGCGTGCGTGTCGTCACGTTCTTTCCGGATGCAAACCACAAACAACAGCTTGTCCACAATGTCTTCTCCGGTTACCACGTCTTGCGTTCTGGTAGCGGTTCTACACCAGCTCCTCCAGTTAACACTCCAGCTTCACCACCAAGTCAACCTGTTTCTCTGCCGGACAACAACTCTTTTGCTCAGGCTATTTCAAGAGCTCTCATGGAATCGCTACCTCCGTTGCTATCTTCCCTTTGGGATTCAAGTGGCGGGAACACAAACATGGCCATGACGTCTAGTCCTCTCTCCTCTGCTTCAAATTCTACGAAGTCTTTGGCATCCTCGAGCTCCGGTACTCCCTGCTCTACCTCCCAGTCTTCAGGTACGTTTGTTGTGCCTTTGTTTATTTCAAATTATAGCTCATTTGGTGGTCCTCCAGTTGTCTCTACTCTTCCCGCCACGTCCTCCACCAACTTGCCCGTAGGGATTGCCGGCTCTTGCGGTGGCACAACCGGATTTGAGTCCTCCACTTTTCCAAGCCTCAACAAAGCATTTGTGGTGGGTCCTGGCTATGCTCCAGTCCCATATAACCTTGTTTCTAAAATTACAGCAGGGCTTTTTGTTGACCTGGCTGACCTTCTTCCAGACAATATTCGAGCCCAAGAAATGGAACCCCAAGCGTTTTTTGAGGGGAAACTGGTGGTCTCAGGTCCAAGAAACGGGTCATCGAAATAGCAGACATCATCACCTGGATTGAAGCCTTCACAATCTTTTCCATGATTCTTTGCCACACCTTCCCCTCTTGCTGGAAAGATTTAAGCCAATACAAGTTACTCATTATTCAGACAGCAAAGCATTTTTCTAACAAATCGTGGCTCCATTACGACATCGCCTTCAGAAAAGATGCCACAGCCTCAGGTTCAACCGATTGGTCCCGCATGCACCTAGACCTCTACAATTTTCACACAAGATCTCCGGCCACCTCTCCAGCTGCTTCTGGCTCCTCCACTTCCCCTTCTTTGTCACTAACAGAGCCTCTGGCATCATTGGGCAACCCCTGGTCTAGCCAGTATTGCCATTCCTGGAACGACGGGCGCTGTTGCTGGCCCTTTGGCTGCTGCCGATTTTGCCACTCCTGTGAAATGTGCCTTGGGGACCACCCTCGCATCCACTGCCCTCACCACTCCGCATGGAGAGAACAGTCCCGCTCCCCTTCTCAGTTAATGGTGGGTCACCGCCGTCGCTAGGCCCCCTCTAGCCTATTCAGCTGTTGGTTGTCGTGGTAACTTTTCAGCATTAGGGTTGCGTCATCATTTTGTTTTACCTTCTCAGCAGCAGGGTCTGCCAAGTTCCAGTTATTCATTGTGTTCTACAGCTGTGTGTCCTGTAAGAGCGGTTTCTCAGCTTACTCCCATAAATGTGGATAGATTCCAGCATGAACTCTGTCATCATCTAACCCAGACAAAGTTGCCTACGTGGTCCAAGGCCTTTGCGATGGTTTTCACCTAGGGTTCAACTACAGTATTTCCTTGAAGTCAGCATCGGGGAATACGGCTTCCGCACTTCAAAACCCTCAGGTCATTGACAATTACTTGCAATCCGAAGTTCAGTCAGGCAGGGTGGTGGGCCCCTTCTCTCAGCCTTCCTTCCCAGTCCTCCACGTGAGCCGTTTTGGCGTTATCCCCAAACGCCACCAACCTGGGAAACGGCGGCTCATCCTGGACCTATCTTGCCCAGCTGGCCACAGTGTCAACGATGGGATTGTGGGCAAGGATTATTCTCTGCAGTACATGAAGGTATACGACATTATTGCAGGCATAATGCTGCTGGGGCGGGGTTCCCTCATGGCAACATTCGATGTGCAAAATTCGATGTGCAAAATGCATACCGTATTGTGCCAGTCCATACAAACGATCGCCAGTTGCTGGGTATGAAATGGCGGGGTGCCTTTTATGTCGATATGGTCCTGCCTTTCAGTGTCAGGTCAGCTCCACATATCTTCACATGTATAGCCAATTTAGTAGAGTGGGTGGCCAAGCAAAACTACGATGTCACCTTCCTGATGCATTACCTTGATGACTTCCACACTCTTGGCCCTCCTGGTTCCTCTGTCTGTCAACAAAATCTGGACAGGCCTATTGACTGTTTTACTAAGCTTGGCATCCCCCTCCATCCAGACAAGCTAGAAGGGCCGGCGACGTGCCTAACCATCCTGGGCATCGAGCTGGACTCTCTTAATCTGCAGACGCACCTTCCCCAGGACAAATTGGATAGGATAACTGCCTTGTTGGAGGTCTGGTCACAGAAGCGTTGGTGTAGACGCAAGGAACTGGAGTCTCTAATAGGTCACCTTCAGCATGCCTGCAAAGTCGTACCCCAAGGTCACGCGCTGTATGATCAACCTACTGTGCGCCTTTCAATGAGATGACCACTCGATTCATCTCAATCAGGAGTTCTTCCTTGACCTAGTCAGGTGGCAAGAGTTTTTCCAGTCTTGGAATGGTTGCCGCTTCCTTCCGTACCCCCAGTGGGCTCCACTCCCCAACTTCGAGGTTTCTTCAGATGCTTCTGAGGCTCTTGGTTATGGAGCAGTCTTCCAGGCCATGCATGGCTCCCAACTCAGGTCTCTGAGTCTATAGAGTACAAGGAACTTTTCCCTATCATTGTGGCAGCGTGCCTCTGGGGTCCCCTATGGGCCTCCAAACGGGTCAACTTCTTATCAGATAACCGCTCAGTGGTGGATATTCTGCGGTCTGGCACTTCAAGAGCCCCTACCATCATGTCCTTGGTTCGCTATCTGTCCCTGTTGGCAGCTCATGACTCCTTCTCTTTCACTGCCTCCTCAGTTAGAGGGAAGTCTAACCCGATCGCTGACTCCCTGTCTCGTTTTCAGTTTCAGAGTTTTCGCCGGCTAGCCCCTCATGCAAACTCCATTCCGACCTAGATTCCAAAGCAGCTCCTTTCGGACTTGGAACTTTGTTGTCAAATAAATGCCACTTCTACTTGACTCAGGGTCTTGCCCCTTCTACCAGGAAAGTTTATGCTTCTGCCCAATGCCACTTCTTGGACTTCTGTGCTCAGGACAATAGCCTATCTCCTTTGGGATCAGCTTTTCCAGCCAGTGGAGATGTGCTCATCCGTTTCTGCTGTCATCTTGCCGATACTCTCCACCATTTGTCCATTAAGGTTTTCCTTTCAGCACTCCGGTCCCTTCACATCGAGGAGGGTCTGCCTTCTCCACTGGTTGGTTGCCTTTGGTTACAGTGTGTGTTGCCGGGTATCAAACGCCACCAAGGCTCAAATAGGCGTTAGCGCCAACCCATCACCATCGAGCTGATGCACATTATCTTCCAGTCCTTGAACTTCTCTGACTACAACCATACAATGCTTTGGGCAGCCTGCTGTCTTGGGTTTTTTGGTTTCTTATGCGCCAGTGAGTTCACTGTCAACTCCCCCTTCAATCCTGACATCCACCTTGCTGTCAGCAATGTCCAAGCTGATTCCCTAGTCAATCCAGGCAGCTTCAGGATTCAAGTTAAGCGCTCTAAGACGGACCCCTTTCGCCAAGGTTGCTATATCCACATTGGTGCTGGGAAACGTGATCTGTGCCCTGTACGTGCCCTTACCCAGTATCTACACGTCTATGACTCAACTCCTGGCCCACTCTTCCTTCTCTCTGATGGCACCCCCCTACATCGCCCATGGCTGACATCCAGGATTCAATCTATCCTCTCCACTGCTGGAGTCTCTTGTTGCTACACCGGTCATAGTTTCCGCATTGGCGCAGCTACTTCAGCAGCCTCTCGTGGCTTACTTGATCACCTCATCAAGATGCTTGACAGATGGTCCAGCGATGCTTATCAGCGATGCTTATCAGCGATGCTTATCAGCAGTCCTGGCAGGGACACTACAACAGCTTGCGCCAATTACTGTAGGCCCGTAACTGCAAATCCCTCCCCGTAACCACATTCTAGTAGAGATAGACCACCACACCGGGGACTACGTCCCCTACTCTTTTCGAACAGTGCATGGGTTCTTTAACGTCCCACAGAATCAATTATGAACAGTTGTGAGACGGGGCCTACGGTTTATCGTCCTTATCCGAGAAGACTAGAAAGTCTAACCATTTGCAGATGTCATTACAAAGGCAGCACTTTCTCTCCAATTATTTAAAGACCCTGAGTGTTGGTCCGGCCGGGGTTTGAACACGCGACCTCCCGCACAGTAGTCTGGTGCTCTACCACTAAGCTAACCGGTCGGCGGTCCTAGTTGTTGTTTTTTTTTTTGTAGGGTGCCTCAGGACTTTGGTGGTTCGGGGCCTGGGCTTCCCCCAGCCCTGAGCCCCTCTTCCCCTCTCCGATCTGGCTTGCGTCTGCTCGGAGAGTCCCTTCGGCTTGGAACAGGGGCTCATGGCTGGGTTGCGGGGATTTGCCAGCCATGGGGGCAGTATTCTATCTAGGGGCTGGCTGGCCACAGTGGAAGCCCCTGGGTATCCTAGGCACCCACTTTCCACTTAAGCGAGGCAGTTGGTTAAATTTGGTTAAATGTAACTTACATGTAACTAAGTTAACTACCACAAGCTGAGCGGTCAAGGGATCATAAGCATAGCGGTCTAGCGGTTCACAAGCTTAGCGGTCAAGCAGTCCACAAGCTTAGCAGTCTAGCGGTTCACAAGCTTAGCGGTCCACAAGTTAAGCAGTCAAGCAGTCCTCAAGCTTAGCGGTCAAGCAGCCCGCGAGCTCAGCGGGAATCCAGCAGACAATCCCTTAAGTGCAGGCTCACATGGTACGTGGTAGCTTCGTACACTACTACGATCTGCGAGTTCTTCATCGAGCGTTTGTGCAGTGGTCTGTGGAGCGGTTCATTTAGCGTCTTCCCCCCCTCTCCTCCCTTATTTTTTCTTCCTTCCACTGTTTCATCAGTGTGACGGGTGCCTGGAATGGGGGCTCATGGCTGGGTTGCAGGAATTTGCCAGCCATGGGGGCAGTATTCTATCTAGGTGCTGGCTGGCCACAGTGGAAGCCCCTAGGTATCCCAGGCACCCACCTTCCACTTAAGCGAGGCAGTTGGTTAAATTTGGTTAAATGTAACTTAACTAAGTTAACCACCACGAGCTTAGTGGTCAAGTGGTCCACAAGCTGAGCGGTCAAGCGGTTCATAAGCTTAGCGGTCCAGTGGTTCACAAGCTTAGCGGTCAAGCAGTCCACAAGCTTAGCGGTCTAGCGGTCCACAAGTTAAGCAGTCAAGCAGTCCTCAAGCTTAGCGGTCAAGTGGCCCACGAGCTCAGTGGGAATCCAGCGGACAATCCCTTAAGTGCAGGCTCACATGGTACGTGGTAGCTTTGTACACTACTACGATCTGCGAGTTCTTCGTCGAGCATTTGTGCAGTGGTCTGTGGAGCGGTTCATTTAGCGTCCTCCCCCCCTCTCATCCCTTATTGTTTCTTCCTTCCACTGTTTCATCAGTGTGACGGGTGCCTGGAATGGGGGCTCATGGCTGGGTTGCAGGAATTTGCCAGCCATGGGGGCAGTATTCTATCTAGGGGCTGGCTGGTCACAGTGGAAGCGCCTGGGTATCCCAGGCACCCACCTTCCACTTAAGCGAGGCAGTTGGTTAATACACGGTTACAATTTAAAGCTGCAAGCTTGTGGGGCCGTGTGTTCCCCAGCTACATGTGTGGTGTGTGAGGACTCAGTTAGGAGGCCTGGCCTATTTTTTGAGAAGTACATGTACCTTAATATAAATTGAAGCATACCATTTACATTTTACTTGTCTTGGTTATTATGCTTTTTCCCATTACAGAAAAAGAGGAGACTGACATAAGCCACAGAGCCATGTGTAACATACACTAAGCCACCAAAATGCACAATTTATAGATTGTCAAGATCCATTGCAAAGGTTTAAAGTGAACTCACCTTGGCTGAACTGTCCTGTAGCAGGATCTGTAAGAAGATAACTAATATTCTTGACAATAAAGCAAAGCCTTTAACACCAGTGACCAGGGCCTCTGATAAATTATCTGCCAAAAAATTTGGAAACAGCATTGTTTAGGATATATTGTTTAACATAGGGCGTCACAACAAAAACGTTTCATTCATCAAATTATTAATCAAATTAAAAATATATTTGAGAACTTTCCATTCTTTTCTGTCTCTTGACTGAAGAAATTGTGGGACAGGCAATGTACACTTGTCAATCAAATCCTACACTTACAGTATCCCAAAAGGGCAATGAAAGATTCATATATATTTTAAAATGCATTTATTTAATAATTCATGAAGGAAATACAAAAGAAATTAATTTTTAATGAGTTGAGTCTTTATATCTGATAAAGACACGGCTAAATTTTACATCCGATTTTCTAGGCCAAAATAACCCAAAATCTAAATTTTAGTGTAAGAATGGATACATGTAGATGTACAGTAAAGCTTTTTAAGCCGTTCAATAAATTCACAATTCGTGTTTTATCAAGTCCTAAAATATTCGGCTGCGCCTCATGTTTTAAACTTGATAAAACAGTCCTGTTCATTTACTAAACATTACATAAAAAAACAGATCAGTACATATGGATAACCAAGTCGTGAAAAGTTCTCACCTATGGAGATATGCAGTGTTTCCTTAGGAAAAAGGAGATCTCGGAAAGTGTGAACAAATTCTGCTATCATTGCTATATCACTGTATGATTCTGGTGTAATTCCATCAAGTAAATTTACTGGTTTGGGTGCAGGAAGAGGTTTTAAGTTCAAAAGCTCATTATCGTCTTGTTTCTGAAAAAAAGAGAAAGGTATGCAATATAATTCATGAAGTTAAGACAAGAAACCAAAGACAAGCATGATAAATGATTTAAGTTAATTTTTTGCTTGGGCAAGGTGGGTTTACAAATTATTTTATGATCTGATAGATTTTACAGGATAGGCAGACCAGAGGGCTCCAAGATGTCCTTTGTTAGGTCTCTCACCCTTCACCAATCTGTTATTAATACTGGATCTACTAGGAGTGATCACAGGTTTAGATATCAGAACCACCAAGCTGAAATACTTTACCACCATAACTAGACAACAAGCCCAAGATATTAATTTAATTTGTTTCTTTTAATCTCCTTTTGGTGTGGGAAGTAGTAGACTTCTAATATTTCTTGCCTCATCGATAAAACTCTCTCAAATATGATTGATACTCCAAAGACAACATGACAATTTGTCCTTACACAAAAACATGGTATCTAAATTTCAGTTTTTACTGACAAAGTATTTTCATTTTGACCAAACATTCACACAACACTGCAATCTACAATAGAGATGACATATTAATTTAGGAGGACTCACCTTCCTGTCATTAAGTCTTCCATTCAACTGCCTAGAGTAGAATGCACCCCAAAACAGGTTAATTAAAAGAGTATGGAATTTTATAATTGTAGCTGTAGGGAGGAAGAGGGTACAGGGGGGAATTTAGGGTTCAAGGTCCTGTAGGATATTCTATTGAAATGTGAATGTTGTGCCGCGTAGCACTAGGAACACAAATAGTGGAACAGAGAATTAACTCTGAAGTGTAAATTAAAGTGCTACTTAAACCATGAATAACCCACTGGGCGTTAGCCCTAGTAAAGGGAAACAGGGAACCACACGAGGCAAAGAAAAAATCTTTTGACCTCGGTGGGAATCGAACCCACGACCTCCGGATTAGATCTACCGTTACTTAGCAGATAGTTCATGAAACAATGCTGAGTTCCATAAGCTCAAAACAACAGTTAATGGACCATTTTAGGTGGATGAATATTACCTTTGAAGCTTTATTCTCTCAAATTTAACCATGGCTTTCTCATGTTCATTCATCATTTTCCTTACAAAGAAAAAATTACCCCCTCAACAGCCGTCTCTGATGAAACCACAGTCTCCCTTAAGCAAGAGCAACTCCAGTAAGCAATAAAACTTTTTTAATAATTTGCTAGGACTTGCAAAAATTAAGAGGCAATGCCAGGACCAATTGCACAAAATTTCAGGCTTACACTTGAAACTCTGCTAAGAGGACAGTGTGAAAGCAACAATTCTAATTAAAAAACATATTGTGTACAACAAGGGTATGTTTTCAGTATCAACTTGGATGACTGAAAGTAACTTTGCCAAATACAAAAATAGTACAACTGTATGAACTGATGTTTAATTCTTGCACAAAGTCAGTTTCAGCCAAACAACCATCATAAAAGACACCAAATAATATTCTCACCATTTTAACCTTTCTTTGTGAGCATTCCATTTCTCAGCCACATGATTTCGCTGAGGTGTGGGAAGATTACCAGTTAGACTGCTTGGAGAAGACAATTCTTGTGCTGTTTTCCTGATTAATGCATTGAGTGCTGTGGGTTTATCTTTCTGCAATGCTGCACTGAACCTATGGCGATACAGAAAACAAACTGTGAGTCAAAACAAGTCCAGAATATTATTTGATTACTACCACTACAACTACTGCCCCATCCCCCCTGCCCAACTACCCAACCCCTCCTCCCCCCTCTGTGCTCCCACCACAACCACCACCACTGCTAAGGTAAGTACTACTGTGGTGCTGTCACCACCGCCACTACCATTACTCAGTCTGTGAGTGCTTTTGTGCCCCATTCAAATTTTTATGTGCGGAGGTAAAAGCAGTGTACATTTATTTCACCATCATTACTGACATCATTGTGCAAATCTGCCGAACAGAGACTCCTAACAACAGCAATTCTAATATTAAGCCCTCGTAAGCAGCTTCTCCAGCCCTTTCAATGACTTTTGATGTAGGGGATGTGACTCAAAAAGCTTATTTTTTGGCAAGAACAAAGAAGACGACACCGGTGAATTTGGGTTAATGTATTCTTTGTTCAAGTGGCCGATTTCCTGCACTGAAGTACCTAACAGATTTGGTTGGCCTTCAGCGCTTATTGAAGAGGCTGCTACTCCAATCTATTGTAATACCGTTGAATACAAAGCTGAATACTACATGCCATAAAATCTTGAGCTCAACTCAAACATCTTACTACAAACTGAAACAAAATGCAGTCATCTCTGATTTGTGTCCTTCATAAAATTTATTGACTTGACACATGTACAGTAGAGTATGATGTCACAAAAACTAAATTTGTGAAATTATGGGGTATGTATATTCAGAAAAAAAAAACACAATTTACAAAAACCTACTTTCCAAAAATCAGCATTTTCTTACAGTTTGAGAGCGAGATATTAGCACTGTTATGCTCTGCTGACTCCATACAAATCCTTCTAAATTTTACTTATTTCTTAACGTTATGAACCAAGTCAAATTTAGAAGGATTTGTATGGAGTCAGCAGAGCATAACGGTGCTAATATCTCAGAGCCACTTTGCCTTTACATTATGATTTTTGGCAAGTTAGCATTTTTCATCTTGCTCTTTCTGAAAATCTCAACAAATCCCATAATTTCAAAAATTCTAATAATTGTGACGTCACACTTTAGCACTCTATAGTCCTTACCTTATATCAAGCATTTTGGATTTTTCATGCAAGACACAAGCCATCAGTGCACATGGCATGTTAAAGGCTTTTAAAATGTTTTATGGGACAATCTTAAAACTCATTACCACCTTAAAGTAAAACATTCCAGTTAAGAATTTCACCATAAAACAAAACTCAGGTTAGTAAAAATACACACCTACTAGCCCCTAGACCAGTGAGTTTAGTGGAAAAATAAATTTACCACAACTCTACAACTTTTTTTGTAGATTCAAGTTCTCACCAGGTGCTCCACTTACTAAGTGCTATAGTTTGTGTAGCTTTTGTAATTTAAACTAGAAGACTTCTAGGTATATCATAGTGGAGCTCCGGCGGCCCGAAGGGCCGCCAAGCGGAGCCCCATACCTATAGAAACCCGTCAACTGCTTTTCTCATGGTAAAAGCTGCTAGCGGTATTGCTCGTGGGCGCGCACGACGACGACGGTGGAGTTGCCCAATAATTAATAATATCCTAATAATAACCATAATAATCCAACATGGCGGCCATACTCCACCTGACCCAGCTGGGTCCCCAGCTCATCAGCTAGTTTGCAGCGTGCATTTTTGATATAGGACATCCGTGTCATGGCCAATTGACAGCTGTCAAAACAAGGTTTCCGCTGACCAGTATCACGTGGCCATATCGCGGGCTCAAGTTTAGAGCTCATGTAGGTCAGCTGTTTTTTTTTTAAGTTGACCGCTGACCATGTACTAGTTTTCGATTAGATCGCAGGCTCAAGCCAGGTTAATTTAACCAAAACGAGGCACCCAAACCAAAACGAGGCTTAATTTTCCGCGCGCGTTCTGCGGCTCGTAATTTCACATTCAGTTGGTTTATATTTATTATGACCAAAACAACTTCATCTTCTTCGAAGTTTGCGAAGTTTGTCTTTTAAGTCGCGTAAAAGGCATAAAAATCAATAACTAATTAACAGATACTCCAGAAGGTGAATTTTCAAGTCATAAAAAGGATAGCAAAACATTTGCCTCGGGAAACGCTTAAAACTTGGCTCGACTTGCATAATCGACGCCCGGATTGTGTGGTTGAAAAACAAAATGATTCAAGGCTTCAAGGACTTTCACTTTACCGCGGCACCTCGCAGCTCACCAAGAAAGGTCACTTAACAGTTCACCGGCATTAATGGGAGGAACGAGTAGCTCAAAGTTGGTGGAAGAAGTTCTTTCTTTGGACAAACCGTTTGCTATTTTTCCAGATGCGTGTTTTAACTCAAGTGGATTCGTATTTTCAACCTCTACAACACAGGTGACTGAATTAAATGAATTTAAGCTTAACATTAAATGGTTTAATCGTTCTTATTTTTGTTCAGGAAAGCAATTTGTATTTTTCTCTCGACTGGATATAAATAACAATCATCTCTACTCGTTTTGCAAGCAAAGAAGTAGTTGAATTGTTTGTTTGTTTTGTTGTTTTCATGCAAGCGAACGAGTGTTTTCACTCCGCTTGGCTGACTGTTTTCAGTGTTTTTCGACGTCGGTGCCTCAACAGCATTAAAAAAACTTTTGCCCCTAACTTATTAACAAGTAATCGCAATGAATCCTCGTAAAATTAAGCATTAAGCCCAGGCTAAACGATCAAACACTTCACTCAACATCGTGTTGGAAGATAATTTAAAACGGCTTTCTATGTTTGATCCATATGAAACATTTTCATCCAACATTTCTCTCTACGAACAAATGTTTGATCGTTTAGCCAACCCAACCAAGAAAGTGCACAGTCAGTAAAAAGCAAACCAAATGAAGAACGTGAAAATTTCAGCGATAACACGCAAAAAGTGTCCTGTGTACTCGCTTTGTCTTGAGTTTGGTCAAACATTGTCTGTTTTCCTGCTTGCAGAGGTTTCTCGCCCAAGGAAATTTGTTTATCGGCTAGTCACCCAAAGTTATGTTTGTCAAACACTATGTTCAGGAAAATATTTGATCGTTTAGCGGGGGCTTTAGTATTACTTGTGTTTTGCGCAAAGAACACAATTTCAGCATTTTCTGAAAACACAAATAATATCAATTCTTAATTTTTGTCAGCCCAGTGTGATTACCTATCCAACCATCGGTTTGTTTTCCTTTTTCTCTTTTCTCCGATATTTCACCTTATGTCAAAATTGCTTAACAATTTTTATTAACTTGCTACGAAATTGTCACTTGTCTATTTTCCCTACCTTCTCCAAAGAAACCTACAAACCTACGCATCGTCAGTGAATTTGTTTTCTTGTAATGTTTTGTTATTCTGTGGTTTGTGAATCGTTGACTGCTCTAAACGATCAGGTTCATACTCTACGGACCGTTATGTAAAAACTTAAGATTGCTTAGTAATTTTTCTAGCTTACTAGAAGCTTACTTGTCAGCTTTCTTCACCCTTTCCAAGAGTCTTCGAACAAACATAGGCGTCCAGTTGTTTTGGAATGTTTTAATGTTTTGACGTTTTTGAACCGCGGTCGATTGCTGTTGACTGCTCTAAACACAAAATATTGGCGCAAGGAAAGCCATGCGAAGTTGCTCAATACCAGTAAATAAAATAATAACCATGGAGCTCCGCTTCTAGGCTTGGCTAAATCTATATCTTACTCATGATTGACTCCCACCACTGACTACACCTTAGAAAAGGCCTTGCGTCCTCACTTCCATATCACTCAAAAGGCATCTGGGAGAGAGCCACAATAGGTCTCTCATCTTGGATTTTTTTTACTTACACCCATTGCCTAGTATCCAAAAAAGTTGGTGTTGAGCACTGTGCATTGTCTAGCTTTTTCTTTGTTTTTTTTTAGTGAAATGTAACTTAAAATTAACTTACAGTCATTCTAGAGATATCATTTTTTCAGCCCATGACACAAAACTTACATTTCAGACAATGTTTTCTGTTTCTTTGCTTTAATCTTTGGTGATGAGGGTACTGTCTTTTCGTCATCTCGTTTCTTTGTCAGGTCTAACAGGGTTCTCTGCTTCATTTTACTGGCTGACTGCTTTACGTTAGCAGGTGTGACACTAACCTTTGAGTACGAGAAAGAGAGCAGATTTGTTTCATTACACTCCTAAAAGCTGCAAGTGAAGAAACAAAAACAACAACTGCATACTGGGACTTTTGCTTGAGTCAAAGTACCCATGCATATTAAAATTACTATGTTTTACCTTCTTTGCAAAGGACACAAAGTCATCCTCAGAATCATCAGTGAGATTCACTAGATCAGGTCTTTGCATGGCTTCTGCTTTCGGTACCTTGATCTTTTTCTTTGATTCTGTTTCCTTGATACAGAGATCTTTCTTCTTGTTGTTATCCTCTATTACTGACACACATTCAACACTTTTGGAAGCAGCTACATCTTTGAGCAGTTTATCCCCTCTTCCTTCTACTACCTTCTTGCACTTGCCACTTTTAGGAGACTTGCTCAGTTTTTTAACAGACTGCAATAAGTTCGACTTGGGACTCTTGCAGCCAATGACAGTCAAGTCATTTGTATCATCCGCAATAACCACCGGCTTTGTTTTATTACTAACACCTTCCTTGATGACAGAGATCTTTTGGGCAGAGCTTTGCCCAGATCCTTTCCATGGAGACTTAACAGGGGTCAACACTAATCTACATTTTACTGGGGTTCCTTGGAGTGCACCAGAAGGTGTTTTAACATCATCCTTCCTCAAACTTGATAAACTTTTGTCAAGGTCCTTTTCAACAGGTTTATGCCTTTTATCAGAATTCTGGCTGAGCTTCTTAGAACTTGCTTTAAACAAACTTGAGGTAATTGTGTCGGTGCTCCTAGAAATGCCACCTGTGCTTTTTCTAAAGGAGTCAAGTTTTCTTTGTGTTGGATCCATCTTGTTGACCTTAGGTTTTGCTTGCCCAGAGCTCTCATCCAGAATTTTCTTCTTTGTCTTCTGACAGCTGTTGGTCCTTTTTGTGGGTGTCTTGGATTTGGGAGTAGTTTTCTGGAAATTCAAACAAGCACACATTTTGTCAGTCAAAAAATGTCAAAAATGGACAGTGAACACTTTTGGAAATTTTGCCATGTGTACATGATTTGAGTGTGAAAGAAATAATACATGTAATATTAAAATTTAAAATGTGTCAGTGTCACCATGTTGTTATAGACACTTTATAATCACTTTATTTAAGTCTCAAATCTTTCTAGCTGAGCACAGAAGCTGTACTAATTGAGGAGACTAAATCAAATCAACACTAAATCAAATGAAATCAAATCAAATGTTGGTTTTTGGTGAGAGGGGAAAACCGGAGTACCCGGAGAAAAACCTCTCGGAGCAGAGTAGAGAACCAACAAACTCAGCACACTTATGATGCCGAGTCCAGGAATCGAACCCGGGCCACATTGGTGGAAGGCGAGCTCTCTCACCACTGCACCAACCCTGCTCCCCTCATTATTTGTCTCATAAAACCTCAAAAGTCCCAAATGGACAGGTGCAGCCTAGTCAGACATTACAGAGCCCTAAGAATGTTGTGTGTGACATTTGGTTCCTGTTGGTAATTTCAACATGCTTCCAAGAAAGAGACACATTTCATCAGTGGAGGTTGTGGTAAAGACACTAAGACATTGTCTGTCAGTGGTATTTATATGTGATTTGGCCACTTTCAAACTAGAGCTGAGCTGTTATTTTGTTTGTTTGTTTCTTTGTTTGTGTTTTTGCTTTTTAACCTAAATATGCTTACAAATTAAATAAGACACGCCTAAATTATCATTTTATCGTTGTATTTTTCTTGAGGTGCCTGTAGCCCGAATAAGCCCTACTGGTTTCTATATAGGCATCCTCACCTAATGCTTTTCTTTTATCGATTATTTAATATCTCTTGTAGTTTAATATATATTTATTTTGTAATTTAAAACAACAAGTGGCAAAAAATAAACTGAAACTGAAACTGAAACAGAGCTGCACTTGTAAAGGAATGATTTCAAACTACTTAACCAGGAGTTGTCAATCTTGACATATTACATTTTCAAATTTGTTGCAGAGGGATTGAGTTGTTTAATATGATTCATCAGCAAAATCATTGTGTCCAAAGAACTCACTTTCATGTGACATGATAGAACTGAGGATCATGTTTTCCAATATTATAATGGGTTGTTTTGTTCACCCCTGCTTGACCTGATCAGTGATGAAAAACAAATTAAACTAACCTTGTTGAAAATCAAGGAAAAGTCATTCAGCTTGTCAGTAAGGGAATATTTCTTCACCAAATCAGCCTGAAAAATAAAAAGATGCATTAGGTATTTATTAGCACAGGCCAATGCCTGGTATAAATGATCTATTTTACATCATCCGGCCCTGTCAGAATGTGTCGGCAGCCGACAAATTTGCTGCATACAGTCAATTATTTGCTCCTTACTCCATGCTTGGACTTCACTGTGAGTTCTCTATAGCAGGCAAGGTTTGCTGGCAGCTTCTGCCTACTTCTCCAGCTGTGCTGCCCACTACAACAAAACATTTTGACAGGGCTGAACATGACTAAACTATGATGAAAACTGGAAAATACAGCCCTGTACAACATCATGATCTTTTACGGTTATGAGGAGTACTGTTACTTCCTCAAAAATGATGGAAAGCTATTCAATATTGTTGCTAATGTTAATGCCACTGGACAAGTGAATATCCCAGTGATAAGAATTTGGGTGGATGGAAGAGTTGCTCTTAGACCATGAACTTACTAAACAACTTGTCTGTTGTGTTTCTTCACTAATCTAAATGCTCTTCTGATTCTATACAGAAAGGCTTGGCAGAAAAGAGATACTTCTGATCCCTACATTAAATTTAAAATGCTTGGTTGTCCTATTTAAAGAATCCATTCATGGCTAATTTTCAACTGTGTACCTTGACCACCCAAGGGCTGTTGTCACTTGACCAGGCAGTTTCTGTGTTAGCTCTGATAAAACACTTCAGCATCTCTGGTGATGGTAGTTTCTTTAGACGTCTAAAAATGTGGTAACAAAACATTAAAAAAAGCATCACCAACTACAGCTACTGCAAACACCTACAGCCATGTGCAAAGTTGAAAGAGTGTTCTGCCACAAAGGCATGAATTACCTTGGTGACTTCATTCAGCACCCTTCTTCACAAAGAGTAGTTCCCATCTTTAAATAACATTGAAACTGAAATGTGTGTCAGTGGCGTAAGCTGATAATTTTCCCAGTAACGTAGTGAACAACTCCTCAAAAAATCTTACTGTGTTAGTTTCTACCTGTATCAAAATGCTTACTAGCCAAGGTGCATTTAGAGGCCCAAATGCTTGTATTAAAAAAAACATACATGTAAGAGTCCTAATAACAACTGTCTTCAGCAATCGGGAGAGTTGAAAACACTGAACCCGCTCCGTGGACTACCCACTGATCCCCACTCCATGGACTACCCAAGGGAGTACTCCACAGACTACCCTATGGACTACTCCGCAGACTACCCCTGTTAAGTCGCCAAGATGGCGACTGAAGCAAGTACGTCTCTTGTATCTTTTTACCGTAAGAGTAGTAGTCCGTGCAGTAGTCCATAGGGTAGTCTGTGGAGTACTCCTTGGGGTGACCCCCACAGAGTGGGGTCAGTGTTTTCAACTCTCCCTCAGCAATCACCTATCCATGAGCTCTGCCCCCACCCTCTAGGTTCTGAATTGAGTTTTAATCAGCTGGATTGTCTTACTTGATATCTCCTGGCAGGACGTTTTTCACGCCTTCTGGAATACTCTCACAAGCTATGTCATATTGCAAATCAACTTTCTGAAAACAAAACAATATTTATAAATTGCATTAACATGGCTGTGTGGACAGAGGAAAACTTGGAGAACCTATTGATTGACTTGATGATCAAATGAATTTCCATTCTTTAAACAAAATTATATTAAAATGCAACTTCAATTAACGTGAGTTCAATTCTCTTCAAATGAAACTTGTGATATTTTGACACCACAAAAATAAGTAGGGCTACCTTTCCCAATAAAATACTAGAACAAGGATTTTTATTTCAAAAACTTACATTTGGATGCGTTTGTACCAGGTAATGTAACATGAGTATGAACAGTATCTTTTCAAAAGTAAATTTTGCAAACTAACTATCAATGATACGTTTTAGATGTGCCTTGGTGTTGTTAACAAGGCATTTGAGCATAAATGTATGTTTTATGTTGTAATTGCCAAAATTATACTGGCAAGATAACAGAAAGTTGTAATAATTATTGTGGTAATCATGTGTGCAGGCAAAGTTAGACCCTCCAAATAGCAGCCATACAAATAAAATATTCACCTACATGTAATTTGTTGAAAACTCAAACTATCATAAAATCTCTCCCTTATGATTTTGCTTTCAAAATTGAGATCTATAACTTTGGTGAGCACTTAATGTTTCTCGTATTGTATCTGAACTTACTATTTTATAGTGTATTCTTTAGATTGCCATCAGTTTTTTCAGATGGCCTAAGGCAGTGAAATAATTATAACTTAAGGGGACCACACTCTCCCTATGGATTTTATAGACACATGTCCCTGTGAAAAAACCCTTGTGGTCTTTGTCAGTTAGTTCACAAGTGTATTACCGAGTTTCAATAGCACTAAAACTTTTACATCTTTTACATCTTGGTGGTTACTAAAAGATTAACAAACATGAGATGCAACATTTCTTGAATGCAGTAATCATATGTATCATGTTGTTTTTATTACCTTCTCAAGCTTTTCAACTTCTGAGTTTTCCTTGTCACTTGAGGGAGAACTAGGGGTACTAGAAAGCTGATGAGAAATTCATAGATACGTGATTGTACCATTTGCATACTACAATAGACTCTTGTTTCAAGAATCAAATACCATGCTACTCCATTAAGCCTGGTTTTCACTAGCATTGCAAGCACAAGCGCAAACATAAGCGCAAGCCAAGAGCACTTATTTCACTGTGAAAATGGGCTTAATGCAAGCATAAGCATAAACATCAAAATTTTTCCTTTTCTTTGTGCTTGCGCTTAAATGCTTGCGTTCACTTGCGTAGTGTTTGTTTTCACTTGGCATAAGCTACTTATGCTTGCGCTTCTGCTTGCGTTGCTAGCGAAAACCAGGCTTTAGCCCCCAAGACTGATCAGCACTTGACTTCTCTCCCCAATAAGAGCTCATTATAAGTAAAGTCCATGAAAATGACAGAAATAACCACTAAAGAAAAACGGTTTTCACTGTTCTTAAATACAATTCTCCAAACTGAGACCATAAGGAAATGCATGGAACTAGTAACAAGAACTTGCATATTGAGATCTTAAAGGAGCAGTGTTATGGCCGAGCATGCGCGATGATTCTCTCGAGTGAGTAACAGATTTTTCATTTGTCTGCCAACTTCTATTTGGTCCATAGGATTGATTTCGGCCAGTATTCCTTATAATGCGCTTTGAAGCCTCAGTTATATTTCTCCTTTGGAGTTTCTTTTGTTTGTGCTGTCCCATAGGATGGCATTATATGGAGATATACTGGCAATTGAAATCTCCCTCACAATGAAGAAACTTGAAAAAACTTGCCAGCTTTTTCAAGTTGATGTATCGCCTGCACATGCGTGGGATAGGTGACACTGTTCCTTTACTTTCTTATCTAACACCAATAAATAATAATCTTATTCATACTACACTACAACTCCAGTTGTGTCACAGGGTAACCCTTGTAGAACCAATCATATTTTAAGCCTATGTTTATACTATTTTTTAACTATGTTAAACTATTTTGTTGCTATGTTTTGCTTGAAACCATCTATTTTATTGCTATGTTGCCAAATATATAAAATAGTCCATGGTATTTAAAGCATATCTCTCAACTATGCGAAAGCTATGTCAGAATAACATAGTTTCTAAATAACTATTTTAATACTATTTAGCTTACTGACATGGTCCTAAAGTGCCTATTTTTTCACTATTCAGAAAAAATTTTTTGTCCCAACAGTCGACATACATTTTAAATAGATACTATTTATTCACTATGTACCGGTCTCAAATAGCTTTAAAATATCGCATTGATGAGATATTTGGAGGCAAACATTACATAGCTTGTAAATAGATGCTATTTAAAACATATTTTTCAGGTGTTATTCATCACTGTGAGCCAACAAAATAGCATTAAAATAGTCCCAACAGTCGACATACATTTTAAATAGATACTATTTATTCACTATGTACCAGTCTCAAATAGCTTTAAAATATCGCATTGATGAGATATTTGGAGGCAAACATTACATAGCTTGTAAATAGATGCTATTTAAAACATATTTTTCAGGTGTTATTCATCACTGTAAGCCAACAAAATAGCATTAAAATAGGTCTTAATTTTCTGTTGTTTAAATGCTACAGGAAATGTGCTATTTAAAAGCTATTTGGTTCCCTGAGTGCTTTGGTGAGAAATGAAATAGAATTTGAATAGCCTATGTAATCTCTATGTCATGGATTTCATATCTGGGCAGGATTAAAGTTCAAACAACTGATCACAGTGTAGGGCAGGTAATTAAATTATTAAAAAATGTTGAGATTGGTATCATGGAAAGTATTCTCAAATTATTTATCTTCAGCACCTTGTCACCTTAAATTCTAGGTAAAGTGGGCTTACATTAGTGTTTCCCAAGTCAATGGCCATGCCAATCGTCTCTGATGAAAGGTCTTGCTGCACGTCTCTTAGTCGAATATCATCATCAACAGTAGGTTAATGAATTCCCTACTTCGTCGACATTTAGTAGTTTTTGGTATTTCATCTTTGGAGTCATACAGCCAACATTTCTCCACTTTGAGGTTGACATTTTTCACGATCTGTTAGCGTTTTATTCAGAACGATCGAAATTCGTGGCCGCTATCTTTATTCTTGCCTGGTTACAAAGTTGCTAGGTTACCCAGTTGTTAGTGCGGTTTGTCACCTCTGAATCAAATGAAAAGTATGTCCGTTTGTCGGCTTGTAACGCGGCATAACTTCAAAGAAGGTGTGATGTTTCAAGATCCAATGGAAACCTTTGCCTTTCTAAATCAAAATCGCGATTTTTGATGTGTGATATTTCACAGCGTCCACTTGCGATTGAACTACTTGGTGAGCCTTCGTGGCGTTTCTTTTTACGGAAATTTCACTAGACTTTGCTGTTGAGTGTGCTGTTGAGTTTCTTCCATGAGTCAGATTGACGTTCAAGTTCATCTGAAGTTCTGCATCGATCAAGGTACGTTTAAAGCTTTATAAACTTCTTATTAAGCTTAGTTGTTGAGCGATTTGCAAGTTTCCACTGGAATGGCTGTTTAAACACGTGAGAACTTTTAGAAGATCAGTTAGCCTGACATTTATCGTGTGGCATGGATTGCTCACCTACTCCTCGCTGATCTCTAAGATTAATTAAGATTTATATAAACTTATAGGTCTACGTTGGAACTTTTTTTTTGATAACCACGTACAGGTATCCAAAACATTTCGCATCATTCTCAAACAGTAAAACAATTCAGCAGATCAAGGTTGGCCACTGCACTATATGACAAGTTATTGGCATGGAGTGACACATAGAAAGCTATTTTCTTAATGTTTTCACCATATGCATATCAGAGAAGTTGAGTGTGTTGGAGAGCTGTTGTTTTCTGGCTGCCTTAAATATGGCATACCCCTTATTCTTTCCTGGTTTTGAGACAGATAATAGGGAATGATTTCCACACAGCCCCATTCATTAACTTAACTATACATGCATTAAGCATTAAGCAGGCCTTGAGGTTGAACCCTCATTCACCAAGAGTCTACTAAAAACAGGGTATCAGTACATGTCCCTACACTATTCTCTTTTAAGACCCATAAACATGTCTGTTGAACTCTTGAGTCGTGATGGTGGCCCATTTCACCTTGCAGCGTTTTTTTTTTGACAAAGTTGACACCCCCACCTTCTTGAAAAGAAAACTGCTAATAATTTTTATTTATAAACCTTGGCGACCTATCTGATAATTTTTGGTACTTCCATGCAAGGTTCTAATAAATATTGACTGAATTTTTTTTTTCAGGGACAAAAGATGGTGAAGGAAAAGACCAGGTTTTAGGCTTCCATTGTAATTTATTTTGTAGAACTTTTTTCTCCATAGGTTTTTCTGAACAAGATTTATAAAATATTTCTTTGGAATAAATTGCATAAAATAAAGTATTTTGAATTTCGTTGATATGGTTCTCGGTCTACAGTTGTTGACTGTGGTTCAATACTCAGTTATCTCCAGTTATCTCTTCCTATGTCAATGCTATGTAAATGATATTTAAAATCTATGTTAACTCTACCAATGCCCATGTTTTAAAGGCTATTTATAATGCATGTTATACCTATTTTAAAGCTATTTAATTCCTATTTTAGCTGGAGGTAGTGTCAAGTTTCTTACTTCTCTCTATGTCAATGCTATGTTAATTATATTTTGAACCTATTCAAACTCCATTGATGCCCATGTTATATGTTAAATCTATTTTACAGCTATTTAAATACTATTTTATTCTATTTCACTTCACAATCCATGACTACTTAAAACATATTTTAATGCTATTTGAAGTCTATTTCCTTTGCTTGTAAAAACTACTTGGTTAGTAATGCTAAAAAAAATAGTTTTTAAATAGACTATTTAATGGTTCCATTTGAATAGTAAAAAAATAGGATTTAAATTCATTTTAAAAAGCAAAATCATAGCTCTAACATAGTCCTTAAATATATGACCTTGTATGATTTCTAAAATAGTTATAAAATATGCCCTAAATACCATTTAAATAGATTTCTGACATAGCATTTACATAGTCAATAAATAGTGTTGGATTCTACAAGGGAAGGTAAAGTAGGCAGTTGAAACTACAACAAAGAAGAGCAAAAAACATGTTCCAAAATCCATCAGGCCAGGCCAGTAGCCACTTTACTTTCACCTATAGTCTGTAGTAACCAGATGTTACAATTAAGATGAACAGTTCTTGACAGAAAAATTCATCTTGAAATTAA
This sequence comes from Pachyseris speciosa, assembly GCA_016490735.1. Lineage (NCBI taxonomy): Eukaryota > Metazoa > Cnidaria > Anthozoa > Scleractinia > Pachyseridae > Pachyseris > Pachyseris speciosa. The sequence continues at coordinate 1,371,918 of JAEMWC010000097.1, forward strand.
AATAGCTACAAACTACCTTAAAACTTCAGACTTACATTTTCTGAGGCAGTGCTGGCAAGACTTGTATGATGGACCCTTGATACTTTACCTTGGTACCTAAAAATTAAAGCAGTTCAAGGAAACATTGTAAGGGACTACTGCTGGCCACATACCGATGGCTCGGTAGGACTGACCAGTTTAGGGTTTGCCATGTTGATTTGCTTTGTATGGACTTATTAAGGATGGACTATACTTATTATCGTAAGTCTGTTATCTTCTGTTATGATCAGCTTTATTGTTTACATGTATGTCATTTAGTGTACCTGTACTGTATTTTATTCCATAGAACTGTTTCATCGTTGTTATTAAAGCAAGCAGATAATCAAGGAGTTCTCTTCAAGAAACAGTTGATCTCATGATCATGGTAGTCATCAAGTGCTCTGTGCCTGACTGCACATTCGCTACAGGCAATGTCTCCAAAGCTCTGGCAACTGCCCTTTTAACTAATCACGACCCGGCCCACCAAATCTGGCACCTACCATCGCAGATGCTACCCCAGCACCTATAGCTTCCTAAGGACCAAAACTCGAGCGGCCCAAGGTCAATGTCAGAGTCACAATCAAAGAGTGGAACAAGAGATGCTGGGAGGTTTTCCGGTCAGGCGTAGGTATCGACGACTCTTCCACGCCCTCCCAACTGTTCCAGTGCGCTGGAACTGAACTTGGGGACAGCATTCTCAAAGCCAACCCCAACGCAACTTCTGAAACCCTACCCCACTTGCTTGCCGCCATGCAATCCTTAGCAGTCATCCCAGTTGCCACTTGCATGGTATTCACAGAGCTTCTCCAGCTACAGCAAGAGCGTGATGAGCCTTTCCAAACCTTCACAGCTAAAGTAAAGGGGAAAGCAGAAACCTGTTCTTACATGACCACATGCACCTGTGGTGCTTCGGTCAACTACACTGACCATGTCACCTGTTACATCATCCTGAACGACCTTTACAACACTGACATCAGGAGGGAAGTGCTGGGCATAGCGGGTATCCTCAACAAACCGATAAACAAGGTCATTGCCTTAGTGGAAAACAAAGAGATGGCCCGTAATGCCCTTCCCTCCCCCTCACTATCCGCTTTCTCTTCCTTTCAGAAGCAGAGGAAATCACCACCGAACCCCGTCACCACCCCCTCTCAAGTGGATCGGGCCAAGGAAGCGATATGCCCCAGCTGCCATAATGCTTTTAAGGTCTTCACAGAAAGGACCCAAGGCTGGAATGAGAAACCCCACCAAATGTGTATCACATGCTACATGGCCAATCACCGTAAGAAATATCTGCATCGCCAGCCTCCACCGCACCCACCCCAGGCCCCAGGGGTCGACGCCACAGATGCAGAGACAATCTCACAAATAGCAGCATTCTGGACCAAGAGTGCCCGACACTCCCAAGTCCCTCGAAGATGTTTCCACAACCGGGCCAAGATCATACACGTCATTGTCACAAAACCATCAGCAGTGAGACTGGACCACAACATCTTTTCCAAGGGGGAGTGGAGATGGGCTCGCTTACGGTCCTAGTCACCATATTGCTTGTTCAACCAGGCAGGACCAGCAGCGGCACTGGCAACACCGCCTCAAACATCCATGCCATAGGATGGTCATCACACAAAAGCACGACATGTGGCACCTCAAGATCAGACACCTGCTCGGCAAGAGTAACCACGCTGCTGATGCCACCTCACCCTTCCCAATCCTGCAAAGAGAACATTGTCTCTCTCGGATCACCAAGCTTCCCCGACATTGCAGAGTTAGCATTGATGAGTGTAATCCGCAACAACACCCAAGAGCTAGGTACTACCTTCTGGTCCCTCCTTGCAAAAGAGACAGCTGCGGACACCTCTCTGGGCCGTCTCTTGCAGTCCATTGAACAAGCGCAACCGATTGAGAGCAACCAACCCTGTCCTCACAAGCCTTCAGCCTATCTGCGAGTCCATCTACTCAGAGGGGGGTGTGCTTTTATACCAAGACCATGTCATGGTCCCCAGTCTCTATGCCACCGAATCTTACAAAACCTACACACGGCTCATCAAATCACCTCCATAATGGAACAGCGTGCCCATGACATTGCCTACTGGCCAGGAAAGTCCATGGACATCTGCGAAACCAAGGAGGGATGCACGGACTGCAACAGAAATAACCCCTCAAAGGCCACCACGCCGCCACTTCAATCTACACCACCGTCATCCCCATTTGAAGCTGTCTTCTCCGACTTCTTTGACAAAAGAGGCTGCCATTACCTGGTCATAGGCGACCGCCTCTCTGGCTGGGTGGAAGTCGTAAGCTCACCAGCTGGGGTCAACCTCGCAGGCTGCGCTGGCCTGGTTTGCCATCTTCGTTCCTTATTCGCTACATTTAGTGTTCCAGAGGAGATCTCAAGAGATGGCGACCCAGAGTTCACCACTAAAGGTACACAGGACTTCCTACGCCTCTGGGGTATACGACACCACATGTCCTCCACCAGCTTCCCTCAGTCGAATGGCAGAGCAGAAGTTTCAGTGAAAATCGCCAAGCGCCTCCTGATGTCAAACACAGGCCCCACAGGCAGCCTCGACCATGACCATTTCTTGCGCGCCATGCTACAACTGCACAAATGCCAGACCTGGATTGCAACCTATCACCCACGCAGATCATATATGAACGCCCCCTAAGGAGCACGCTTCTGTTTGTCAACCCCCTTGAGAAGTTCTCCAACCCTCACATCCAACCCCTCTGGCATCAAGCATGGGCAGCAAAGGAGGAAGCTCTCCGTACACACATCACCCGCACAACTGAGTCTCTGACAGCCCACTCTTGCCCCTCCGCCCCCCTGGCCCTTGGTGAGAAAGTCTTGCTGCAGAATCAGCAAGGCCACAACCCAACCAAGTGGTTGATATAGTTTAAAGGTTAGTTAGGTTATGATGTAAATATGATGGATTTTGTAACTGATGAATATACCGTGTCAAAATAAAGTTAACATACATACATACATACATACATACATACATACATACATACATACATACATACATATATACATACATACATAGCAGCACCACCTACTAGCAGCACTGACTAGCGACCACCCTCACAGCCTCCTGTTGTGCCACCACTATTTCCCCCTAAGTCTACACAAACCATGGCCATGGCACCTGACTGCTCACACAGTCCACACCCCAGCAGTGTCATCCATCACCCTAGCGAGACAGCCACAAGACTATGGCCCCAACCTCGACATAGCATCCCAGGACTTCCATTCACCAACAGGTAATGTTGAGGACTTCTCAAATTCCCCACCAACAACCCCACTGCCACCTGACCCAGATCGACATCCTCGCCATATCACGGCCACCCAAACGGTATGAACCAGAATCAGGGAAATGGGTCTACTGAGTCCTCCTCCCCTCTTCTTCAATTGTGCCACTCTAGTACCTCGGACTGGGTGGTGGTGGGGGGGGAATGAAGGGACTACCACTGGCCACATACCAAAGGCTCGGTAGGACCGGTGACCAGTTTAGGGTCAGCCATGTTGATTCATTTTGTATGGACTTGTTAAGGACGGACTATACTTATTATGGTAAGTCTGTTATCTTCAGCATTACTGTTTATGTTATTTAGTGTACCAGTATTGTATTTTATTCTGTAGAACTGTTTCATTGTTGTTATTAAAGGAGGCAGATAATTGAGGAGTTTGCTTCACCAACCACAATGAGACTTGTGCCACAATTGGCTAAGTCAGGCATCCATTAACCAAACTCAGTCCACCAATTTCCCACAAAAGGGACAAAATTCGCAGGGCCTAAAAATTACCATGTAGAACACCACACAATCACAAACAGTGCAATGGCAAGAATTTAAGAATGTCCAGAGATGCCCTGGTCACTACTGAGTGATCAGTAGTGTTTTGGTGGGATCACTCTTTGTAACAACCAACAAATTGATCCTTGACAAACAAATTAGTGAACTGAATGGCGAATAACATATTGATGAATTAAAGAAGTGTAGTAAAGTTAAGGAAAGCGTGGCACTTAGCTCAGTGAAATCTCATCTGGTTAATTTAGTTGACAAGTAGATCAATCACCACTTAATACATATCTGAAATATGATCATTGTCGTATAAGCAAGCATGCTAAAATGTTGTGTACATGTGCGTAGGAAACCTATAATAATACAACATGCCTTCAGAAAGGAACAACATAGGAACTTTCAGTTGGATTAATGTGATTTTAATCGCCTAGTTTCTCAGGATATTCGTAAGTAGATTAGCTTAGACAATGCATTATGTTCACATCCAAAGTACAGGTTGGTAGGTTGTTTACAAGGATGTGAATCCAGTATTTTCCCTTGCATATTTAATCACGTGTAGTCAGCTACCATTATGTATATACTGTCAGCACTTTGATTTAGCAATAAAGTTAGAATGTAATCAGGACTTGAGTGTGTTCAAGTTGAGTCTTCCTTGCTCCCTTTGAGTGCTGTTAACCCAAAACACCGACCACGTCTAACCTTACCAAACATTCGACACTTATCTGTTGACCATGATACCCTCCCGTTTACAACAGAAAAAAACTACAGCTGGATGATGACATAATTAGATGGTTTAACATATTACAGGTTGCTACACCCATCCTATGATATTACTGCTTGTTTTTGACACCATCAACAAAAACCACATTGGATTGCCAATCAAGAGAGAACAGTAGTGCATCTTCTGTATCACTGATCTGACTGATCTGTAGTCACAGGTTTGAAAGACATCTGTCTCCAAAGCAAAGATTGTCACACAAATTTCCTTTTAGTACATTTGTACATAACCTACTGTTTAAGTCTGAAAGAAGTAGTGACTGTTAAGGGTTTCATTTCAAGTTGATTTGTTTATTAACTGAATTCTAAATTTGTCTTTTTTCTGGCTTTTAATTCAGTTTCACATTAATTTATTGTATTGAGAAAATAATACATTTTTTTAAAGTCAGTTTCTTACCAATGTCCACCAACACAACATTTTACAGGCTCATTTTCAAAGTACTCCTTCTCCAGATGCTTGTACAACAGTTGAGCCAGAGTTTGCAATCCACTTGAACCTTTGAAAATCAAACAAAACAGAATTTTAGTGTTTTCGCACCAATTCTTGCACAAATTTCATACCCATCAAAATGAGAGGATATGTGATGAGGGAATCACTAGCATTGGAGTGGGTGAGAAATTGAAATCATTTTGTAAGTGTAGTGTAATGCCTGCATTGCAAATGGAAGTTGGGTGTTCAGGGACCCGGGGGCTGGTACCACAAACCCAAACCCAGGTCAGTAGAACACCCCATAAGCCTGCCCTACCTGCAACCCAGCCACGAGCCAAGCCTACCACACCCAACCTCAGACCAAGCACCCATCACACTGAACTAGGAGTTCAGTGGAGGAAAAAAACCAAGGGAGGGGAGGGGAGGGAGGGGAAATACTGTACTTGAAAACACATGAGCTATAATGCCCTGTGTGCATAGCAAAGTAAAGCTACAAGCACATGCAAACGTGCACGTATAAACTATCATGGAACCACCACTGACCACTGGACAGCCCGAAGACATCAGACATTAGCCAAGAACATAAAAGAACACACGAACAAGCCAGAAGCCTACAAGGCTGCCGGCAACCCAAAATATACATGCAAATGCTAATGCTAATGTGAGGCCAAGCCACGCCAATAACTGAGCAAACTTGCTCCTAGTCATTAACTAAATTAAATTACATTTAACCCATTTAATAAATGAGCAGGAGTGTCTTATCAAAGGAGCAGAGTCACACTATTTGGCAACTTTATAAAAAGCTAGAAGGTGTCTTCGCATCAATTGAATTTTAAACATAACGGTCTAGTTTTGTTATTTAAGACTGTTTGAAGGTACTGAAACTGTTTCCTGTCGCCTGTTGCTATGGATGGCAAGGATGGAAATGGATTGAAACTTGAAAAAATGGGCCTATTTTTTCAAGTTTTGATGCTGTCTTCAAAAAATCGTCTAGAAATTTATTATGGTTAGCCCTCTCTGATAAAATTCATTTGATATCTTCGTCATAGTTTTACAGAAGCGTTAATTTTTGTTTATGAGTAAAGCCTCAAAGTAATGATTTTAGCACAGAATTGACCAAAAACAGCAAAATCCTCGTGACACTGCCCCTTTAAGGACTAAGTTTAAGTTATGGTTTTAGATAGCTTAGGTAGATAGTTTAGGTAGCCAACTGTACTGTAGTTGTTTTTGTTGTTGTTGCGTGTGTTACTTGTGTCCAACCTGTCTTTTAAATTAATCTTTTTTACTTTGGCTTTCTACTTTCGTTAGCTTTCACAGTTATCAGGGAAGCCATTACTTGTTTTATAATTTCACTTTCTTTATTGTAACTTGTTCTGTTAGGAGAAGGGTAATAAAGTTGTTGTTGTTCTTATCAAGTTCAAAACACAAGGTGTAGCCAAACAAGTGTTTTAAACACAACCTGCACCTTTTTTGAATGGCTTCAAAAAATTCTGTTGTAGATCTATCCATTTTTGAAATGTATTATAATCCTTCAGTTAATTATTATTTTTCCTGGGAAAATCATCGCTAAAAACACAGCCATATTTTATCAGACGTTAACCTTTTCACCACCAAAGGCCTCCCCTTTGACGGGGAAAATCATCGCTAAAAACACAGCCATATTTTATCAGACGTTAACCCTTTCACCACCAAAGGCCTCCCCTTTGACGAGTAAAATCGTCTGGCGTTAGCCAGAGTAAAATCTATTATAATCCTTCAGTTAATTATTATTTTTCCCGGGAAAATCATCGCTAAAAACACAGCCATATTTTATCAGACGTTAACCCTTTCACCACCAAAGGCCTCCCCTTTGACGAGTAAAATCGTCTGGCGTTAGCCAGAGTAAAATCTATTATAATCCTTCAGTTAATTATTATTTTTCCCGGGAAAATCATCGCTAAAAACACAGCCATATTTTATCAGACGTTAACCCTTTCACCACCAAAGGCCTCCCCTTTGACGAGTAAAATCGTCTGGCGTTAGCCAGAGTAAAATCTATTAAGTCCTCCTTGGTGGTGAAAGGGTTGATACACTCATGAAACAGTAATTCCCACGTTTGTATTTTCTTTACCACTTATTACTGAGCTTTTTAACACTGCACAATGTCATATTGTTATTGATAGCACTTCTATCCTCCACCAGAGGTTTCTAACCTACCCCCTGCTCTCACCCCTCTGAAAATTTCAGTCAAGCTTCATTTATGGAGTACACCCCTAGCACAGACCATGACAGTTTCTTTTAAACTTGTATGCAGTAACTTACTATGATGAACAATCTGTAGAACTGGTTTCTCAAAATACTTTGGAAAGCTTTCCAATCTTTTCAGTGCCTGCTCTTCACATGCCACAGCTTCAGCATATTTCAAGTTTGTTTTCCCTGTCAGCTGGCAGCTCCATACTTGGAATCCATACAAAATAATACGATTGACATATTCACTTCAATATGTCAAGGAACATAGGCTCCAAAATATGTATATTTAACAGCCTTGTCATTGGAGTTTGTTAATTAGGGTGGCATCAGAGTTTGTCTTTCGGGCTTCACCCAGTGTATGAATGTATTTTGAAAAACAAAATAAGAAAGTGGAGGTAACTCCTTTAGCAAAAAGGAATCAGCTGTAGAGAAGCAAAGGCTGTGCTCTAAGAAAATCTTTTGGGAGCCCAAAACTCTGAACCTTTGAAATCCATGGCCAGGCAGAAGTCAGTCACCAGGGGCCACAAGGAACTGCTACAGCACGGGTTTTGAGAAGTACATGTACCAAAATTGTCACACAAATGGTAAGGTTTCTCATCAATATTTGTACTTAGTTATAGCTATCGCTAAGTGCCAACGAGCAAAGATTTTACGTATAACCACACACTCTTCAATCTGTTTGGAAATTTCTATGAATGACCCTAATTTACCAGAATGCAGCTTGCACGTTAGTTATAAGTGTCCGTCATTAATGGCTTTAAATCACCACAAGACCGGATGGCTTAAAAGCACCACAACTGACAGCTAGATGAAAACTCCATGAGAAGAAGAAAGGCTTCAGTTGTTTTGGACAATTAAAAGCATGCTCAAGACTTGTGATGTGTGACTGACATGCAACAGGAGCCATGGGCTCCTGCATGTAATTAACCTCTAGCATTATGATTGGTTGAAGACAGGATGAGCATGGAACTCATACACACTCACAGGTCTTGTGTATTCTCTGTTCTGCATTACGTCATAAAAGTTACCTTACTCCCTACTGGGCGTGAGCTTACTTGGACAAGCGAAAAACCAATCATAGTGGACGAAGCACCTCCAGCATGTCAGTGCACGTGACCTTGAATTCTGGGACATGGCTGGACGCATTCCATTGAAACAGTGAAAATTCCGAAAAATTGTACTGGCCATTTTTGTTCAATGGAAAGCCCCCAAAGATTGAACCTTTTCTATCTACTGCATCCAACCTCGTTCCCAGGATCTCTCCTCTTCCCACCCCTTGGATCTCTTCTCTCTTGCTCCAGGGGGCGGAAAGAGAAGAGACCCTGGGAACGAGGTTGTACTGCATCTTGCTTGTGACCATCTGACTCATCAGGAATGAACCTAAAAAGTGTTTCTATTTATGCAAACTGTTTGCAATCAAGCCATATTAAGCTGTGCAATGTTTTTCAGCACTGTTACATGCTTCCCCAATTCTTTGACTGCCTACTTGTCGGCTTCACACTAGAGCTTGTAAGTATAATCTAAGTGCATTTGGAACATACTTTGAGTGTAAAGGAGTGAACTGTACTTACTTGAAATGAAAACGTAAAACTTGTGGGATGTGGCTGGAGTGACAAGGATACTTACTTGAACTTTACTTAGTGACCATGGAAACATTCGTAGTTCAAAGAAGCCGAAGTTCGCCGCCAAGTATGATCTACACCACACTTGAGAACACACTTGACCAATAGGAAATGGAAGCCAACTGAAAGCAATGTGCAGTAGTGCCACGATTCTGATGAACCGAGGGATAAACAACTTGCCTGCTGAGATCGATCGAAAAATTCAAAATGGATGGCTGGAGTTTGGAGAACTATATGAAACTATTATTCTATGTAAGAATACATAGAAAGGAATAGTCGATACAAATGATTGAACTAAAACTCTCATTTGAATTTCATTGACAGAGACAGCCTATACCATCGCTTTTCATCTCATCTGACACCAAATGCGATTAATGCAAACCAGCCACTCTTTCAACCTGTTCATTTTTTTGCACCACAACAACTTCGTTAATAACTACAATTGGAGTTAAAAATAGCGAAGAAATATATAGGAACTACAAAAGGCTTAATTCCGCTGTGAAGGCCTCATGATTTTACTGGCGAGGAATCGCATTTGTGATATGCAGGGCAGATTTTACGGCGAAAGATGATCGACAGCCTGTGCTTCAAGTAATATACTTTCTCATTAGGTGTGAAGCCAAGTTTTTTAAAGTGCGACTTGTGATTTTCAAGTGCACTTGAGCCAAGTGCTTACTTGAGACTAACTTAGCCTCTAGTGTGAAGTCAACAAATGTCCCACAAATGCTAGTTCCCTCTGCCCCTCCCCATGCATGTTTGGGGTTTGTAGATCCAGTCCCACAATTCTTAGTACATCCTCAAGTTCGAGCTCAACAGAATATCGAATATTTCATAAGGCTTTCGTTTGCTTTGCATTCGGCATCTTCAGATTTTCAGATGATATCTTCGCAGCGCGAGAACAGCCGTTTCTAGCTGGGGCTTCGATACGATGTATTAAGCTTACTGTAGCTATAGCTGGGGCTTCGATACGATGTATTAAGCTTACTGTAGCTATAGCCGAACGCATCTAAGCACGATTCCTTGTTCTACAAAACGTGCGGCAAAGAAGCGCTTTTGAACAAACAGTCTATGAAAACGTTACAGAGCATTTTACCCTCCCCTAAAAAGCAACAAGAGCTCGCATACGCCACCGATTAAGCCCAGTAGAAGCGCACATCGGCAAAATTACATAAGACTTAAACCAGAAGAAACTTACGCGCGCTTTGGCTTATTTTAAAGTCTCTGAAAGGATACTCATACGATCTGAACACTTCGTTCGTCTCTTTGATGACAAAAACCTCTTCCTCAGACTTCAGATCTTTGGGAAGCGGGCTCGGCTTGTACGGTTTCTTTCCCAGAAGCGGCATCTTGAAGATATGGTCCTCAATTGATGCGAGCGGGAAACTTTGAAATCGGCGGGAAATCCAAACAATGCGTTCGGGGATCGCGGGCTCGAGTATTATTTATAGTTACACGTTGAGTCTTGGAAATTCAATGCTTTATCGATTTTTGGAGTTTTGATATTAAACTTGCACTGTAAGTGAAATTAAGAATAAAGGCTTTTTAAGTGACGCGCTTTAGTGCAGTTTTGAGAATTAAATATTCTCTTGTAATATTTTTGGGATATTTTTTTGGGAGGAGAAAAGAGTCTGGCACTAGTAATCATAAAGTTAGTCAAAATGATTTTGCAGCATTGTTTTCTCTCTCGATTGAATAAAGAAGACCGTTTATTATCAATTTGCGCCTTGTAAATGGTGATAAAAGTGATCCTGTTGGGGAAAGCTGCTAAGTGCTCCCTTGAAATTTGAAAAATATCGTTTTGGAGCGCGTGGTTTTGAAATTTTCCTGCTACTGAGTCGGCGCGCGGCCTTTGTTCTGACTGACTGACTGCGCATCAACAATGCGGATGAGGGAAGTTGGCATGGTTTAGTTTGGCTTTCATACTCGTCTTTGTTACGAAAACTTGTCAACGACTGCCCATCGTATATATCATTGGAAAGCCTCGGAGCTTGGCCGAGGGCCTCAAAGGTCATAATGGAAACCTCACCGATGGAAACGGACGACTGTGTGGACGAAAATCGGGTCGAGCCACAAGTTGTAAAGCTGGACGAAATCGCGCCGGTTGAAGTTTGCGAAACTCGTGCTCCAGCGCCGGAAATGGAAAAATCGTCGGACCAACATGTGAACATGGTTGATGTTACGAAGCTGAGTTATGAAGTTCAGCAGGGATACCGTGTCTTTGTGGAAATGTCGGCGGATTCTTACAAAAATGTAACTTGGCCATTTATGGAGCCCGTAGACGCCGAAGCACTGGGTTTATGGGACTACCACGAAAAAATCAAGGAGCCCATGAGCTTTCATCAGAGTTAGTAAACCATTAATTAATTGAATTATTATTAAACCCTTCTTCCCAATGTAGCTGATTCGAATTCACAACTTATAACCTTCACTATTTCCACGTATTAACGATTATTGACTTTGACCTTTTACTTCGACGTTGCAACTTCGTGCAAAATTCCGATCTTCGTTTTATAAACCCAAGGATTTATAACCATCCTTTTTGGTGGCGTAACCGCTTTGTTTACAAGTTTTCAGCCTCTGGGCATGCAGGTCATTTTTTTGTACATTGGTATAACAATAGAGATTGCTTATGTTCCTTGACCAAGATTCTTTCTGGCCAACGTGCACGTACATGCTGTGGTATTTTGTGGTGACATTGTTATATCAGCGAGTTTTCAAGACTCATTTCATTCTTCAGTTATCCGAGGGTTAATTAACAAAAGTTAGTGTTTTCCTTATTTGTTGATTTAATTATTTCTTCCTCTTTCTGGAATTTTTTCGTTTAAAATTACAAATGAATATCAGATCGTTACGAATTTACACAGTATGCCTCAAATTCTTGTAGAATTTTTTTCTTTTATTTATAGCTCTAATCGAGGGAATCCCCATAAAGTTTTTACCTCAGTTGTTGATGGAGAGAAGCCAGGGTGGAGTTGTTATTTTTAATTTAAGTTAACTCAGACTAGATTGTTTGCCAACAAGAATCTGATAAATATTATAACTTTGTTCTCTGTATCATCCAAAAAGGACGAATTTCAATGGAGTTAAGAAACTGGAAAACTAGGACAGTACTCGCAAAGGATGGAAAAGACAACAACAGAGCAAGCAAGAAACTCATACCACTTAAACACATATGACATACTAGTCTTGAGACAATGCTTGTGGCACTCACAAAAAAATGGAAACCGGTTGTTTACTTTTCATACATATGTGCTTGTTTCAATTTGACACATGGTCTTTGGGACCATATAAAACATTTGCCTATTTACAATATATTATTATTATTGGTAAAGACTACCTAGACATACCACAGGAAACCCGTTGTTTTGCCTACACGTTGATTCACTAACACATGCAAAGTCAATTTGCCAACACAGAAAAACCTGTGAAATTACATCACAAAACTTTCACTTGAGACCCCTAATCAAGTCTTTTGGCATTTCAAGAACCAAGCAAGTGTCAAGTGTACATTTAATGTGTCGGCAGACTGACTTTGCATGTGTAAACGATTCAGCTTAACGTGTAGGCAAATCAACTTGCAGGCGAAACAACTTGTAGGCAAAATGACCTACATTCATACAGCATACCTTGAGAGTTTCTTGGTTTAATTAAGCTTAGGCAAAATTTCCCTATGCTTGATATATTTCCTATTACTTTTTATCTAATTTCATAATACCATTTTCTCTTTAGTTGGTTGTAAATTTAACAAGTATGAGTACAACAGCATCACAGAAGTCATTGCTGATATCCGTCTTATTCTGGAAAACTGTTATCGCTATAATGGAGCAAACCATTGGGTCTCAAAACTTGGTCACAAAATGGAGAAAATTTTGGAGCAGAAGCTAGCTTTGCTAAACAGGTATTTTAAATAAATATTAGTATATTCAACATAAGTCATACTTATCTGACTTGTCTTCAGAGCAGTCCAAACTAAAATGTCTGTTTCAGGCTGGTCAGAAAGTAGTACATATCTGTTGGCTAGTGGGTGATCTTACACCTAAATCTACGCTATCCCGGCTGGTAATTTTTGGCAAGAAAGTTCTTTATCGTTGCAAAGTTTATGATAGAAGCATCTAGATGTATGCACTATATTCTGTTTCTTGACCTTTTCAGGTTTTAGTACTTCCATTGCTATAAAACAATAGTCATAAAGCAGGGCTGTTGTTAAGGGCCAGAGGCTGGGGATTTCCTTGGCCAGTTTTGATAATTCTGGACTAGATCCCTGGCTACTTTCATAGAAACACAACATATTGACTATATGACAACAGCTGGATTCCCCGGCTACTTTTTGCACATCCCTGCTTACATCAAAAATTAGTGACAGCCCTGCATGAAGTGTAGTTAGTATTGTAGATATGTGATTTCCATCCACTGACAACCAGAAAGCCTAAGGTCAAGTGACAGCCCTGCATGAAGTGTAGTTAGTATTGTAGATATGTGATTTCCGTCCACTGACAACCAGAAAGCCTAAGGTCAAGTGTCAGACCGAGGTGCATGCATGCTTCTCCTTCTTTTTTAACTTGCTTTCTTTTCGTTTTGTGTTTTTAAGTGACAATTACCCTTGATTCTTTACAGGTCCCTCAGAGATAAAGTGAGTTTGGAAGCCACCATGGCTCTGAAGAGTGACTTTATATCAGCAGCTGTGACAGGGGAGGGTAATATTACATTTCTTTTCAACATGTTTATTCAGTCAGTCATCTCCAAAATCAACCATAAGAGTTTTTTTCTTGATGTAACCAAACTAGACAAAAAAAAGTTAAATTACATACAGTTTTTCTTGAAAAAGAAACAGAAACTGGCAAAATACTATGTATGGGGCAATGTTGTTCTGTTGAATCACAGGCCCATGCAAAAATTCAGTTGATTCAGACCAAAAAAAAGAAAAAGGCCCTAAAAGTCGTTTGGGTTGGTTATGCTTCCAGCCCTTCAATTGTAGTTGACTATGTGAATCACAGTTTGATAAATTTATCCCTGATTCCCATGTGTCCTTCATTTTGTTGCACTAAAAAAATCAAATGGACAAACAATCAAGTTTCCTTCAATGTGTTGCTAGGGACTGGTCGTCGACGTACTACTCCTCGTAACTCATACATCAAGATGATTAATGGAGAAGACTCATCCTCTTTACTCACACATCTAAAGATTCAGGAAGACATAGAAGAACGTGAACGCCGTAGGATTCGTGAGAAGGAAAAGAAGGAAGCAAATCTGGTTCTGCTTCAGGATTTAGCCGAGTGGGAAGAGAAAGAACTAGGAGCTGATGTGGTCAAACAACTACATTCTATGTGGGAGGTTAGTTACAAATCATTTGAAAGGTTCTTCTACATTCTGGCTTACTACTGATTTGGACTCTATTTTTTTAACACAGTTGCCTCTGTCATTAGTAGACATGCTTATTGGCAGTATAAAACCATGAGTTTAAAATCATTTAACTGCTGCCTGCATTGTCGTTATTTTTGTTTGACTTCTTTAAAGAATAATAATTTGTTACTAGTTCCAAGAGCTTTTTGTTTTACCTTATTAGTCCTGCCACTTTTTTGAGACTCTTGTTATGGATAAAATGAAGAAATAAAATTAATTCTAATAATACATGTAATATTAATAATTTTAATAATAGTAATAATCACTTTATTAAGATCTCAAATCTTTCTAGCCGAGCAAACTCAGGTGCTCTACTAATAATATTATTGGGGAGACTAAATCAAATCAACACTAAATCAAATCAAATCAAATCAAATGTTGGGTTTTGGGAAGAGGGGAAAACAGGAGTACCCGGAGAAAAACCTCTTGGAGCTCAGAGTAGAGAACCAACAAACTCAGCCCACTTATGACGCTGAGTGCAGGAATCGAGCCCAGGACACATTGTTGGAAGGCAAGCGTTCTCACCACTGTGCCAACTGTGCTCCCCCATGATGACTAGATCTTGGGACACTTTTACATGGGAGTTTGATAAGAGGTTTTAATTCAATCAACATATTTTGATATTTTAATTGGATCTACAGATTAATAATATTGTCAAAGTTCGACAAAACCAACTTACTATGTTCTCCTTCTTCACAGATTCCCTCACTGGCTGGCTTGTTATTTCTGTTGAAGGAATTTCTTTACATTCAGGACCTTAGTGTCACTGAGCTTGAGCTGGGATTTATTTATGCTAACAAATCATCATTACTGGCTAGAATATTCACTGCTCTTTTGGTTACTCCACATCAGAGAAAGAGGTAAAAAGATCACATAGTATTTGTTACCTGCAGTAAAAACTCCTTTTCAGGAGCATGTTTAACTGTCAATTTAGGCCAAGCTCATGCTGCATCAGCACAAAATGGGCACAAAACAGAACAGTATCCATACCACTTGGATAATAATAATTCATGATAATAAATAACGGAACTGTATCCATACCACTTGGATAATAATAACTAATGATAATAAATAACGGAACTGTATCCATAACGCTTGGATAATAATAATTACTTATATCTCTCACTTAGTAGGCACGCTGTGATTGGTCAATTTTGCAGGCCGTATTCTACAGTATGGCCCACTTGACTTCAACTAGTTTTCTTTCCCTCATGCCAGATAAACCTCAGAGATATAAAAAATATCTTACTGACCTCGTTTTCTCAGTCCATACTGTAAGTTATGGATCCACGTTTTTTCCCATTAATTTATGGCCCACGCGCTTCACGCTTGGGCCATAAATCAACAGGAAAAAAATTGGTCCATAACTTACAGTACGGACCTCGAACTTGGTTAGTAAGAGGTATGTATAATTAAATAACGGAACTGTACCATAACACTTGGATAATAATTTATGATTGGAAATAACTGAACTGTATCCATACCGCTTGGATAATAGAGCTTTTACCGAGCGGTAAAATGCAGTTAACAGTTATGGATCCACGTTTTTTCCCATTAATTTATGGCCCACGCGCTTCACGCTTGGGCCATAAATCAACAGGAAAAAAATTGGTCCATAACTTACAGTACGGACCTCGAACTTGGTTAGTAAGAGGTATGTATAATTAAATAACGGAACTGTACCATAACACTTGGATAATAATTTATGATTGGAAATAACTGAACTGTATCCATACCGCTTGGATAATAGAGCTTTTACCGAGCGGTAAAATGCAGTTAACAGAATGTGACGCCATGGGGGTGATGGGTCAGGCAGGTTAGCCCACTCGTAAGCTTAGGTCTATAGTGAAAGCCTTATTCATGAATGAATGTACTCTATTCATAAGTTTAGGATAAAAGCCTTTCATGGCTAGAAATTGTTAAAGTATCTTGTGAAATGTCTGTAACTATAATCTTACCTCTGCCTGGATTGGTTCTTGTTTTTTGTGAGCTCTATTCATAGCGAGCAGTTTGCCACATTGTGTCTACGTTGTTTATAGTAGAACTCTACCTATTGGCCATAGTTTCAGACACTGTCTTGCTATAAAAGCTACTGAATGCCACACCAGGGCGTTATTCTAGTCATATTGCACGAAAGTCAACTTTGTAGCAGTTTTGTTTCTCATTATGGTCCGTTCTCGGCCTCAACCTGCGAAAACTACAGCCCACAGCCATATCTCGCAGCTATCCAGCGAAGTCCTTCGTCTACGCCTTCAAAACCTTAACCTACTGATCACGGGAACTCGCGCCCACCTGCTCGAAAAGCTTTGTTCGGCGTCGGTGCCACCACAACCCCGTCCAACGGGTCACCCTGCCCGTGGTCGCATAGCTAAAAAAGGCCCTCAGCGTAATAGCCAACGTCATCGCTGGGTTGAAAGATCCCCACGTCAAGACAAAGAGCAAGCACCCGCTTCGCCCGCCCTTGCTGATCACGGATCGGACATAGACGTCGATTCAATCTCGGAGGCCGGTTAATCAGTGGGTGATCTCCTGGACGAGCCGTTAAACGAACAGTCCGTTGGCAGTGTGTTCAGCCCCGCTCAGCTCGCCGCTATTCAGGAGACCGTCTCCACCTCCGTACAAGCGGCGATGCAATCCTTCCAGACCAGAGATGTCCCATCTCGCCTGCTGGTCGATCACAGCACCCCCAACCCAACCCTCGCTTCTCCAATGTGGCGACGCCAGTCGGCCTCAACCGTCCTTTGGACAAGTCTATTGAGAACAAAATACTCCGGGGTGAGTATGTTGATTTTTGTTTACTTCTCCCTGATACCATTTATCAGTCCCAGAGGCCCAAGCTGCAGTTATGGTACAACGAGTCCTCCCCAGGCTCCCAAGGTGCTCCGCTCACATTGGTCAAACACAAAAAGCCGGTAATTGACTCTTTCCATAAGTGGCTTGATGCCTTTACCGCCTACATGCTTGTGATCGTTGGAGTCTACCCTAATCATGCCCTAGAGCTGCTCAAATATCAGCAAATCGTTAGCCGGGCTGTGTCAAAGTTTAAAGGCTTAGCCTGGCTCTCTTATGACGAGCAGTTCCAACGCCTCGCTGCCTACGATCTTACCATAACTTGGGACAAAATTGACTTGGAACTTTGGACCGTGACATTTTCCGGCCTCGCTAAGCCGCACTGTTCTTCCTGCTCTAGTCCCTATCATCAAACAGACGACTGCCCTAACCAGGACGCCAGCAGAAAGCCTCGCCGCTCTGCCCTTGTCTGCTTTGATTTCAACAAACCTTCAGGTTGTCAGTGCCGCTCCTGCTACTTCCCACACAACTGTCGCCACTGTGGTTCAAATGGCCACGCCATGTTCAACTGCCCCAATTCCAAGTAGCCTGCCAGCAGCGCAAAACCGTCCACATCCAGCGATCACAGCAAGAGATAAAGTGGACAAGCATCAGCGGAACGAAAGCCCAGCTGTCTCTACTCCACTTAATATAGATACCTTAGCACTAGAATTAACTAATCATCCTGACCCCAATTTTGTTGCTAATTTAGTTAACGCCCTCCGGTACAGGGCTTGTGTTTGAAGTTATCTCGGCTAACCTTACCAAGGAGATACGGTTGGGCAGAGTCACTAGCCCCTTTCCTTCACCCCCACTACCCGATTTTCAGTGCCATCCCATAGGCGTGGGCCCCAAAAAACACTCTTCGGAGTAGCGTACCATCTACCACTGATGTTACCCCAAAGGGGACAGTATAAATGATCATATCCCTAAGGATCCCTACTCCCTTCAGTATGTACGCGTAGATGATGCAATCCAAATCCTGCAATCGTTGGGCCCCGGGGCTTTCATGGCCAAAACCGATCTAAAATCGGCTTTTTGTTGTATGCCTATCCACTCTGACGACTGGAACCTTTTGGGTATCTATTGGCAATCTCAATACTTTGTCGACCTTTACCTCCCTTTTGGGCTCCGTAGTTCCCCCTTCCTCTTCAACCAGGTCTCGGAAGCTTTGGAATGGATCCTGAAGCATAATTACGGGCTGTCCCGGGTCATACATATACTAGATGATTTCTTTATAGCAGAACCAACTAAACTGTATTGCTTGAAGAGCTTCTCTACTCTCCTAATGTTCCCTAATCTCCTTCATGTCCCTCTGGGTACCCACAGTAGTTGCCAAGACCCTAGGCCCCTCCCAAGTCCTGGAGTTTATGGGGATTGTGCTTGACAGTGCCCGCACGGAAGCTCGTTTACCCAAGGACAAACTGACTAGGATTAGACAGCTCCTTGATTCATTCCGCTATCGCCATTCCACCCATTTAGTAGATCTCCAGTCCCTTATTGGTACCTTGCAATTCACTTGCAAAGTAGTTGTCCCGGGACGGACTTTCCTACAACGCATGATTAATCTCACTAGAGGGGTACCCAGCAATTTTCACCATATCCGCTTAAACAAGGAATTCAAATGGGATGTTATCATGTGGAAGGCTTTTCTTACTAAGTGGAATGGGCACTCCTTTTTCCTCGACTCCTATGTCACCTCCTCCCCCGACCTAGAATTGTACACTGATGCGGCTAGTTCGGTTGGCTTTGGGGGCTTTTTTAACAGCAAATGGTTCCAAGGGCGTTGGCCCCCGCACCTTCTCATTGACAAGCGTACGGGGATCAGTATTGAATGGCAGGAACTATTCCCTATTGTCCTTGCTTGCACACTCTGGTACCCCCCTTTTTGTCTGAGAAACGCTTTCAGTTTTGGTGCGATAACGAGAGTGTTGTTGTTATCATAAACTCGGGTCACTCCAAAGCTCCCAGGGTAATGGATTTGGTTCATTTCTTGGTGCTTATTTCCATGAAACATAATTTTTTAGTCAGGGCCCATCACGTCCCGGGAGCTAACAATGCAATTGCTGATGCCCTCTCCTGATTTCAGGTCCAGCGTTTCAGGGAACTCACACCCTTCGCAGACCAGACCCCTTGCTACATCCTGCCTTCCTTGAATCATGACCCTTTGAGGGATGAAGTTCTCAAGTACACCAACTAGGCCCTCTCATGGAATACCCAACGCACATATCAAAAACCAACAGTTTTCGGGAAGGGAAATCACTCGTCGTAGCCCGGTGCCCTTCTTTATTGTGCCCCGTCACCGCTATTCAGCAATACTTTCAGCTCACCCAGCCACCGTCGGTCATAGGTCATAGTTTTCACATTGGTGCCACATCAGCTGCGGCTGCTGCGGGCCTGCCAGACTGGCTCATTAAAGTTTTAGGTCGTTGGTCCTCAGAGTGTTACCAGATTTATATTCGCACGCCCGAATCAGTGCTTCTGTCCACTGCACCATGGCCAACTTTTCAGGAAACTTTATTTAGGCTAGGATTTTGCTTGGGGGGATGCATGCTAAAATGCAAGCATCTGTGGCAGTTAAGTCTGCATAGCAACTTCCCCCAAGCTCTTAGCATTGCTTGTGTCTTGCCATCTTATACCTTTGCTCTTATCTTGTCCGATCCAGCCCGTGCGGTGCTGGGGAGATAAGTAAGGCTCTGCCAATACTCTTACCTTACCCACGTTTATGGGGAGGTAAGTCAGGCTCTTCTTGTTTTTATGCGTACAACCCGAAGTCACAAATAACCTGCCACAGGGATGTGTCCCCCCAATTTACGCCATTTTGCTGTCTGTGTATTTTATCCTGAGCATATTACTGTATTGCGTTACACTCATTCCAAGTTGTTTGTCAATTTACGGGATAGTGACATTAAGAATAGTTTATGATAAGAAATAATGGAACTGTATCCATACAACTTGGATAATAATAATAATAATAATAATAATAATTAATGATAATAAATAAGTAAACGGAACTGTATCCATAAAAACTTGGATCATAAAAATACTTTATTGTTAAATGGTAATAAATTATAAACTTATATTGCACATTTTCCATTAAATGATCAAACATGCAAAATGTTAATTAAAATTATTTAGTAATCCATAATAAACTTACAAGATAAAATAGACAAAAGTGTGACTAGTGTTAGAATTAAATGTAAAAGTAAATGTAAAAAGTAAATTTTAAATATCTTAATGATTGGACATCATACACTGTATGTTAGCCTGAAAAATATGCCTTGAGATGGCATTTGAATGCATCTAGATTTTCTATATATATGATATGCAGTTCCTTAGGTAGAGAATTCAACAATGTAGGGGTAGCCACAGCGAACTCCCTATCACCAAGTGTCCTCTTAGAGTTAATGGCCGGAAAAGCATGTAGTAGCTGAAGGTGTTTGATGATCTAAGATTTTGTGCCAAAGAATTCTTAACTTGCAACAACTGACCAAGGTAAACAGATGCAAGACCGTGAATGGCCTTGCACAATATTAGGAGCATCTACAGCACTGTGTTGTTTTTCAGATCATTGTTCTTTTGGGTGGTTAATGTGGTGTTACTTTTTATACACAACCACTCTCTGACTGGAACTTCCCCTACTGTTGAGGTAGCATGATAATCTTGTTAAATTGTTCCTTTTTTTTGGTACAGTTTGTTTAAGAAACCACCAATGAAATTCAGAGTCTGGGAATCCAAGTTGTGTGACAGAATGAACATCTGGTATAAAGCTGCCGAGAAGGATGGCCAGGAGTTGGTTAGTGTTATTGGTGAAATTAATGTATAGAGTACCAAAAGGAACCTTCAGCTGGCACTTCAAAATTTATGCGTTTGAAAGTTTCCAAGTTACTGTCAGGGTTCGCACGCACCTTGAAAGTCCTTGAAAGTCCTTGAATTTGAAAACTAAAATTCAAGGCCTTGACATTCCGTGAAAAGTACATTGGGCCCTTGAAAAACCTTGAAATTTGCAGTTTGACTGTTTCCACTTAGTGGAAGAACTAGAAAAGGCTTTGACTTGAACAAATCTGGCAGTTATCCCTAAACCCGATCATCTAGTATCGCATTCTAATGGCATTTTTTACTGGATGGAGTGCTTGAAAAATTGGAATTGTGCCCTGGAATGTCCTTGAAAAGTCCTTGAATTTTTAGTCCAAAAAAGAGTACGAACCTTGTACTGAGCATTGATTAAGTAGAGAAAAATAGGGAGCAGTAGGGTACCAGAAGGAAAAGGCATCAGAATGAAGTGGAAAGCTTAGACCTCTCTTTCTCCTCTTCCCTCTTCATCCATTTTCCCCTCTCTAATGTCCACAATAACAGTTCTTTATGTATCTATTTATTTAGTAAGTTTATCATTTTGATAGTGAAAAGTGTTTACTACCGTGTGACCACGCTGCCACGCTGTCCTTTGAAAGCTGAGTAATTCTGTGGTTTGTTTGTTTCACTTTTTAACAGCTTAACAGCCCCATCAAAACTTGTTGGCAACCGGCGATTTTGCAGCCTACTGCGGAGTATTTGCCGCTTACTAGACACTTCACATAGTTAATAAGAAATGCTTGCTTAATATCTTTGTTTTCCCCCCTCAGATTACAGGTGGTAAATGACGATTGTAATAAAAAGCTCTAAAAAAACTGTCAAAATACAACAGAGTTTACCCCTAAAGCACCCCAGTTGGAACCATTTGAAGCAGTTATTTTCAAAATTTTGGGGGTTGAATGTCCGCTGATCCTGCTAGAAGGCCCTTGCTGCCTTCTACTCCTTTTATCTTGCCTACTGCTCCAAATAAGTTTGACAGGGCTGGCTTAATAACCCTAATAAATATCACAGCCTTTAATGATGGTATGCTTATGAGGTCTAGATAAAAAGCCATCACTTTTCCATCCCAGCACATGTGCATTACATGTAAAAATTCTGTTTAGTTTATGTACTACATGCATTTGACTCTGCTTAGAAAATTGACTGTATATTCTTACCTCTGGTTTTTTCTCTTTTTTTTTAGATATGTCACCAGTTTGGCTTGGACATGGCTCTGTTTGAAGTATTGGGTGAGTTGCTTACATTACTTCTTTCAGATGTAACCTGGCTTACTTGTCCTTATCAAATGAACAGATTGAAGTTGTTTTCAGTCCCATTACAATGTTATGGGTGCTGTGTGGCATGTACAGTGCATTCAAATATTTTTGGCAGAACTTTGATTTTAAGATTCCAGTTTTGGAGGATGATTGCTTGTCACATCAAAAGATTTGGTACTAAATGGTGTTTGGTATTGATAACAAAATAATGATAATGTGACAGTTATGGAAAACAGTAGGTTTTTTACTAAAATTTAGAAGCAGTTACTGTCTGTCAGTAACAAACTGTTGATGCTGCTAGTAATGAAAATACACTGCCTAGTTGACTCTCCTCCCCTCCCAAATGAAAAATGCGGCAGAATAAAAGATACCGGTACTCTCCCAGCAAAAGGAATGACATATACATGCATGCATATTTTAGTCTGATGATGGTATAATTCTCACCAAAATATTTCTTTTTTCCAACTAAGTTTTGTCATTTGTTGTCTAAATATTTTGACACAATGTCAACTTACTCAGTTTGTCTTTCATCCTTTATGTACAAAAAAAAATTTCCTTGGATCCTTTGTGATATTTGTGTTTCCCTTCATTACAGGTGAAGTGAATCCTCTCGTAGAAAAGTCCTATATGGATTTGACTCTTCATCAGCGAGTGTGGATTCTCAAATGCCTTTGTGACAACAGCCTGGTAAGTGAATTTTAATCTAACCTTGGATTGAAACTGTCACCAGTACCAACATGCAAATTATTAAAGGTTTGGTTCCTAAAGATATGAAGATGACTTATGTTAAATGACAGAAATAACCCTTCCATTCATTCATTGTAAACTGCACAAGCAGTCTGGTAAAGTCCCCCAGCCAGTGTTGTAAATTAGCTCTTAAAAGCCAGTAAGTATATGTATAATTTATATAACCAAAAATCCAACTCAAGGCCATTGCTCTTGAGAGCCCAAAACTCTAAACCTTTGAATTCCAGGGTATCCAGCATACAGTGTAGTGATTTTGTGCCAAAAAATAAGGTTTCCTTGTGACCCAAAGGCAAAAGTAAGTCGCCAGTGTCACTGAGCGCTGCTAGAGCACAGCCCTGCAACTAGAAGTCTGACATATTAAATGTGGCTGAATGTAATTTAGCCGTAGTTAAAATCAAGGTAATGCTGGCAGTGGTCTTCATCATTGTGGCGCAGTCATGGGCTGTGGGGTAGCCCAATAAAGCCTGGTTCACACTAGTGACATAACGACATCAACATAACATCATAAAAAGTACGTTATTTGGGCATAAAAAGGATGTTGTGTTTGCAGTGTAATCGTGCAGACATAATGACATATGAGCAACATAACAGCATGAACGTTATGTCATTATGTCACTAGTGTGAACCAGGCATAATTTGCAGGGTTTTAGTATTTACAGGGCTCAGGTTTCTGAGATTCATTGTGCAATTCCTCGTGTTTGCTTGTGCGAAGCCTTTGTGCTGTTCTTCCCCCACCCTTCCCCTCCCTCTAAGGTAAGTGTCATTCTATCTCCACTGAAATTTTTATTCAGTGTGATGGTGCCAGGTGGTGGTTGCCGCTCACAGGGTTGTCATGGATACCTAGGCACTCGGCTCCTATGATCTTGGTCCCACCATCTTTCAAGGCACCAACCCCCAACCTCATCTATTGTTGATGAGTTTAACCAGTAAATAAATGATGCTCTAAAACATTCCAGGTGAGGGACTATGATTTCCGTGAGCATCTTGCCACCATTGCTCCAACTGATCAAAGGGAACAACTTTTGGGAAACTGTGCTGACAACTGGTCCTATGTGTACTTTCCTATTTTCTCGGCAACTGATTTACGAATTTACAAGCAGTGTCCTCTGGAGGTTCCAACTCTAAGCAAAAGAAAGAAAAAGGTACAAAAGTGATTTATAATCCTGTTCCTGTATAACTTATTATGATCATGATCATTTGCTTTATTTTTTAAATATCTCAATCCCTATCCACATAAAAAAAAGTGACAACTGAGAGGGCTCACTCATCATCTAGGGCTCACTCATCATCTGCTTTGTCCTTCAGGTGACACCACCCCCACCCCCTCCTCCAGCTGTGATGAAAGCCAAAGTGACCCCGGCAAGGCCTGCTACACCAACTCAATCTAGGAGAAACCCAAGACTTAGAAAGGTAAATGAGTAGTAACTTTCAGTTGTGGTTTGAGATCATACCTTTTAATTCAGCGACCATGACATTTATCAACAATGTTTCCCAATTAGTCAGTGCTATCAATGGATCTGTAATGCAAGGAAGTTCCAAACTGTTCACATTCTTCACTTTATCAGTTTAGCCTGTTTTGGCCACATTAGCTTTTGGGTAAGCATTTTTTTTAACTTAATAGCCAAAGTGCAATTTCAGGTATCAGCAAATAAATTAGCCAACATGTCTGTAACAATGGCCAGTTCTAACCCGGTACGCCATGTATGTTCACTTCATCTGGAAATGAAACTGGAAACCACCAGTGACTGTTAGTGATAAATTTCACTATGACCACCAATTTAACAAAATCAAGGTGCATGAAACACCTGTTCAATAACATATGTACTCTCTGTGAGGAGTTCTTGGTTTTGAGGATTCTCTTCCACATGGTATTTCTCATTTTTATTTGCCATTAACCACATAAAAATACAAAACACTAGAAATTTAAAAATACGAAACTCTAGAAATTTGTAATAACTTAAAGATGGTAGACTACAAATGTTTAAGGTGGTAATGACAAGAAAGCCTATATAGAAGCCGGGGGCTTATGAACTATAGGCTTCCTGACAATATAGGGTACATCATACGAATTACGGGGACAGCATGAAATATGAAATGTATTATTTTAAAAAGAAAAGAAAAGAAAGGAAGAAGTATGTAGCTCAACAATGGGTATATTTGCCTAGAAAGAAGGAATTTTTTAAGTATTTTCCCAAACAAACGGATGCTTTCGCTGTTTTGAATTTCACAACTTAACGAGTTGAGAAACTTAGGTCCTTGAAACCAAATTGAGAAGTTTCAAATATTAGTTCGACAAGGAGGTATGAAAAAAAGGTTGCAGTTTCTACTATAATACAAATGTAACTGGCTTGCAAGAGTAAACATATCACAAAAATAATTAGGAAGTAAACCTCTTTTAAATAGATACATAAATTTACCTATCTGGTATAAATAAATGTCAGATAATTTCAAAATCTCCTGTTCTTTGAAAAGAACATTAGTGTGGGAATCGAAAGAAACTTGAGATGTTATTCTTATTATCTTCTTTTGCAGAAGAATAACGTGATTTAAATTACTCTGATATGTCGATCCCCGCACTGAAACACAATATATTAAGTAAGGGTAAACTAGACTATAGTACAAACAGTGTAAGGAAGTTTTGGGAAGGCAAAAACTTGACTTATAAATAATGCCTATAGATTTTGATATTTTTCTAGAGACACTAAGAATGTGAGGCTTCCATGACAAATACTCATCAAGGGTAACACCTAAAAAATACTGTTTCTTTCACACAATCAATCTTATTGTTGTCAATTTGAATAGATAGATCAAGTGTTTGCCTCCTTTGGCGTGGTCTAAAAACCAAAAAATTTGATTTTTTTAAGCTGTTTAAAGACCCACGGTCAGTGGTCCCACAATCCCCAATCTCCTGTTCAATCTCCTGCACTACAGTCAGGTGTTCCTGCACACCAGCTAACCAGGTGGCTTTTATTCCTAGAGTACCTATAGCTTTATTAACTAGTAGTGTTTAGAAGATTACACCAACAGATACTCACTTTGTTCTTTTGTTCATGTGTAGCTGAGAAACACTATGCCATCTCCTGAACCAGAAACCACTACACCTCCAACACCACTGCCTGATGTTAATGAAGACCCTCCAGAGCCAAAGAACACAATTGCTGAAGGCTTTGAACTTGTTGCCTATGATGTTGACACCCTTAAAAAGCTCTGTGAGAAATTTGATGAGCCACCCCCTCCCCCTAAGAAACGTGGCAGGAAGCCTAAACCCCCTCCCCCAAGGAAGAGATGTGAAGTTGATCTGCATCAAACTCTGCTGGCTTTGCTTGAGGAATTAGAGAAGTATGAGATGTCATTTAGCAAGTTGCTGAGCAAGGCAAAGATTAAGATTATGAAGGAGAGTCAAGAACCTGAACCAGAGGATGAGCCAGGTGAAGAAGCAACTTATTATTTTTGCCTTACAAACAAGACAAGTTTTGCTTTGATGTTTCTCATTGTCAGTCAAGATTATAATCATTTCCCATTAAAGTAAATATGAATATTATTAATAGATTTGCAGAGTTAACATCTAGAGGGTAAGGTTTAGGGTAACAGGCATGTTCTTTTCAGTCTTAAACATAACTAGAGTAACAAAAGTTTGTCTTCAATCACAGAAACAATAGCTCTTATTTGCTTTGATGAAGCTTATATTTCATGGGCAATTTACGTACTGCTGCTAGTTGAAATTACCGGTTTAAATTTGTATTTTTCAGAAGAGGTTGTTCCTGCTGAGGAAGGAGAAGAGTGGGGAAGTGAAGAGAGCATTGGAGATGAAATAGAAGATGCTGGTGCTAGGAACATGTCAAGTGATGAAGACTTTGTTCTAGAAGATGAAGAAGGAAGGACAAGCAAAACACCTGTTGAAATAAAGAAAGACAATGAGCAAGGTGAGAACCAGGAGAATGAAGGAACTCTGGTTTTGCTTCCCCAAAAGAGAAAAGCTGAAGATACTAATGCTGCTGAGGAGACTAAACAGCTTGCAGCAAGTGCACATGTCAGCAATAATGACAATCCATGCTCCATCTCCATTCAAACAGCTCCTTTAAAACTGAAGAAGAAACGAAAGCAGTCAATGCCCGTAGCAGATGTCAAAACTACTTCTGTATCAGCTTCTCAAACAATAAGTACTGCTGTCCCCCAAGTTTCTTTCATCAGCCATATACCTTCTGGTTTACAAAAAGTCAAGGAAACTGGAGCAGTTAGTGTAGCTGCTAGCACTGCTGCTTCTTGTGTGAATAGTACTGCAGTTGCCAGTAGCTGCACCAAGACTTTGGCATCTGGTAGAATTGTTGTTGTGGGATCTCAGTCTTCCACTAACATCACCCAAGCAAACACTGCATCTGTGAGGGTACATCCCAAACTTCCAGTTATCCTAAACAAATCAAACTTGTCTACAGGAGTCAAGCCTAGTTCATCTGTAACACCACCTACATCTTGTAGTCAAAGTACTGCCTCAGCTCATACCAGCACAGCTTCTAAGAACCTTTCATCAACACCTATCACAGTTGCCTCTCCAAGTCTCCAGTCCCAAGCTCATCTGGCTACAACAGTACCAGGTGTTGGAAAGGTTATGTTCGTGACGAGCAGTGGGGTTCCATTGAAAGTCCTTCAAGCTATACCTGTGTCAAAGCAGTCTTTGGTTCAAGGAAAATCTGTTTCTTTGGGAAATACCATTGCCTCAAGTCCTCTACAAGTAGTTTCGTCTTCCTCGCCACACTCAACATCAACCAATGTTTCAGTGCCACTGCAAGTCCTTAAAGCTCTGCCTGTATTGCAGCAGTCTTTAGTTAAAGGTAAGACTTTGAAAACTGCCCCAGTGGAAAGCAACAGCAACTCAACTACATTATCTGTGGTTTCGTCCTCATCACTGTCGACTCCAGCTCAGGTAACAGTTCCTTCGCAAGTCTTAAAAGCCACACCTGTATCACAACAGCCATTAGTTCAAGGAAAGACTTTGAATACTGCTTTGCCTGGAAGTAGTAGCGCATCATCCTCAGTGTGCATTGTGTCACCATCTTCATTAAGTGGAACTGGAGGTACAGTTCCAATGCAAGTCTTGAAAGCAGTACCAGTGTTGCAGCAGCCTTTGGTCCAAGGAAAAACCCTGCATGCTGCTGCTTTTGTAAGCAGTAGTGAGTCATCCCCAGCACATCTTGTGCCTTCAACTTCATCACCCTCTACTCCAAAAGGGGCAGTGCTTGCTAGCTCTTCACTTCCTGCCAAAGCAACCACATGTGTATCTCAGATGCCAAGCTCACCTATTCGCAAGGTTGTCATTTCTGGTGCACCCACAGATGTGGCTAGTGTACTGTCAACTGCCAAGCAAGTAATGCATGTTGCAACAACAAGTGCATCATCACTCAAACCCCCTGTTGTTTTTGTACAGCATACAGGTACAGGGGGGGTCATTCCTCTGACTGTCAAGGGAGGGGCAGTGGTTATGCCTACCCCATCTGCCTCACAACAGGTTGTCATCATGACACCTCCAAATGTTCTAACATCCTCAGCCACCGCAAATACAGCGACAGTGGTATCTGGGACGAGTATTTCTGTTTTAGGAAATAAACAGACTTCACTTACACAAAAAGTAATTTTGTCTCCAAGCACCAGTGCAACTGGACAAAGGATGCCACAACTGAAGCCTAAGGCTGCTTCTGTCGTCAGTAGCAATAAACCATTTGTCCAGGTTGCACCGTCTCCGATAGAAATGAAAACATCTCAAGCTAAAACAAAAACTGTACCTTTGGACAGCAAACCAGTTATCTTGACAACAGTGGCAGCCTTGCCAACAGCCAAAGCAACAGCTACTACTGTCTCAATGGGAAGTAATTCAACAGCACTGATTACAACTGTGGCAGCCAACTCAAACGCCATGTGCACATCTTTAGCTGCAGGTAATGAACAAGTTGAAGTGAAAGGAACATTGTCTTCTGAGGTTACAACTCCCAACAAACAGCCCACTAATCTGGAGTCCAATCATATATGTAGCACTGAAGTGCCTCAATCAAGTACAAAAACTCTGACACCAATGTCTGATACAACGGATGTGACTGCAGACACACAGATAGTTTCAGTGTTGTCACAGGACACAAACCTGAAACACACTAATCTGACAAAATGTGACATGCATTTATCTTCAAAGACAATACCCTTAGACAAGAGCTGTGAATCAGAAAAGCAAGCTGGAAATGGTATTGTGAATAAATTCAGCGAAGGCTTAAATGAAAAGGATGAAGACTCTAGAAGTTGTTCTGAATTATCTATGGATTTAACATGTTATGAGACAAGTGTCAGTGACTCTGCAGGGTGTGAGGAGAGTGATGACGCCATGCCAAATGGGCTTCACCTGAGTGATAAGAAATCACCACCATCAATAGTCACTGAATATGATGAGAAACTGTGCAATGGAGTTGCCTGTCCAGAGACTCAGACCAACAGAAGTGACGAAAACACATTTGATTCTGTGGAACAGAACCATGCCACTGAGGCAAACCAAACCTCAGATGAAGTCTCAGTACCTGACGTTTGACTCATCCTTTAGAAATGATGAATGAGTTTAACTATGCTACTTTAAGCTGATGCTACCATTATTGATTCTTGACTGATCAACACAAATATCTGAAAGAGGCTCTCTAAACTTGACTGTTTCCTGTTCCATTTTAACCCACTTTGTGCTGTTAGTTCCATTCTATTCAGAGTTCTTGTGATTAGTAGACAACAAAACAAATACCAGGCAGTGGGGGACAGGTCCTATTCCCTGCTTGGTTGGGGCAAGAGGGAGAGGAAGGGGTGGGTTCTGTGGGAAATTAATAGGGGCAGGGGCACTCTTAAGTACCAAGTTGTTGCTATTCATAGAAAGTTCCTAATCGTTAGGGTTCAGTTGTTCGAAAGCTGATTAATGCCAACCCACGATTAAGAGTTAACCAGTTTTCATCTCACTTTCATTGTATTTTTTTCACTTAAGATGGTCAAATAAAGCGCATTATTATATTATAGAAAGTTAAAGTTAAGTTCAAGTCAAAATGTCATGGTAAGAATCTTTTGGTAACTAAACTAGAATCCAAGTTCACACTAAACCCAGGTTAGCTTAATCATGTGTTGGGTAGCCTTAGTAGCAAGCATGAGTTAGCTTGGTGTGCACAATGGAGGAGACTTCTGAGGAGTCTCTCTTTTCGTGTCACCTCCCTCGTTCTTGCCATTCTAACTCAGGCCACGTGTTGAACGACTGAGCTCATAGCTTGAAACCCTAACTTCCACAAAGAAGCTATTTGGCACTGTTTTCAAGAATTTTGATGACAACCAGAAGAGGCACTTCATGGGAATGGAGCAAAAAAAGGCATTAAACTCAGACAACATAGACTTTTGGACTTTGAAAACAGTGCTGATAGTAAAAAAATCACCAAGATGCAAAATGTGAGTTATCAGTAGAGAAGTTCCGATGCCATAAGCATGTACATTTGCATAGTTTCTAGTGGCATTTATTTCATGTTTACTGCTTATGTCGAATTATAAAGAAATCTTTAGACCAGAAAACAATGTATATCTAAGAGACAACTCTGGATTTGTAGTCTCCTGTAAGTTTGAAGCATGCACCAAATGATGAGTTTTTGGCAGTAAACTCACACAACTCTGGTTACATTATGAGTGAGTTATTTGCCATACCTTTGCATTCTAGGTTTTAGTTCCGTTGCCATGTCAAGAACAAGGTACTAAGTACAAATTAATAATATGTATTTATTGCAAAGTCTGTCCCTTACACAGCTTCATTCAGAGACCTCCCATTCAGGGCCTTCCCTCTGTGACCTTCCTCACTTTTTTGGCCTCTCACTTCGGGTTGGAGTAATCAGCCCAATACTTTATCGCAAGAGAGGGGAATGGATACTAGTGATCGGGGTGGGGGGACTCTCTGCTCTAAAACTGATAGGGAGATGTGAGGGACCAGGCATTAAACAAATTGTGATTTTGTTATTATTTTGTGTTTGGTGTTTTTTGGAAGTACTTTCAGTTGAATGATTGTTTAAGTTGCTTTGGCCCTGTGCTTATAGAACAAGCCCTGGCAAACGAGGACACATTGTTGCGGACACATTGTTGCTCATGATGTTTCTTGGGTGAGCAAACGAGTGGAACACAATGCAAATGTTGTGTTTCCATACTGTGCAAACTGGGAAACATTATTTTGCTGAGGACACAAATTTTGTGGCCGCAGCAAATGTTGCACATGCGGGCAAACAGGCAAACATTGGGGGTCAACATTTGTGTCC
This sequence comes from Pachyseris speciosa, assembly GCA_016490735.1. Classification (NCBI taxonomy): domain Eukaryota; kingdom Metazoa; phylum Cnidaria; class Anthozoa; order Scleractinia; family Pachyseridae; genus Pachyseris; species Pachyseris speciosa. Next base: position 1,403,173 of record JAEMWC010000097.1, read on the forward strand.
ACAACAATGTGTCCGCAACAACGTGTCCTCGTTTGCCAGGGCCTTTAATTTGTACTTTTCGGAATGCAGGAAGGCAAAGTGTTTTGTGCTTAGTTCTCGCCATTTAGTTTTTTTTTTTTTTTTTTTTTTCAAAATTTCTATTCCCTATGGGTGCTCCTTTCCCCTTAACAATCTAATATTTCCCACTTTTCTTGCTCAATGAAAGTGTTTGATATACTTTTATTTCTTGCCAAGCAGATTAGTATATACACATTCATCAAGAAGGAACATGAAAGATTGTGCGAGATACCTTGAAATTGGACTTGCGTCCACATAATTTCATATTAGAAGTTTCAATAAAACTGTTTATGGAACTTGCGTATGAGCTGATGGTTGCTCCCTTTTCATGCTTTACATGTATATGTTTGGCTTTTTGTATTTTTTTTCTTTTTTTCTTTCTTTTTTTTTTTTTTTTTGCGGTTTTGATCCCACTAGCTTGCAATGCATGCTTTGTTTTCAGACTGAACAATCACTGGATTTCTTTCTGCCACCCTGAATAAAGAAGGCTGAACAAGTCTTGCCTTGCGATTCAACACACTGTAAACTTTTTCGATCACTGGCCATCAATTTTGGCCTCGGTACAGTGTACCGGTACACTGTACCGGTAATCTTTTTTGACTATTTCTCCTAATTTTGCTCTGCGCGGTTGTCGGATTCACTCCTTGAATTTTAAATCAGAAAAAAAGTCTGAAGAAGTAATCCCGCTCAGCCTGGTAGGGAGTGATTTATCCAAGTTATGAGACAGCCAAAGCCAGAAAATACGGGTTGCTGTAATTTTAGGACAACAATTCATGAGGCAGCCTTGGGAGTTGCATTTTATTTTCACACAAGTAGCGTTGCGTGACGAATCGGCTGTCATAACTAGCAGGGGCAGTGTTTTTCACTCGATTATAATTCTGTTCAAAACCATCCAAGAATACAACCAAAGTTGTATAATGTAACATCGTACACCAAAATTCTGAGATCGAGAATGGCCTATTGGTCTGACCTTAAAGGTTCAAACTCAACGATGGTCTTCCCCTCCTTACATTTCCAATTTGTAATTTGTAATTTGTAATTCTTTTATTAACAGACTTAGTTTAAATTACAATTTAGCTATTGGTAATTAATGCATATTTGGCGCATTTTTAAGTATTTAATAGTTATATATAATCCATGTAACACTTGATATGTATTTTATCAGTGAAATAAAGACTACTACTCCTCCCTCCCCTCCCCAGATCCTGTGGGGTACACCATATATAGCCTATATGGAGATGTGGTGCGGGATAGGGTATCGTTTCAGGCCCCTCTGCCCAGAACAGGGTATATAATTTCAACGTAGCCCGTCCTAATAAGAGTCTGGACCGGTCTGGACCCATCCCAGACAGGGTAGGGCTCCATTTTTACAAATGTGAAATCGGATATGTTTGTCTGTATTTATTTAGCAGGTCACCAGTCAACATTAGATCATTTTCAAGACTAGGTATTAGTGCTATTGTTTTTAAAATAAAGGTCGTTGTCCTACACAGGGTCAGCATTTCAAACCACCAGTGGTATCCCCATACCCAAACATCAAACATGGGTCAAGCACCCACGTGTGGGGGTGGGGATTAGATCATATTTGAGTGAGTGGATGCCCGTGCACTGGAAATCAACTGTACGTCCGTAGGATGTCTTGTCACGCAATCGCAAATTTAAAAATCAGCTACCATAACGTCACGGGAGGTTATTGAACAATAGTGAAAATTACAAATTGAATTAAGTCCTTTATTTATTATTTGTTTGTTTTCGTACCTTTTTTCTTTTTTATTGAAGTAATTGTAAAGACGTACATGTACTGTCAGTAGTGTATAATTGCGTGTGGGCCAGGGGAAAAGTAGCGGGATAGTCCCCTCGAAAAGCAACAGGTAAGCAGAGAATCTTGGGAAGGATGCTATCGCCTGGGGAAGCGACACGTATATCGTTGTGGTTTAATGCAGAATGTGGAATTAGTTTAGGGGACAGATCTACCGCTGTGCGTTGCTGAAACAACCATCTAATCACTTGTCAATTTGGATAACTTTTTAGATTAGTTAAGTTTGTTTTGTCCGTATATTTTTCCCGCATCATGCGATTGCCACGCAAGTTTATCTTTCTTGCGTTGGTACATGCACAATGGCTCTTTTTGCTGCCTGATACATCCAGTGCGATGGCGAATGGCTTTACAACGGTTGTGGACGCTGGAAAAATGAACTGCTTTTATGACGAAGTCGATGCCAATAAAACTTTGGAAGTAGAGTACCAGGTAAGAGACTATTTGATCTGTTGGTGTACTAGTGAATTTCAAACGAAAGTGTTTATTATCACTGTCCGCTTTGTTAATGTGTATTATAGGGGTACATATATTTGTCAGTAATTTACTTATTTACCTTTACAGTTTGCACCGACAAACAATATGTCCCACGATAATTTTTGCAAATAATTGAGACTTAATGAAAAAGTATATGTAAGAACTCGAGATTTTGGTTGAAATTTCTAAGCAACTGTCATTGTCAGTTTGATATAAAAATTTTTATTCGTATCACAACGATACCATATTTAGTGGTTTCATAGTTCAGCTCTGTAATACTTTAATCACTGAGATCTATAGGAATTCAATCATTTGTTACCACTGCATGGGGCCTGGTTCACAATTTTTGTGTGGGATACCTGTGGTATCTCACACTATTGTCATCAACTCTGTAATTTGCTAGCTAGATAGGTAGCTAACATGCAACATTCCGACTATTACCCGAAGCTGTTTGCCTGATAACAACAACATTTGACTGGATACAGCTATACCGACCATTACCTGAAGCTCTTTGACTGAGAACGAAATTTAATTGCTTTAAAAGTGGTCAGACAATTTGACGACTTTGACTGTCAACACCAGATCTAAAGAGAGATGAGAGATTTTCACGATACTTTTTGTTGCCTCTGATGAAAGGCTTTCACAGAATATAAACAAATTTATTTTCATTGAAAGTTAAATGCAATTCTTGTCGAGTACTTCAACAGAGGCCTTGATTAAAAGCTTACAGAAAGCAATCTAGAAAATATTCTATTTGCGGAAGATTATGTCACGTGCTAGGCAACCAGAGTTATCATATTTCATTCGGCGGATGTGATCATGCAATTGATGGATATTTCAGAGCAACATTTGTAGATTTCTTTGCCAGCTCGGAAGAAAAATTTGTTTACCTTTTTGCTACAATGTTAACATTAACTAACAGGGCTTATTCTAAGGTGAGCAAAAAAGTAGTTTTTGAGTTTATTTCACGTTGCCATGCAGTTTGAAGCCGAACAGCAATTTGCATATCAATGTTTATCTGAGTATTTGGTAACAAAAAGAAACAGCAAGGCAAAGTGAGCGAAATTCAAAACAAGTAATTCTCGGGATGAAAATGGCAACTGGTTGTGGTAACTGTTCGCAATTACTGAATGCTGTCTGTAATAAATGAACCAGCGGAAGTTGAGAAAGTGACAAGTGAAAGCATGTTTCATGATGTTCGCTGTATCCAAGCAAATATTTGGTTGAATTGCACTGGTTTCAACGAAAGTTTAGATTTGCTCGCGGTAAAGTGATTCTACTTATTTTTCCACTCAGTGGTTCAAATAATGACCTCAACAGACGTTGATTTTGACTTGCTATACAATACAACAATACAATACTTTATTTACCCACGCTACATCTAGGAGTGATAAAAACTCGTTAAAACATGTGCGTGAAACGGAAAGCATTAAAAATAAAAGAGATAGTTTAAAATTACCATTCTAAAATCTATCTAAAAACCTGCTTCTTAACAACCTGCTTCTTAAAACCTGCTATCACTACCCTGAAGCAATTATGTGGAGTAATTACATGTACATTGTATATGTTTGGGTTTGAATGGACTTTTCAGTTTTATTTATTCATTATAACCAATCATCTAGCTACTCAATCAGTTGTTGTTATTGTTGTTGTTGTTGTTTTGTATGTATATAGTACTGTGGTATCCCACACATATAGCCCTTTGGCTACCTATTTTTTAGTAAGATAATGACAATAGGTCAACCAAATGCAAAAAGTACTTTGTATGCCATCATTAGTTAATAAGCTTATGGTTGTCCCAATTGTGTCTGACACTGACCTGACATTCAGCTTCCTAGTTAAGAACCAAATAATTTTATTATTTTCAAAAACTATATTATTGCCAAAAATTCTTTTCTCCAAAAGATGGTAATTCCCTACATGTTCAGTTTGAAAAGGTAAACATTTCATCTGAACCTCCCACTTTATTTAGAGCTTACTGTTGGTTCCCACGTCCTCCTTTTGTTGCCATGTATGGGCCATGGACAGCTCTTAGTACTTTTTCTTTGTTGTTGTTGTTTTGTCAACAATATTACGCACCCAATACCTTCTGCTTTGCACAATCAAACAAACATCCACTTGAGTTATTGTTTCATTTAATATGCTTCGTCAGAAAGGCAGATGATATGGGGTTAATAGTAAAGTTCACAGTGATTATACTACATAGCTAGTACCATGTAATTATTATGCAGCAGGTGCAATTCTCATCTTTTCGTTAATTTTGTCCTCTTAACAAAATGGACGACAAATCTTGGTTCGTAGTTAATAAATCGAATGTGGTTTAACATTGTCTGTACTCTTATTTAGAACGACATTCGACGTCATCACAATGGTCAAAATGTTGTGGTATCACGAGGCGCAGCTGAGTGAGTCCACAACAAATGTTGACCACTGTGACGATGAATGTCGTTGTCGATAAGAGTACAGACAACATTTAACCACATTCCATTTGTTTTTTACTACATTATCAACGTCAAAGAAAATGAAAAAGGCATTGCGTGATACGCTGATGCGAGCAACATTGCGCGATTACTAGCGACTACTTTTCCTGTGGCAACTTTCCTTTGAATTAATCAATTTTGGATTGCAATTCTGTTGACTCATTGGGGCTGATATGTCTTTAATTTGATTCAGGTTATTGAAGGAGGTGGAGAGATGGACATAACCTTTCAAGTAGTATCACCTAATGGAGCAATGCTAGTAAATGACGAGAAGAGAAATGATGAAGTACACACAATTACCACCCCTGACAGTGGTGTCTACTCTTTCTGTTTTGATAATTCATTCAGCACATTAACACAGAAAGTAGTATATGTGGACTTAGACCTTGCTAATAATGATGATGATGCCTGGTTGAAGACTCTAGGGGAGCCTGACATACAGGAGAAGGATTTACAAATTGAAAGCATAAGGGTATGTGACCTATATTAATCCCATTGTTGATGGGAGGGGTAACATGTAGTTGTGTTTAATCAAGTGTCTGAGCCCCGAACAAATGCAGGTAAGGAGTGAAAGTTGTTCAAAAATATTTGCAGGCAAATAAAAATTGGGTTGCTGCTGTTGGTTTTGTAGATTCACTTGATTAATTTGATAAAAATACAAGGGAATAGTGAGATATTAAACGAAACAAAGACCACAGTTAAAGGTGAACCAATTCATCAGTTTGAATTACTTTTGGCACTGATTGAAAACCTCTCTAAACAACTTTTCAGCAAGTGACTCTACTTTGATTATTTTAATTACACTTACTGACCTACACTTAGCTATCTATGTACAAAAACTGGGTTACTTATTATGCGCACCTATGTCTACATACATGCAAACAATTACTTAGTTATATATTATATTACATGTAGTTTATTCAGAATTTATAACAAGTAAGTACTAAGTTACCAGAAAGTAATATTTTGAAATTTTGCTCCATTCTTGGTGTGTTTCTAGTGTTCTAGATAAGAGGGGGGTCTCGGGTCAAAAACCCAACAAGGTTAGCTACATGACCCGACAAATTAATAGAAAATTTACAATGGTTTGGTGGGAGCACTGGAAATTTGACCAGATGGAATTCCTTGTTGATACCCTGCCTTAAAAACGTATTTGGAACCCGGGTTTGAATGAATAAATGGGTTTAGTTTCTAAAGACTGTGGTGCTGGGTCGGTGGGGGAGTGAAACACAAAAATTTGGTTTGTCAACAGAGTTGATGATGTAAATTGACCACCATAAAGCCAATGTTTCAAGCATTAACCCTTTGTCAGAGCAAATCACTCTTTGCTCTGATGAGGGCTAATGCTCGAAATGTTAGCTTTTTGAATCCCTTTACATTATCAACTTGTTTGAATGAACCCTTCCACCACTGCTGACACTACCGTGGTAGTGGGCTATACATGGCTAAAATTAATTCCATCCACATTTAACAATCTTTTAAATCAGTTTCATCATTTGTCTGATCAAACATTTTCTTAATGTAGGCCTTTCTGATGTTTAAAAGTGGCCATTAGAAATCTTCACATGGTACTTGTACAGGGGTTTCATTAGAAGCCGGCAACCGGTGAAAATCGCCGCCTACTTTGTCAGAATTTACACTTACCGCCGCCTAATTGGTCTGTACTTTCACTCAAATTATTAAAAAAAATTATCAGGTCCCCACCTACTTTAGTTCACTCAGACGGTTATTTCAAAACTTATTGAAACCCCTGCTTGTAATACAGCCCTTCATTATCCTCTGCGAGTAAAACAAAGAAATGATGATGAATGAATGGAATTTGTTTCCCAAAACAGTCTGGAATAGCCCAGGGAAAGATTTTGGGACTCACCTCTCAGATGAGATTTTATTAATCAGAAAATAAGAGAAACCTGATAAAATGGTAAAAAACAGCTCTAAAATGGGTTTACTCTGTCTACGTTCTTTTCTTTGCAGCTTACCCTTGATAACATCAGAGATCAGCTTGAGAAAGCACAGCAATACCAGAACTACTTGACAAAAAAGAACTTTAAAAACCACTATCTTGTCACAAGGAGCTCAAGCCGAGTATTCTGGTGGTCGCTCATACAAAGCATTGCTCTCATTGGTGTGGCTATATGTCAAGTCCTAATAGTAAAGAATTTCTTTGGAACAGGTAGTACTAATCAAAGAATTTAGGCACTTTGTCATCTGTTATTGTCTTCACTGACAGTTTCTGGACTGGGTTTTTTCCCAGAATGTTGTATAAAAATACTGTTTCTCAAGTTCTTATTAACTTTTTTCATAGTCTTATTATTGTCATTTGGCCTAGCTATTTCTTTTACTTTCTTTCATGCCCTTTATATAAATACATAAAGGGCATGAACAACAATATTGCTGTGCCATCTAAGAGCCCTTCCCTAACGTCATACCCTAAAAGCTCTATTGGCCATGTTCTAAATGAGTAAGGGCCTGGGAACGAGGTTTTAAAATTTATCGATTGGAAAAAATTGTTTCCACTGCATGAAAGAGCATCTCAAAAATGGTCACCTAACCAACTTTGATGCTGTTCAGTTGAATTGGAGCTGAAAAAAATGATTTTGAAAACTGTGAAAATTAGAGACTTAGTATGGTTTGGAGGGACACACTTTCTGAAATAGAGACATTTGTATGGGATTTTTTTAAGTTTTAAATGCATGTTATGTGGCGGCTTTTCAACCAAAAGTACTCAAACTTGCTGAAACTGCTTATTTTGAGATACACTTTCATGTGAGAATCGATTTAGTTCAATTTCATTGATTTTCAATGGAATTTGGATTCGTTCCCAGGCCCTTACTCGTTTAGAACATGGCCAATTAAGCCCCCCTCTCTAATAAACCCCCCATATGGAAGTCGTTTTTTGTAATAATATGTTCCCCGTGTTTGGGACATGAGATTTTGTAATTAGTCCCTCTTATTCCCTCTTACAAAATCCATTTCGTGCAGCCCAGTTGGTTTGTTTTTAAACAAATATATACACTCAAACACAATACTGTCCCCCGAGGGACAAAAACTAAAGTTTTCAAAAGAAAGTAATAGCAAACTATTTGTATTGAGTTGGGGATGGAATCAAAAAAGAAAAACTTCAGTGGGAGGACATCATTTTTTTCTGGAACAATGCATTCTGGCACCTTCCCACTATTTAACAAAATTCTATACTATGTTTGATATACTTTTTGCTAAGATATCAAAAAAATTGCCAGTGTTTGTAGGAACAAGGTACAATGTAATAAATCATTTTTAAAGAAATATTTTCTTTCAATTCTGTTTCATTTGCTACCAAAAATTGTCAAAATTGTGTGAGATGATGTAGAGCTAATCAGGACTTAAGATTTTGTGAATCAATTCTAATTATTAGATAAACATTCTTGAGAAACTAGGGTTAAAAAAATAAACATTTCAAAAGGCCACTATTTGGAGATGACACAATATGTAACTGCTATCAAGTTTTGCATTTTTGTACAAATTCTCATCATTTTCCAGTAATAAAAAATTATAATTATTTACAGCAAAATATGCTTTGCTACCTCAAAGTTATTAATAATAATAAATGTTATGTGTTGAATAAGTTATTTTTTAGCAGGTTAAAGTGTCACAGGTTTGGAGAACAAATAATTTGGTGTCAAGTTGGTTTCCTGTATTTTGTGAACAAGCTGTTGTGAATAGAAACAGCAGCAGTAACCGTGTTTACTCTACTTTTTAATTGACATCATACAGAGTAAAAGAATAACTTAACTAACTAACCCAAGTGCTGTCCTCTTTAAATACTGGAAAACAGTGCTTGGGTTAAATTAACTCAGGATGCCTTGGTGAGGAAGAGTGCTGGACAGATAGTTTGAACAATGCTTACAACTTAACCACATGATGTGGATGACAGTATGTTGAGAACTATAGATAAAAAAACTAGAGGCCCATTAATGAAGGTTACATGTCTAACTTGTCCTAGTCTTCTACTTGATGGCAAAACACAAAGAATGCAGAAAAAGATTGAGTGAGATCTTTTAGAAAGTCAGAAAAAGATTGAGTGAGATCTTTTAGAAAGTCAGAGGTGTTTCATCTATTTAAATCATGTCTCATCCCAAAGAATAGAATGAAAAAAATTAAATCTCTTAGAAGCATGGAAACCAAGATGTGAGATGTCCTTCATTGCAATGTAGATATGGTGATAGTAGTGTCCCTTATTCCCCCGGGGGGAGTACTCCCAGAAAAATTGGGTGGGGGTGTGCGGCCCACTTCCTGAAACCCTTACCCTATTTCAGACCAAAATCTGTGATTTTCCCTACCCTATTTCAAACCTGACCAAAAATTTGATACCCTATTTCAGACCTATTTCATGTGCACAGTTGGCGTGAACATAATTAAAAGAGAAAAAAGAAGGGCTTTTGTTGATGGTCTTATCGGCTAAAGATGAAGAAGTAGCTTCTTCTAAAAAACATACCGAATTCAAGACAAGAGTGCACAAACCATACCCTATTTCAGACTAAAATGGTCAAAATTGATACCCTATTTCAGACCAAAACGGCTGAAAAAACATACCCTTTGGGGCCGCACATACCTATATAGCTCATATAAGGTACCCCCCCACCCCCCCAGGAAACTGGCAACATCTGAGTACTTGCTAACGTGCAAGGTTCTACCTCTCTAACTCCCCTAATAAAGGAATTAACATGTTCTTCTCAGTATCATGTGGTTTCATTGCTCAAATGTAGTTTTAATTTAACATGATTGAAGAGCATAGTGGAAAACCCTCAAAAGTTACTTGTTGGGTGTTTTTTTTTTTAATTCTTTCAAAAATTGCTGATTTTTCACATACAGGCTTGTTTTTGTGTGGTAAACATTAAGCATTTTTTTGTTGTGTCCCCAATTAGCTCGTAGGCTAAATATCTTTCCACGTAAATAAAGTTTATTATTATTATTATTATTAAACATTGCCCTAAGTTTTTCATTGTGTTGCGCTTAGTGTTCTTGAACACACAGGCCAAAAAACACAAAATCACTTAGGAGGGTTTTCCACAATGATCTTTTATACAGCTTGGTTTATTATTAAGGGTTTGAAGGAAACTTTTCCTGCAGCTAGGCCAGGTTTTGTTTTCAGAGAGATTTACCTCGTTTTCTAATGTGGCCCAAATTTAATCCCACAGCATTGATGCAGCTTTTTTTCTGTACTTTGGATAATTGCAGGTACTTCACTGCCCTGTCATTTTTGTTTAATAAATTAAGGATACCAAGGGATTATTCAGAAGATTTTTTCTTAAAAATGACAACCAAAACAAGCAGAAGTTTTGGGAATAAATTGGAGGCCACCTACAAGAGTTGAGTCAGATCTGGACAAAAATGAAAAACAATCCAAAATCGGCATAACACTGTTTTGCTCACAAATCTTTAATGTATATTCATTATCTCAACAATGAAAGTATCCCAAGGGTGACAAAAACAGTTTAACTAAATTATGATCACTCTGATGATGGCTCCCAACATAAGAAAAAAAGGGAGTGATGTTACTAAAACCTACATTTTTGTCAAAGTGATTACAGTAAAGATTTGTATCTTGTAGCAGTCATTGTCATGGCGTGTTCACAAAACCTTTTTCTAGGCAAGCATGCTTTGCCATACCCTGTGTGCAGTCTCCTTCAATGTTGATAGAAAAATCTTGATTTAGGAAGAAAGAGGAGACTGCTTGCAGGGTAGCTTCGTCATCACGTGATTGGTTCAGATGAGTGGTCCCTTTTGTAGCTATCTTACCAATGGGATGCAATTATGTTTTTTTGAAGCTGGAATCTGGCCAATGTGTTGTACCAGAATGTATCATCCCCTCCTATGGATATCTGAAAATTTGTTTGTTTTCCATTTCAACAGACGTATTCAGCATCTATAACAGTACTGTTGATGACTTCATGATTAAGATACTCATCCAAAATACACTTAAACCACTTGAATTCTATGACTAAGATTATTTATACCAAAAAAAATGCAATTAAATCAGGGATGAGATCTTGAGATTTCTTTATTGGCAGCAGTGAAATAAACACATCTGCCCACTGCTTTACAAACAACGTTCTACATACTCCAGCAATTTTAAAATCTGAAATACAAGAGCTTGCTACTGAAAGGATCTTATTTACAAGTTATACATTTACTATATATTATAACTGGTAAATTATTATTTTCCACAGTGACTTTCAACAGATTGTAATTTTACACAATCAACGTTGAAAAATGCACAAGTCAAAATAATTTATCTACGTGTACTCAAAAAGTATTAAAATCACAGTGTACCACAAGTAATGACTACAAAGAAATTAAATTAACAAGTTTTCCATATTTACAATATTGAATCCAATACATAATAACAAAGGAATGTGGAAATGGATTGCTTATTTACATGTGAATGAGATCGGCTGAGAAACAACAGGAATTAGAGACTTCGATTTGTTTCTGATTGGTCTTCGGGCCAGCTTTTGTCACCCATAATGACAACAATGAAACAGCACAGTCCAACCTTCTGTGGACAGCTTACTATGGGCAAATACGACTGTCTTCCCGACACCTCTTTTGTGATTCCACATTGATCTGACCATTTAGCATCCTCTTTAAGAAGGATAGACTGTGCTTTCATAGTGGCATTTTTGTGATGAAAATCAAGTATTTTTGAATTGTGAAGAAACATTAACTTTACACTTTAACATACCATAATTAAATAACCTATGTCGAAACAACTCTTGAAAAATATACAGCCACAACCTGATAAATTAAATGCTTATAAATTCACTTAAAATCGTTACTGTTGAAATTTAATTAGAAACTGTTTATCCACTTTTGATCGAGTTAATTTTCACAAGAATTGACCAACATTGAGACAATTTGTGACAAACAGGTGCACTATTTTTACAACAGTTTAACTAAAACCAACTTTTACTATTAAAATGTAAACTTTGAGTTCACAAATTTACAGCCAAAACTACAGCATCATTCTAAAACAATTACTTTTCACCTGTTTGATAGTGTAGCCCCAAACGAAAAAAAAAACACCCATAAATTCTGCACATACAGTGACTAAAAGCTAAATAACATACCAAAACTTTGGAAATGATATGATATTGCAATATTGTATTTGCAATTACAAAGCATGCAATTGCTTTTAACAATTTTCATGACTCGCTTATCAACTGCCGACCACAGTAAGTTATCTTAAAACAAATCGCCTAAAGAAAAAAAAACTACAAATTTTAAGGGAAGTGAAATATTTAATATTAATAGTGTCATAATATCTAAAAGCACTATTAGACAAAAGCTCAGCTTGGGGTTTTTTAGCTGGAGTATGGAATGTACATGGACAATATAGCTGGCAAGTCTGTGATATTTTTACAAATCACTTATCTGCTTTGCCCCCTGAAATCAATGGTCTTATGGAGCAGTTGATGAATTAAAATGAGTGCAACAGCTAACAGAACTTGTATCAAGAAAATGGAACTGCCCATCAGTCAGCAACCCTTTGTGTGTGCAAAGAACTTCTTGAAACAACTTTAATTACCGTTTTCACGCTTTGCCACAATTCATAAAAACAAGAGTCTCCATTATAAATTACAGCTGGGCTCTTACATTGGTTAAGGATGACTTTTACTTTCTGTACATTAAAGAAATTATTTTTTTTTTCAATATTTCCTAGCTAAGATAAAGAAGTCTGCTTAATCAAAAACCAACATTGATGTGCTGTTGAGGTTGCATGCTGTAATAGTGTGACATGCTATAAGGAGGAGTAATGTCAAAATCTTGAACATCGCTGTTGATAAAAAATTGCGTTGAATTTTCCATTTCTACTGTGGTGGTAATTGGGTCGCCTCCATGCATTCCATTTATTGGGTGTGTAGAGATTGGCAAGGTCGTGCATGTGCTAAGTGTTGGATCGATTGGTAGCTCTGTGCTTTGAGAAATGATGTCATCCCAGTCGAGGACTTCATTTTGTTGAATTTCATGGATTAGGTCATTGCCAAAGAGTTCTTTAGCAGCATCTGCCGCAGCTCTATCCTCACAGTGTTCTGTTTGGATCATTATTTGATCAGGGGACGTGTCCAAGTCATCACTTGAGATAGTTAGCTCCTCTGATAATGAAATGGTACAAGAAAGATAAGTTCAGAACATTTTCAGTGGTGGACTACAAGACACTTCAGTAATATCTCAGACTTTGTAAATGTTAAACAATTTACACTAAAGTTTACTGCCCCTTATTTTATTGGTATTTATTGTTGAGATTGTATATTTCTGTTGAGGGGGGTGGGGGGGGGGCATTGGGGTGCATAGGATGGGCGAGGAGAAGCTGTTCAGGAGTTTAGGTGCATCCCCCAGTTTTTACTCACTATATTGCAGACTATAATATTTTATTTAACATTTAAAAATGGGCACTACTAGCTGCTACCATCCACATACACATTGTCATGAAATTTATGTCAATCTGGGCCTGATCAATTCCGTTTAAAACGATACTGTCACAACAATTCCTGTTATACGTTTGTTGTAATTGTGATCAGGAAGTACTTTAAGAATAGCCCAAGTAACACCAAAAGGTTGATTTCAAATCATTTCTTGGAAGAAAGGAAACTAGAATAATTTTAAAGTGATTTTTCCAAGACACAATAACAAAACTTGAAAACTGTTAACCAAACTATTTTCAAGCTGTAATCCATTTCCTTCTCGTTATCAGTGGCCGTAGACAACCGCAAAGAGTTTCTGATCAGTGTATGTTCCAAACACATTTGAGGTTATCCAAATTTGATGACAGTGCCCCTTTAAACACTTCTGATGCTAATGGGAGGTTTGTACAGTATAGAACCAAACATAAACATGACCCGACCAGACAATCTCAAATGAGCAATGTTAATCATCATTAAAAGTTGAGCATCATGAAATTGACACTTCTCTTAATTGAGGTCATGAGAATTAACACCCCAACACAAAGTATAAATGAACTCAGACATTTTTTAATTTCATGTTTTAATAATTATCTAAAAGGAGTGCCACAGAATCAAGATTTTCACACACACCTGGATTTGCCATGCTTGCTCTGATCGCCTCAGAATGTTTCTTCTTCCACTTTCTGATCTCTTTGTCCATCTGTTCGCGCCTTTCTGGTTTGAGTGACCAAAGACATCCTTTCCTCTGTGAAGCACCTTGAGGTCTCTCTAGCTTGCAAAATGCCTTGTTTAATGAGAGGTTGTGTCGGACAGAATTCTGAAGAACAATTAAAGATAATGACGTGTCATTAATCGTTGAACAATCATAATGTGTACTGATCATCGAGGAGCAATAAGCACACTACTGCAACTCGAAAATGTTTATGAATTTGTTATTCAATATGTTCCTAAGAAACACTTTAGATAAATAAAATATATGCTTTTTTAAAAACTCTGTTAAGACAAATTTGTGCTGCTATGAGGGTTGTGATAATAATTGTAATGCTTTTAAATGTGAGAAGATGAAGAAAAGAGAAAAGAGAAGTGAACTGAATCAGTCCACTTGCTTTTTGTCCCAAATTCCCAAAAACAGCCCATGTTTATGTATTCTTCAAAACATCCACACCAGGTCCTGTACCTTGAAAGGTTTTTTGCAGGATTTAGACCTCTTGCCTGGACTATGGAAATTCCTATTTACCCCCATGTACACACCTGTAATTTTATTTGAAAACTGGAGACCACCTCCCTTTCAGAATTTTTCATGACCTTACACTGTTTGGACCATGCTTAGGCATGCATAGGGATTTTGAAGTTATCAACCCTTGATTAGCACTCACAATAACATTGATGAATTTAAGCCAGTGCACCTTGTTTTTCAAGTTTAATTATTGTAGTTAAGAAATTTCACTTCACAGCGATGATTATGACTGGTCACAGTCATAATTGGCATCTGATTTAAAGTGTGTAATTTGAAATGGAAAATTGCAAGTAAAAAATGCAAAATGAGATCTTAAAGGTTTGTGTGTAATAAACATCTTTGCATTCTTCTGGTGCATATCTCTATATATACTTAAAAGCAAGATATTCTTGATATTACATAGAAAGAATTCCATGTAGAAAAATAACTACAAAATTATCACTGCAAAAAAAGAACACAATAGTACTCTCCAAAAGGATGAATTGAAAGGGAGCTTACAATATTAATTTTCTTTTGCTTCAAAGTCCTCAAGAATTTTTTGATAATCTCCCTTTTGTCCTTAAATCACTGTAAAATACTTCAAGGAAGGGTGTGGTAGAAAAGTAATTCATTATTAATGTACTGTTGAAGGTAGATTAAATTCTTTTGTAGAAAAAAATTTAAGTGTCATATATTTTAAGTTCCACAATATACAAGGAAATAAATTGGCATATTTATGTCTCTCACATTAATTTGTAGTACTTGGTTAACCTTGCAGTGAACAAATCCAAGAAAGCTCTACAAAACCTGATATTAAAAATTATGCACATTTTTAAGGTTATACTGCTTAGGGAACCTACATTACCAATGTCTCTGCCAGCATGAATTATGGAGTTTTTACTTTTATTTTTCTACTATCTTACTTCAAAAATTCAAGATAATTTGCTTAAGGAACTCAGTGTAAACTAAGATATATCATAAAGAGTATGTTTTAGAATTTCTCTAGTATATTCTACATCAA
This sequence comes from Pachyseris speciosa, assembly GCA_016490735.1. NCBI lineage: Eukaryota > Metazoa > Cnidaria > Anthozoa > Scleractinia > Pachyseridae > Pachyseris > Pachyseris speciosa. Next base: position 1,418,684 of record JAEMWC010000097.1, read on the forward strand.
AATAAGCCCATCTGACGTAAATAGATTATTGTGAAGGGAAGAAAAACAGAAATACATTGTAATTAATCATGTCAACGAATCATTTGCATTTGGAAGTGTTGGACAAGGTATAATATTTCCCACTGAGCTTAGTTATAGTGAATGTATTTATGGATAGGTTTAATTCTTACTGCTCTCAGTAAAGTGAAAACCATTTTATGAAAGTCTTGGTATGAATAGGACGGAAAATCAGAAAGGAAGACGTAAATCTCGTCGAGTGGCGAAAAATGTCAGGATGAATTTGGGTAATCCAACATTATAGAATTTAAAAGAATTAGTACTTTCGATTTTAATGGCACTACATAAATGCAAATCGTTTTCAGTATTTATTTTCATAGGTCCTTTTCGGTTAAATAAGGAAAAAGAAAAAGGAAAATTATACAACAACTTCTTTGCAGTATGGATCATAATTAGAATGACATAAATTATTCAGAATATCAACCACCTGTTGTAGGGAAGGAAGACCTACAGGAAGAAATAAAACTTCTCTGCGATAAATCTTTCCTAGAAATCTCCTCAAATTTCTCGTCTTTATATATACGAGTCTTTGATGCGCCTAATCAGATTCACCAAGCGCTACGACTTCGCCTCTGCAAAGCGAAATCTTGTGAAATTTTAGGTTATGTAGCAACCACTAGAGTTTCGGGAGAAGCTTTGTTTTTCTTGTCCTCGATCTCGTGCCTTCTATATCGAATTGAGAAATTACATTACACAACCCCGCGGCAATTTTAGTCCTAAAATCAGCTCAGAAAAACACCGTGTTGTCAAACAGATAGAAAGAATTCATATCCAATTGTCATTCGACCTCCCTTAAATAAAATCGCTGCCCCACCCTAGGTATATTTTGCTATCTTGCCATTCGTCTTTCTCATTAGAATGGTTATGCCTGAATCTTTCTCCAATTTGGAAGGCTCGCCGACATTTCCCCGAACTAAAGTTATGAAAATCTTGTTTCAACTGTTTTGCGTTCCTCACAAAATCGTCGTCTATCGATTCCAAAGTCTACTACACACCTTGTGAAATCAGTTCGCGATTTATTTATGATGATAGATCTTGCTTTGGAGTATTTATTTGACATACTCTATTGCTCGCTGGTTTCGTCAGCAACTTACAACCATGTCTTGATTCACTCGATTGAAAAAATGACCAAAATAGACCTTCGGATCGAACGAACGAGCAAACTGTTGAACAATCTCCTCGCTCGCAACACTTCCTATTCGACCAACACTGGGTCCATTGTGTTACATCCGATTCGGTAAACACGAATATCACTAGATGTCATGAAAGAGAATAAAACGCAATGAAATTACCGACCAAATCGTCAAATTTGACTGAATTCCTCGCCAATTTTCGCTTCTTTGAGCAAATAAATGTTTAGGTAAAAACTTTATTCGGGGAAAGATCGAAAACTACGCACATTTTGCAAACGATTCGAACTGCTGTCAGCTGTTCGGGAACCCATTGTAATGCTGAGAGGAAAACCATTCAAGTGCGAGTTGTCAGGAAACCGTTGATAACGATTGAAAAGTTTTTTAAGTTAGCTCGTAGCTTCCGAAGATTTTATCAATCTTTTGTAAAAACTATTTGCAAGGATGGTAAAATTTGCTGTGAAATTTCAAGTAAAACGCTGGGAATATGCCGAGTGGAGAGTGAACCGTTACCAACCAGAGAGAATGTTTTTAAATTCAAACTTCGCAGGTACCGGTCATGCGAAGAATAGATTTGATAACTACATTTGCACTCACCTTCCAGCCATCCGGAGCCGTCTTGAAATACGGAAACTTTCCCCTGCAAAACGAAGAACAAAGCAAAATTTTAAACCTCCTTTCGCGAACTAAAATACAAATTGATGAAATCGACATGCTCCATTTAAGCGCCAAATGAAACTTACATCATGAACTTGTAAATTTCACTGACGGGGAGTGTGCCTGAATCGCTGTTCTTCAAGGCCATGGCGATAAGACACGAATAAGAGAACAGTGGCTTCGGGTAGGCCTTGTCCTGCGCTTTAAGGCTGTCTTTGATGCCGTTTTTGTGCCCATGTTGCGAAGATTTGGGTTTGGTATCCGCCGCACGTGCCTGAAGAATCTGCGGACTTGCAACAGAAGTAACGTTCACTTGCGAGTGTACTTGGGACATGGGAACTTGTTGCTGATTCGGCCACTGCACGGGTAACGCAGTATTCGGATCGACCATGACCTGCTTCTCGCTGGCTGAGTTTTTCTCCATGGGTATACTAACACTCTGCAGCCATTGCAAGTTCGTTAAGTCGGCTGTAGGCGGACATTCCGACCTGGGTCTTTCTTGCTTCATGGTCAGGATCTGCTGAGTGTCCTGAAATATACTGCTTTCGTGCAGTTGGAAGAGCGGATCGTTCAAGTTAAAATCTATTTCGCGGCTGTCGCAGTCCACCATCTCTTGCAGCGATAGCGAATCTGGCGTGTCGTAGAAAGCCAGTGGTTGAAAACTGCTGTTCATCATTTTGGAATCACTGGTTCAAAAATTTTTCCCGAGCGAATGATGAGAACAGACCTTTTCGTCGATGTGAATCAGTTACTGGCTATTTGGATCGAACCACGGATCGACGGTGATTGGCTGAAAAATGGCGGTCTTGTCTCCGATTGGTCGCCACGGAAAACAACCCCCCAGGGTCTGCTCCATATAAGGCCAAGTTACTACTTCGGGACTTTATACATTCTTTCGGTATGATCTGTTCAGCCACCAGTAATTCTTCCCACGCAAAAGTGTTAAAATACTGGCAAGAAGTTGTTCCATGCCTAGTTTGGTATAGTAGTCGTCCTTGAAAATTTTGCGCGTAGATTTTCCGGTAAATCAAGCAATTTCATGGGTTACAATACGCGGAAATCCGTGGTTACTCATGCGAATCGACAGCACTTATTCACTGCGGTTGAAATGTTGACAATTGGCGACCCCACCCCAACTATCTTTCGCGCCTCAAATAATTTGCATAAGACGACAGTTTAGAATAAATATGCAAAGATAATTACAAATTTAAAAGGATTCGTCATCCACCTCCGCTTTGAATGAATCATCGTTAAAATCCTGGGTCTTTTGTGGCGCTTTCTGTTATTAATTGTTTTCGTCATAGAAACGAGGGAGTAAAACTGCAGACACATTTTTTCGAGGGAAATTCGAAACCTTCCTGTTTTACCGTTTTCGCGCGCTCGACCAAATATAACGCTGGCGGAAACATGCAAAGGTCTCGTAATAAAGAGAGGGCTTTCGAAATGCGGCATCTTCATGAAAATGGAAAAGCTTTAGAAAATGGTTTTCGGTATTTTACGGTTAAGGGAAAAGGCGGTCCGCGGTTTGAAATGATATTCACAATATGTTAGCACTCCTGCCGCTATAATTTAGCTCCTTTAAATCGCCGGAACTATGAACGTTGCCGCTTTTTGGTCCGAGAAAAGATGTTGCAAACGGTTTCTTTTCTTTGTTTCCTTTCAACAAGACAGGAGCGCTGTATCATTCAAAAGAAGTGTGTTTTTTTTCAGATGGCGCGTGCCTTCGAATACAAAATCGCGATCAGGGGTGCCCTCAGTTTACTACTTCGCCAATGTGTTCGAATACCCTGCAACAATAGTGAAGAAGCAATACGGCCGTAACCGAAAAACGGTACCGTTAAAAACATGCTCGCGCCGAAGATCTTTTTTTTTCTCAAGATACCCGATTGAGTCAACACTTTCATTTGAAACATTAAGAAGGCTTCAAGTTTCGTCCCCCTATTTGAGGATTTTTTATAGCCGTGTATGTGTGGTTTCGGGGCCAAAAATTCTGTGCAACAGGTGTTTTTCAGATCTCCTGAATCTCTTTGACAATAATTTTAGGTCAATATCCAAGAACACTTTTATTATCTCTTCTTTTGCCCAAAGGATAAGCCCCCGATTTTATGGTATATATTCATGTGCCTTTAATTTCAGTTTTAAATCGACATCCGCTGAATTTTCAAATGATCTTCACGGGATCTTCTTAAACCGGCAACCAAATTTTATTCAGATACAAGGGGTTTCGCAAAATAACCAGTATTGAGGCAGACTGGGTAGAATACATTTAAAAACGTAATGTGAATATTAATGACGTTCGGTGGCAAACACCCACGAATTTCACGGGTGCCTCTTAAAGTGGGAGTCAAGATCTTTTTTTGTTCAGCCGGGCCCCCTTTTCCTTTCCTTCATGTTTCAGCTAATCCTATTCGTAATCTTTTATTCGCCACGCTCCGAAACTTTAGTTCCTCATTCGGTACCTGTCACAGTAAAGCTAGAACAAACATGGAAGGTTTTGGCTATGTTCTCGTTTTCGTGTTATCGTTTAATCGGTTCATAATTTTCGCGTTTAGTTTCATCTAAAAAAAGATGTTCGTGTTTCAACGTCGTTCTTCCAGATTGTTTAATTGTAAATTGACAAAATTCTCAATATGGAAACCATCTTTGCCGCTAAAAAGAAAACTAATGTGAGAGTTGAAGACTTGAGCTTAGATTTTGCTTCGCGCGGGTCACGAAAATACTAACATAACTCGACTGAAAGGAAAAGAATTCTCTCCGCGGCTTACACACACTTAAGAAGAAAACCTGGTCGCTCTCAGCGGTATACGCAATTGTCTAGTCATGTACCCGCAGCCATGCTGTTCTCGAGCCAGCCAGGGTGTTAATATAATTATATAGTGTTGTTGATCAAAACCTGTTGAATGTTGGAGCATTATTCATTACGGAACCAACAGACTCGATTCAACAGGTGATTGCAAACAGGTGGTTCCACGCCGCACATGACAATTAGATTCGCTTATTGCTCTTAAGAGGGGGCTCTGGCAATTAAAGCCAGATCAGATCCTCTCGGCTTCTGGCTTCTCCAACTCATTTGCCAAAGTTTCTAGTTCCTTTATTTAATAATGAACTCGAATCATGCTACAGATGGTTCATGACACAGCAGCATGCAGCCGATGCCTGGGGTTGAAGATGTTAACTCCACATTCACTGAACTTCGTGTTCGATGTATTTTTTTTTCTTTGGCATCTCCAGTATTTGTCATATGCATATGAAACTTCAGTTTATTTTTTAAAGGAATTGATGGTTCCATGACTCAGCTTTCGTTAGGAGATGCCATGAATCGAAATTACAAGAATAAAACAGTAAAAGGACGACAATATCGTGTTACACATTTTCAAACAAATAATTAAATTTTTAATGTGGCTCAAAGTCCGGCAAATACCGGTCTAACAGGGACACAGGCTTTTGAAGTCTCGCCAGTGTGTTTTTAAATGTTCTGCACGATAAAATATTGTGAAGTCGGGACTTTCTTAAAACAGGAAAGGAAATTAAATTAAGTGAGCTGGGTGACTACCGCCTTATGTATTACGACACAGTATTTCTTGGGTCTCGTTTGCTGTTAATTTGCCAGTGTTAGACTTTTCTGCTGTTTTTGAATTCAGAAAAAGCCTGTTATTAAATGACAAATAATAGCTATCTTTTTTGTTTTGTTTTTTATTATTAATGTATTTATTTAGTTTTTGCTATGCCTTCTGGTGTCGAAAATTAACAAAATGACCAACGGGTCTCTCGTAAAACGGCAAAACTTTTAAAGAGCGTACTGGAAAGGAGGGGCCTCAACGAATGCTTACAACGTATTGGACGTTAGCGCAACAGCAGATGCGGTGAAAGAAGGCTCGTCACTGAATTCAATATTAAGCAAGACTCTGAAAGGAGGTAGAAATATAGTTTAATCAGGGTTTTCGGGCCAAATGCAAAACTGATAAAAAATTCTTTAAAAAAAACTCTTACTGCTAGAGCTCAAAGATGATAAGGTTTTCCGAAATCTGTGAGTATACTAATCATTTTATGATTGATTAAAAAAGTTGTAACTCTTTTTAAAGCGAAGTGCTGTGTGTGGAGACTGGTCGGCGCTGTGTCTTTGTGACTATTTGAATGCGCGCATGCGTGCCTTCCGTATAACGGAATCACCTAATTCGTCCTAAAACATATTTAGCATATCGTAAAATGATTAGGAAACTCTGCAGACTCACGAAAATTGTATAATATTTTTTATCCTGAAAGTTAACACCTTATCTTTAACGGATGTGTCTTCCGAAGGGAAAAATAAAATTAAAGTTACCGCTTTCAACCCGAGGCTCGGAATTCTGGATGAGACCACATACAGTATTTTACTATCGCTCCGGCGATAAAATGGCAAGTACAGGGACAGGCGGTTTCTTGAGCGACAAAAGCCGCTTTCATAAAGCCTGGCACCGTCAGTATGACAATGATAATGTATTTATATACCGCATATTTCACATAGTTTCATAGCTGTTTACAATTCTCTAGGGTGAGATCGGACGTACAGCCTGTAAAATATAGCCGGTCCGAGGCCTTTGATGGCATCCGTCAAAGTGGAGGAGCTTTTTGACTAGCAAAGTGGAGATGGTAGCGAGATCTAAAGAGTCCTGGAAACGAATCATCGGTACCCTAAGAGGTCTCGTTCAACTATCGCGGCGTTTCTAGGAACAATTTATATACTAGTTATGCAACGCTTTCGAGTGGTATACCGTGGAATATCTCACGAGTCACTTGTATTTTCTTGGAATACACACGAGCCTTTATTTACTATTTTATACCATGCCATAGAAAATACAGTGAGATTCGCGCAGACTTGAATGGTTTTGAAATGGCTTCCTAATGTCCACCCTCTTGGCAGCGTTTTTAAACCTTTTTCAAAACTTTTATTAATTATAATTCATGCCCAAATTATAAACAAATAAAATAAAGTTATTATAGTCAAACGGTTGTGAAATTCGTACTAATTTTCAAGCGCGAAAAACAATCTCAACGCACGATGGGAAGGTTGGGTGTGATACAGTTGAATTGCACTGATCGGTGCATGATCGATGGGAAGGTTCGGTTACTGACGAATATACAACGACTTTCCCGCATTCTGATTGGCTGTATTTTCTATGGCATGGTATAAACTCCCATATATACTTTTTATGCGCTTATGCTCAACCTATCCACACCCTCCAACCCCCCAGTGGAAAATGGCTTCCATCAGTGTAATGAAAGCCAACGCAACGTCTCTTCCCAGGGAATGCCCGGGCCGATTGTGCTCGGCAACGTTTGAGCAACGTTTGGCTTTTGGAGCAACAGTTTACAGTTTTAGCAACGTCGAGCAAGTTTTGCTTTTCTGAGAAACTTTTGACTGAGCAAATTAAACTCATATCAAGCACGAAATAGTGAATAATTCGATAGAAAACTACCTTTTATGCGAATTTATTGAATTTTAATCAACGTTTTGAACAAATAACCTGTCACCTGATAACGTTTCACAGGCCTGTTGCGATCCTTATCACAGAAGCGAATGATTCGATGCTGTCCTTGTCTAATAACGGATAACCAACCTCTGCATAAATAGTTTTTAGTCTTCTGACTCATGAATGCATTTGGATCACAGAAAAAGTCTGTCCTTCAAGATCACCTTGAAGCCTATGTTATGCTTCGATACCGTAAAAGCTCTATTAAGCCCCCCCGGAGTGGGGCTTATATAGAGAGGGGAGCTTATTTCAAATCTTAAACACGACGTTTTCATCTTCATATAGTTCTAGTACAAAACTCAAACAATTAACTGCAGTGAAACTGAAATATTTAAGACAGAGCAGCAAACAGTCTTATGTGTTTGAGTGTATATTTGTTTAAAAACAAACCCACTGGGCCAAATCGCGTGTACTTAGGGGGTGGAAGGGGGCTTATTACAAAAACCGACTTCCAAACGGGGGACTTATTAGAGAGGGGGGTTAATAGAGACGGGGGCCCAACAGAGCTTTTACGGTATAACAATGCAAAGAGGGTGTAACAGTTTAATTTCGTATATGGTTTTAGACCCTGAGAAAGTACACTCATGAGAACATTACTGGATGCAATTGGTGGTGTTAGTTTTGTTCGAGTTCCGTCATATCTTTCAACAAGACGTCAAATGAACGATATGTTAAGCAATTTTTTAGCAACTTTTTGGCATTCCAGTGAGAAACTTTTTAGCATTTTATGAGCCAATTCAGTGGGACAGGTCTAGTCACAGCATGGTTCAATTTTCTTTTTTTTAATTTCAAATATCCTCAGTTATCGTATAAATGTGTATTGACACATTTCTGACTGATATTTTGAAAACGGGGTAGATGAAAGTGTTTTCAGCAGAGATGAGCTAAAATGACAATGCAAGAGTTTTGAAACCTGCGTTTCCAGTTGCTTTCTGATTGTTTTCCCTGGCGGCAGTAGTAGGTGCTAACTGTCCCTGGCTACTTTGATGGCCAAGAAAATAAATGGAACTAGAAGCCATAATCGATTATGGTCACTATGGCTCCGAATGGAACTTCAAACTAAAGTAGGAAATGTAACACGAAAAAATAAAAGGGACGGAGAAGTAAACAATGCTAGATTTTTCCTACTCATGTTACCATAGTTAGAGTTTGGCCGTCTTAGTTTGAAGAGAGCATCCATTTGGGTGACAGGTCTATACCCTGGATGCCAGTTGTCTTCTCGCTCACCAGCGACAAGAAGCGTAGAGAGCGATGTAGAGCTCGCGACTCGCTGTCGCAGCTTTGCCGCTCAATCCCGTCAGTGTCCCGTCGCCCCCAAAGAGAAAAAAGCCTCGATCTGGCACCCAGGATATCAGATCTATGGATCTGTGAAAATATTTATCTTGATCTGAAATCACATTTTCTGGAGGGAGCCGCCTAGCCTTCGTAGCTGGCGGTATTGTAGGCGCGCGGAGTAAGCTCGTTGTCGCGGCTTCGCCGCTCGCTTTCAACGGCTCCGCCGCCTCCTCCTCCGCGCGCCTACAAGACAATAGGGGAATCCTTGTTTATAATATTTGCCTCATTAGCATGAACAATTCAGTTTCTGATGGACATAGTATGAATAACTCTGCCAGTGAATATGAGCCTCATGTATTAAATACTTTTTGTGCAACGCGGGTTCAAAAATTCAAAATTTTGCAAAGAATGTATGAGCTCATCAGTGCTTTTGCCAGCCAGAAATTTTGCAGTTTTTAGAAGAGAGATATCTCCTTGAATACTACACCTACCTGTAAAAGAGCTAAAAATTTCACAATGTATTAAAGAGCCTGCAGTACACGGCAAGCGGAATCTCTCTCAGAAACAAGATGGCGGAGCCAGCGTGCTCACCTGTTCAATTTAGTAACGGCGAAAAAGAGGTTATAGAAAGAAAGCTAGAAGTCGCTACTGATGATGTAAATACTAAGAAGGACATCAACGATTTTTATGAGATTTCTAGATGCATGGATGTTATTAAAAGAGGGAACTTTCAGAAGGTGAGAGCAGAAGGTCTGACAATATATGATGACAATGATACTGGAGAAAGTATACATATATATAACGATTATCAGCCTTCAATTTAATAAGGCGATAGCAGTGAGTATTTTTAGCCTTCAAATACATGGTGAAAATCTGGCACAACCCCATACATTAATATTGTACAGATATTTTCTTCAGGATGGCTGTTTGGATTGTCCACAAGAGCAACACTAATGGGCCATTCCATTTTCTATCAGCACCCCCAACCCCACTGCCCGTTGAGGGTTTTGCCTGTAACTCTCCTTCAGATTTCATTGGTTTGGAACTCTACTCCCCCCCCCCCCTCCCTGCCCCGCCACCCTCAGAAAATTTGAAGAAATCAAAAGTATCAACATAGCTACCCCTTCAGAAATGGCTTTGGAAGACCCCCTCCCTCCCTCACAGATTTTGAGGTCCTCAGTGGGGATGGGGGGAGGGGGGGGAGGGGAGGGGATGCAGATAGAAAATAGAATGGCCCAATATACACTTTATGTATGGTCCTGTATGACGTACCAAAACGGACAAAAATACTTCTTTGATATATATAAGACTTCTCCTAAATATATACCTGGTAATACTTGTTTCATATAGATATAACTCGATGTAGAAATATCCAACTTGTTTCCAAATAAACACAATACTTCTTTGATATATAACACTTGTTTCATATAGATATAACTCGATGTATTAATATCCAACTTGTTTCCAAATAAACAAAACATCTTGTAAATATATAAAACTTCTTTGAATATTTATACAACTTGAGGCACACATACAAAACTTGTTTCAAATATTTGACTTGGTTCACACAAATAGGACTTGTATACGCATATATAAAACTTCTTATCGATTAGATTATTGCAAATCGATACCACAGTTAGTATCCAGGCCTCTGGAAAATGGGTTTACCTACAACAGGGAATCCGGAATCCGGAATCCGGAATCTAAAAACTGGAATGAATGATTACTAAGAGGGTTAAAAGAACCGAACAAGACGATAGATGTCTTACAGAAGGAGATAGGTGACAGGACTGAAGTCTTAGTCTGGGACTTGGTTTGTTCTTTCCAGTTGAGTCGCTGTGGAGGGATATAGGGATAACTATTAAGAAAGACCGTATGCAGGATCATTAAATGGAGCTTAACGAGCTGATCCGCGAGATTTTACACTAGCCTCGTACATGTTTAACCTTAAGAAACAAACAGGCCCATGCAGTGCGAAAACGTAGTGAAAAAACGTAGTGAGAAGCATTGCTATTGAGAATAAAATCTTTCTTGGAGCAGATTAACCACGTTTATCGCCTACTGTAAAAGTAGGCCTGGCGGAGTCCTCAGTTGTTGTAGATATCCTTAACCGATCAGAAGTGGAGAGCAGCGGATTTCAAGTGCTCGAGGTTCCTATATAAAAGTTTCAAGGTATATTGGGCACCATACTGACTTAGGTTTCAGCAAAGGAGCGACTCTTGGAAAGCCCCTCAAAAAAAGAGCAATGACAGAAGACGGTATGAGGGTGAATCTTTCTGAAAATGTTGTAAGCAAACAAAAGCGCTAAAACAATCCTCACCCAGCCCCCATGGCTATCATTTCCAGCTGGGGCATTTATAAACGTCTTTTCTTTGTAATGAATAATTTTTTGTCTATTTTTTCTCTCCAATTAATCTCTCAAACTATACTTTCTTTTTTCTTTTTTCTTTTTCTGTATATTTAGAGTTTTTTTAAATTGATTTTTCTTCGTCTTTTGGAGATGTTCCGGAATGTCCCATGTTCCGACCATGTTCCTCATTTTATCGACTGCCACTGAATCTACGCACCGAGACAGTTCCCAAACAGACAATGACCAATCAGGCGTAAGCGTTCCCACGTGCAATTAAGTCAAAATATGCAAAGCGATTTTTCTCTGATTTTTGGTCACGTAGCGTTCAAAATAATAAGCAAAAAAATAGCTCTTGTTTTATAAAGATGAAGCTGAAATGAATAACAAAACATTGAAAACGGAAAAAAAGTTGCTCGAAATCAACAAAGGTTGATCGAAAATCGAAAGTTGTTCAAAAAGTTGCCGCCAGCTTGTGGACAGGCCTATAACACTTTTCATCGACAAAAAGAATAAGAGAAGGCGCTTTTAGTTAAAATGATTTGATTTTAAAATGTTCAAAATGCACAATACATTGAGTAGTATCATTGTGGTGTGATTGAAAGCCGTGTGCTTCAAAGGAATCAGGCAGTTTATTAAAAGCAAAACCAAGTATTAAAATGCCGCCCTAGAATAAACTTCATGGGCTTGATTGCTGCAAAACTCATGCTAAGTCATCATATAATTTGTTGACCATATTTTCACCCAAGCGACTTCAACCTTTGTCAAAATTTTCCACCAAACTTCTTTTTTCCGGATTCCGAATTCCGGATTCCGGATTCCACATTCTATATTTTAGGTAAACCCGTTTTCCAGAGGCCTGGATACTAACTGTGGTATCGATTTGCAATAATCTAATCGATAAGAAGTTTTATATATGCGTATACAAGTCCTATTTGTGTGAACCAAGTCAAATATTTGAAACAAGTTCTGTATGTGTGCCTCAAGTTGTATAAATATTCAAAGGAAGTTTTATATATTTACAAGATGTTTTGTTTATTTGGAAACAAGTTGGATATTTCTACATCGAGTTTTATCAATATGAAACAAGTATTATATATTTCGGAGAAGTCTTATATATATCAAAGAAGTATTGTGTTTATTTGAAAACAAGTTGGATATTTCTACATCGAGTTATATCTATATGAAACAAGTATTATATATTTAGGAGAAGTCTTATATATATCAAAGAAGTACTTTTGTCTGTTTTGGCGTGTCATAGTCCCGAGAGAAACAGTTTTGTTTTCCCGCTGATTTTTCCCAAGATGAAGCTAAAGGTAAAAGAAGGACTCCAGTGAAAACAAAACTAACTAGTTTCCTGTGGGACCTGCGCTTTGATATATACCTAGACTTTCACTTCAACAATCACAGCAAACAAAACAAAGACAGCACTACAAGAACACACCTTCTTTATTCACAAATCTGCTGAATGAATAATTTACAGATCTTTCAAGCTAACACGTGCATGTGCTGAAGATCACGTCACTTTTAGGTCACTGTTTAGATCACTTGCTGTTGTATCTGGTGCAGGCAACAACTGTGGAACTGTATCCTGATCAAATTCAAATTTTGAATTTGATCAGAGGCACATGACCAAGTATCAACCAATCACAGTGCTCGTTTTGTTGAGTGAAAGTCTAGGTACTGGTATATAAAAAAGAATATTAGTGTTGGTCTGTGCAGAAACCTCTTCTACTCAGTAAGATTACTCAAACTTTATATGTTGAATCATGCATGCACTCTACATATTTGAAGTACAAAAACAATTCTTGGTTTTCAGTCACGCAAGTAAAAAAAATAAAATCATCTACCATTAGATAGATAAAGTCAAGAAATTGGTATGTTGTAGAAGAATAATAAATAAACAACATGCCAGAGTCTCGGGGCTCTGCGATATCCTGTACTCGAGTTAGTCGGCAAAATGTACCACTCAAAATTATAGAGTTTAGTATGGACACGCCATGTTAGTGTCCCTCTGAGGGGCACAAATATGGAGGCCGGAAACATGTTAAAACATCTGGAATTTACTTTGGCTATCTCAAAGGCATTCTTCTCTCTTTTGAACTTGCAAACATTCACAAAGATGCTTCTCCTGTCATGTTGGCTTTTCAAACCTCAAAAACGCAAGCTGAATCAATGTTTTCGTGAATGTGACATGCCGGTGAGCAGAAATATTTGTCACGCACTGTGAAAAAACCTAAAATTCAAACTGCTCTATTTTCAAAACAAAGCACGCTACTGAACCAAAAACATGCAAACAGATACATTTCTAAAATGTCTTTTATGTGATGAAGCTAAAAATACAAAAGTCTGTTTAATTTTGAATTTTAGTTTTTTATGACGTCATGTGAAAACCAAGAATTGGGAAGAAGGGCTACACAGAAGTGATACAGCAGGGAGGGAGGCAATTGCAGTTTGGTAATCAAACTAACATTTTCAACAAACTCAAAGAGGCCAAACTATGAACTTGCCAGTATCCATGATGACGATGACGATGATGATGATGATCAACCTTTTTTTAAAGGAGACGTCTGACTTATCTTCATGAACATCTCTGATATCATTCATTGCTTAATATTTCCTTCAGATTGCACTCCAGTTTCCAGACTCTTTGCTAGTTGATTCTGCTACTGTAGCTTCTTTGATTGAAAAGAACACTGGAAAAAAGGTCTTTATATTGGCAGATACATCATATGGAAGGTGAGTAAACTCTTCATATGGTGAAAGTTTAGGGAATGCCAATCTCTGTTTATTTTGTTTTGATATTTAATTGCTAATCCTGAGTATTTGGGAGCATCCCCTTGAGGCCTATTAGTGGATGGGAAAACATAGCATAATAAACATTAAATCTACCTTGGCTGGCATGTTGACAGAGTAATTATCCATTATGTAATTAAGTATTATGTAATTAAGAGTATCATTTGAAATTACCTTTGTTGTGTTCTCACACACTGAATGCCATTTGTCTGCCACACAACAATGCAACAGCACTTTGTTGACAAATCTGTCAACCATCACAACGCTAACAGAAGTGGAGTCAACAATGGGAATAGAGCTACCCAAACTTTGATACACTTCTATCAAAAAACAAAAAACTTAGACGAGAACTAACTAAGGGGTGGGAGGGTGAGAAAGCTGTTGCACTGTCCAGCAAGAAAACAAAAACTGAATCACCTGACTGAACGTGAAACTGAATCACCTGACCGAACGTGAAACTGACGTCCTGGTTCATAACCAGCTCCTCCATTCTGCTTGAGAGAACTTCATTTCCTGCCTCTTTTGCAAGCTCAGCTGGCAGGAAAAACATAACTTATCGGTGTTTGTCGAGCATCGATTGTTGAGAGTTGAGCTTAATTATGTATCCACATGTAAGCTGACATTTTTGTGGAAGCAAGTAAGCTGTAAAGTGTAGGAACCTTACAGACTCATTGTCTTATTTCTGATACATCAAACTGCTGGTTTAAGAAATGTGGGATTAACATGTTCACTCAAGACTCGTTTACAGGTATTCTTAATCCTACTTCCTGCCATTGGATACCGTCCTACTATGCCATTTAGTCAAAATCATCTGAGACACATTCTCCTTGTCCACTTTTGATTTACCTTATGTAGTTGTTGTGTAGATGAAGTTGCAGCACAACATGTCGAAGCAGACCTGATCATTCATTATGGAAGAGCGTGTCTTAGCCAGTGAGTGTTTTACCTAGCCTCGCTCTTCATACAGTAATTTAAAAGAAACTTGTAAAGCCTAGAGACGAGTGAACTGTCACTTCTATGCAATAGTTGCCCAAGTCTCTTATGACCTGGGGTGCTTTCCATTTGAATGGAAAAAGTGGGGAGAATTTTCTGTTAAAAGGAACAGGACAATTTTCCTCAATCAAAATGGAATGGGATAAGCGTCTTCCTTTTGCACTGAGTTACTCTTTAAGAGAATGTGTATTAATAAAAACAACACCAAATCACACATTTAATCATCAAGGAGCATGGAGCTAGTGGGATGCTGCAGATGGTACAGGATTTTTCTGTCATTCCAGCAAAAACAAGAAAAGAGGAATACCTCAGAAGGTATTTCCAGTGAAGATTTCCAGTGGAAAAGTCTGTTCCATTTGATTTACCACCAGAACAACCAGGTTTTCCATGCAAAAGGAAAGCACCCCTGAAGACCCTCAATCTTTCACGTACATACTGTATGTGTTGTAGTTTAATTTTATCCTTGGTTCAATCTTTATTTCCTTTTGTTCTTTTGAATGGTAAAAATGTAATGATAATGATTACAAAACATTAAGGAAAATAAAAATTGAACCAAGGATAAAACTGACCTATAACATATGTACCTCATGCAATCTAGCCAACAACCTTTCAAGAAACATTATCGATTGATTTTAGTTTTAGTTACAATTTTTCCTATTTTGCATGTTTTGGGCCTGCAGTAACTGGGTCATGCAGTGATCCTGCCTCAGTATCTATGATTGAGTATCATTTTCTATCATGCACTTATTGTGTTGTCACTGGTAAAGCTAAAAAGTTAAATAACTACTGACAGTAATTATTCAATTCCTTCTTTACAGACACTGTTTAGTCTACAATTCTGTGTCTATAATAGAGAGAGCTCCCAATAGTGGGAGTTATTTTTCTTTCTAGTAGGAGTACATGTAATTCAATCTGTCTGTTAATTAGGTGTTTTTAATAGCATGGTGTCCTGCAGGGTAAACTTCAACTGTTTAATGTGCGATGCAATAAGTCCTCCTCTAACCTGTTAAACAGTTTAAAGTATGTACTAATTTCTCCTCAAACATCAAACACAACGGTCACAAGAATAGAGGATTAAGATTTTTATGTACATAGTGTTTTATCATTTGATTAATAAAAAAAATTGAACAAATTCTCTAAACTAGTGCAATAAGTAAGATAGAGAGACCATGTGGAGAATATACATATTTGATTAAAATTGAGGGATGTTAATCCTGTTGTATTGCCTGCAATCCTCTGTTCTTGCAGGACACGGAGGCTTCCAGTCTTATATATATTTGGCAAATGGCCAATCAATACCCAGAGTTGCTCAGAGCAGTTTAGACAGATGTTTCCAGATCCTGCTGCGCAAGTTCTGATATTTTTTGATGTCATGTACAGTTACTCTATTGGTAAAGGCACTTGTATTTATGATCTTAAATCATTAAAAAATCAGAGGAAGTGCAGCATTCATGTGAACTCAATTATATAGGTAGGCCTTGGTTTATATATGATGGTCAGGGGTTAAAACCTCTTCATGTTAGCATTATTTGAAAGTTTCACTTGCTTCTGTATGAGCGGCATTTCCAGTTGGGATGCTGCAATTTGTGCTGTTTACTTTTCTTAGTAGTAGCATTACTTAAGTGAAATGTCATCTTTGTACCTTTAAACAGCAATGAGGAAGCCTGAAAGCTATAGGTTTCACAAACAAAAACAATCATTTGGCACTTTTATTTTTCATTGTGGTGCATTTGTTTACAATCCTCTCTAAAAGAATAATATGAAATGACTGAATTCAAGGTTTGTGAAGAGTAAGCAATAATTTTCATATATTTGTGTTTTGTTGGCTTAATAGTCTAGCCACTGATGTAATCCCAGATTGTCAAGCCAGCAAGCAGGCATCCTTTCATTGGAGAAATTTGATGTTAAATGCCAAGTCTAATTTCCACTTAGCCAATTTTTCAACCAACTCTGCATTTCAGATTTATATGCTTCTTGTTTGCTTTATAATTCTCATGGTGACAATGCTGTAGGCTCGATTACCAGCTGCAGTTTTGGGAAATTTGCCACACTCAGCCCCCTCTCTTATCAGATGCCTTCCAAGCCGAAGGGGTAGAAGCGACAAGCGACATCGCTCTGAAATCAGGCGATGATCTTCTTCCAAAACACCGACAACCAACAGAAATTGGCAGAAAAGGGCAACAGTTTGCAACCGTGACAATTCACTTTCCATTCCTCTTTGGTTTCTTTGTGACAGTGACATTTGCCCAGGCAGAGGAAACAAACAACAGACAGACTCATAAATGAATGACAAGGGTCAAAGTGACACCAGACCACCCCTTGGAAGAGATGGATATAAAGTACAGGTCACATTCCACAGGTCACCGTTACAGATCACTGTTTTATTGATTGGTAACTAAGACAAACAGTTTCGCCTCAATCTAAAAGAAAATTTTGGATAGTGATTAGGGCTAGGAGACACTTTTGGGCTTCTTTATTTATCTGTAGCGTGGTGACCTGCATGTTGACCTGTGGAATGTGACCTGTACTTTATACCCGCCGCCTTGGAAGGCCTCTTGTCAGGGAGGATATCCTGGACCTGATTGAGCAGCGGAAATCTAGCCTGACAATGCTGGGAACTGTGTTGATTTGGATTAAATCAATATCATCATTCTCTTGTTTTCAGGAGAAGTGGAGACCTCCATCCAAAGTAAACACCCCAATGTGATTTTCACAAAACTGATATACTGCACATTTGAAAATGATGACAAAGACAATAGTCCCAAGGGCATGACAAGCCATGAAACGCAATTATCAGATACATCAATGGAAATTGATGTTGAGAAGCATTCCTTGGAAAACAGTGAGCAAGGTTCTTTTCAAATCTCAGAGAAGGGCTATTTTTGCAAGTGAGTGAAGTATGAAAGTGTATAAGTATATTCTTTACCCTGTATTAACCAGCGTGTTAAATAGCCTGTGAAGCAACGACTCCTTGCTCCGACACTGCACGGGGAGATCAAGCATGCAAATGGGCGAATGAGCGTGACTGGGGGTGGAGGGTGGGGGGGGGGGGGGGCAAAACAAATTGGGAAGAAGCAGGGAGGGGTTGGGGGGAGGGGGCGAAGGAATCGCCTGCATTCAATCCCACACATTTTACCAAACACTGTTCACCCACGAACATGGAGAAATGATGCATTTTGATTGGTTAGTAGCCTGTCAATCAAGAAGTAAATCAGAAATTTGACAGTTCATGCATAAATCTGACATCAGAAACATGACAAGGTGAAATATGTCTGAAACTGGAGCAAGAGGCCGCCATAAAGAATCTAGTCCGTGGACAGGATGTCCTTGCATTATTAATTTTACCAACTGGTTTTGGGTTTGGAGTGAAGGAGAAAATTTCAGAAGAATCTGCTTGTGTTCTCGTGATCTGTCCACTAATGGAGGCAAAATCCATGGGCTTTACTGTGAATTCATTGCCACAAGCTTCCCTTGTAGATGTAGGAGTGGGGGAAAATTTCAGTTGCTATTCACGTCCGCACTGGAGAAAGAGTTTCAGTGTTGGTTATTTCACCATTATTTGCTGTCGCTGATACTAATTTGCTTTGCTAAATTCCATTAGTTGCTGCTAATACGCGTTCACTATAGCTAAAAGCCATAATTTGTTATCATTGCTAAATTCCATTCACTGTCGGTGATACTCTAAATGCTAAAACTCATTTGCTATTGCTAAATTCCATTCGCTGTCTCAATAAATACTCCCTCGCTATCACTAAAAGCCATTCACTATTGCTAGATCTCATTTGCTGTCGCTAATACTCATTCAATATAGCAAAAATTTATCGGAAGTTAATTGTGATTGGTTCTAATTTGACTGTTGGCATCCCAAGGGAACATGGCATTTCTCTGGGCATTTAGTAAAATGTGTGGGATTGATTGCAAGCGATTCCTTCCCCCCTTCCCGCCTCTTCCCTATGTTTATGCTCACTCCAGTCACACTCATTTGCCTGCTCGCTTGCTCAATCTCCCCGTGCAGCATTTGGCAAGGAATCGACTGCTTTGCAAGCAGGCTATTAACGTCAAAGAAAGTACTACTAACACTGATCAATAGTGAATGGTTGTACTTCAGGATTACTTCCTGTAAGTGGACTCCACATCTAAATGTCTTACTCTTCTTAAGCCCCAGTAGTGACCAAACAGATATTTCTCCTTACTTTGTCAATACTTGAACATGCAAATAAAAGAAATGATCGTCAGTGACAAAGTGTCTTCATACAATGTTTAAACAAGTTCTTTGTATTACCTTTAACTATTTCTGTAGGAATGTATTTGAGAACAGTAAGGAATAACTTTGATAATGGGCTCAAAAAGGGATACTTTAATATTAAAGATACACTGTAGGTGCCTGCATTCGAGAGGGTTGTTCAAAACATTTGTTAATTAATTATTGTGATGGGGACCATGTCCCTTTTGTTGTGATTGATGGTGTTTAGAGAGGAGATGTTGTGTGTTATGCTGCTAACTAATATTAAAGTGCTAACCAGAGGTGCATTGGTTGTTGAGACAAGGGCTTCTTACTTTTGCTTCCGCAGTTGGCACAAACAATGTTTATAAACAGAAAACATCACTTTACACCTACAGGAATAGTGGTTGGGGGATATCTCATAGACTTAATTCTAATATAATTAGTATTGATTTTAATATTATTTAAGGTTACTTAATAATGTTTTATAAATTTATTGTTTGTCATGTGTATGCTGAAAATCTGATACCATAGTATTTAGCTATAATACCGGTATATTAGTTGACCAAAAGGGTGGACTACTTTGTAAAAGCCAGCAAGGGCTTATTTAGCCCTCTTCCCGCTATGTTTTAAATAATATTTTATTGTAATACTGAGTCTTATGCAATCTATATTATGGGAAATAGAACATTCATTCAAATGTGTACTATTTAACTGACATTTAATGTCAGCAGGAGTTTAAGGATCACAGTCTTTTCATAATTTTTAAACTCTTTACCATCCTATAGATTTGGACGTGAATATAGACTTCCAGAGAACTCACAGTTGGAGGATTATGATGTGTTTTACATTGGTGGTGAAAGTTTGTGTTTAACAAACTTAATGATGTGTTACAATAAATGTCAGGTATGTGAAAAAATTAATCTCAAGGTTGTGACCAACGTTTGGTGCAATTTCTTTTAATTTAATAGATGCCCAAATGGTAGATCTCTGCAAAATACATTGCAAATCAAAGATTTATACACTGTTAACACCAACAGTGTTTGATTAAGTGAGAATGAATATATGAAAATCATATAATTGAACTGTGGCTTAAATAACAAACATGTGAATGATCATCGCAGTTATGAACAGCACTTAAGCAGTAGCGAAAATAAAGCCTGAAAAAAATTCAGGCTTGTACGGGAGTCAAATCCAGGACCTCTGTGATACTGGTCATTTTGTTATTATGATCCAACAAAATGACCAGCTCACAGTTGGCTTCTTAGCTCAGTTGGTAGAGCACTGCACCGGTATTGCAGAGGTCATGGGTTCGACCTCCGTACAAGTCTGAATTTTTTTTCAAACTTTATTTTCACTCGTAAATGGTTTGAACCTAGGAGTCATGTCATAACTAAGTGAAGCATGATCGTCCGAGTGATTGTAGTCCTGAGAGGGACTGTTTGTGATGATATTGACTGACGTTTCAACAACCTGAGGGGAAGTCATCATCAAAGTCAAGTGATTTGTGCAACGTCAGTAGATGGTATAAGTACTCTGGTTGTTGATCTGATTGGTCAATGAAGTTGTGATATTATTGGCTGTGAAGACTGTTAACCATGATTGGTGTGTTTCAATCCGTCTTTTGCTAGTCAAATGTCTGTACATGTAGGTGTATTCGTTAGTCAAACTAGTCGGTTTGACTATTGTCTGTCTGTTGTTGATATCGTCAAGAAGTTGTATGTAAGGTGCGGGAGGCTGTTGGCAACGGTTCAGTGGTGTCTGTTCTAAGTTAGTAAACCAACTTTCCAACTGGTGTGATCCAATGGTGGTAGTTAGTACAGTGGTATTGTTGATGTCACCATTTCTTGTTGCTCATTTGTGTTCAGTCAGTCTTACGTTCAAATTTCTACCAGTCTCACCAATATAAGTGGTCTGGCAGCTGCAGCATTTGATCTTGTAAACTGCTCCATGTCTGTCCTTTGGTTCATCTTTGTTGTCCTTTTTTGGTTATTGTTCTAGTTTTATTCATATGATCCATGTACAGATATTGGAAGAAAAGAGATCCTAAATGTCAATAAAGCACTAATGAAAAGGTGGGTCTTCTTCTTCATGTTTTCTTCTTCAAATTGACACTGTTATATTAGAGTGCTTTTCAATTGAGTGTCGTAAAACCAAAACCAAAGCAATTACTTTGACCAATCACAACAGAAGTAAGTAACACAATGAGCCAATCAGAATACGAAGCAATTACATGTAGCCAGCGTAAAGCGCGGGAAAATACACGAGTGCAATTGACGATTGGTTTTGGTTTTACTTCTCATTGGTTGAGAAAGTGGTGCAAGTTTTCCTGGCCAATCACAGAGCAAAGCAATGCAAAACCAAAGCAAAACGTGAATTACTTTCGACACTCAATTGAAAACCGCTATATTGTGTGATATTATCTGGCGCTAATCAATTTTCAGTGACCTGTATTTGTATTTACAAATTTGCCCATGGCAGGTGAACACACGATAGGACACACTAGGTCCCCTTCAAGGTGTATCACTTCCTATGTTCCCTACTCTTTGCAAACAGTGTGTGGATTCTAAATTAATGTCCCACTTAGGTTATAAACAATATTGTTGTGAGACGAGACCTATGGTTTATTGTCCCAGTGGTTTTAATAAGCACCAACCTCCAATGAAAAGCATCGGCTACTTCAATCAGAGACGTCGGCTACTTTTTCCCTAAATTGAAGTAATTAAAGAACGATTCTTTATTTTTTTCTTTAATACCATCGCCTACTCTACTCCAACTCGCTGCCTACTTCAAATTTTATTGAAACCCCTGTTGTCCTTAGCTGTGAGAAATTAAAGAGCCCTGACACACTGTTTGCAAAGAGTAGGGGATGTAGTTCCTGGTGGTGTGGCCTGGTCTTTCATATGTCATATCATATCTTAATCTACACATGTAAAGCGCATTTCATTATGTCATGGAAAATGCACTATACAAATTCATAAATTGTTGTTGGTCCGGCTGAGGTTTGAACCTGCGCCCTCCTGCACGGTAGTCTGGTGCTCTGCCAACTGAGCTAACATTGACCACTGGTTGGTGGTCAAGGGATATGGGTATGGATTTTTTTCCCCGAAACCACAAACACGTGAGAGTGTATGGGTTAATCAGGAGGGCAGTGTTAAAGAAGTTATTTTATTTGGATTTCCCTTTCCAAGGTGGAATTGAATTTCAGCTTCTTTCCTTCACTTGATTTAGGTATTATATGATTCAAAGAGCCAAAGATGCACAAGTAGTTGGAATTGTGGTGGGAACATTAGGTGTAGGTAATGTAGCAAGATCCTGATAATCAGAGAGTTTTAATTATTTGTAGAGTAAAACCTTGTGAAAGCAAAACAAACAAGAAAAAACAAACTGTTTAATTATAAGTTAACTGACATATAATGACGTATAATGACATATAATGTCACTTATGTTAATTTCTTTACATTTGACAATGATGACAGGAGGTTGTCGAAACATCGTGTAACGTTTTTATTGTTAATTTGCCTTTTGAAATGTTTTTCTAAATCGATCTTTATCAGCACTTGGATCTAATTATTAATATTATTTTATATCTGCATGCAGCTGACTACCTACAAATTATTGAAAGACTAAAACAAGTTATAAAGATAGCAGGGAAAAAGGTATAAAGATCATTAGCTTATGATGTTTTGCTGAGAATGAATGATGTTATTTGTAATAGTAGTTCTTGTTTCTTGAGTTTCTATCACATGTGATCAGGCAGAGTTAATTCATTAAGTTCGTGCGTTAAGGTTCAAAAATAAACACAGTGATGATGGAACTCATTTTTAACTTGGGAGCCAATCTGTAGGTTAATTTAAACCCAGTTTAGAGAAATGTGATGTGAAGGCTACATCATCCTCTTAAGTTGAGCCGTTTTTTATGATCACCAACTTTCAAGCTTAAATTCAAAGGAAAAATATTTGTTATATTATTAACTCCTAAATCAACATTAATGTTCTTTTCTAGTCTTATTTATTTGTCATGGGGAAGCTTAATGTGCCCAAAATGGCCAACTTCCTTGAGGTTGATGTGTTTGTGTTGGTAGCCTGTCCTGAAAATACACTCATTGATTCAAAGGTAAAGTATGACTTCTGATCTTTGAATGGATTTCACAAAGCTATATTCCAAATTAAGGTCAACTGTAAGCGGTCACACTTCTGTACATTAATTTTACATTTTGCAACTACATAATTTATTTTACTCACCAAAAAGTATGCACAATAAAATCTTCCTGGCTTGATCTCCCCTTATGTTGAATATTGCAAAAGTTTATGGTAAAGACTGTCTTTGGTTCATGAATTGTCATCTTACACTGTTGACTTTGGAGCTGTCTCAGACGTTTTTTTTTTGTTTTGCGGGTTTCTTGTTAAAAGTTGCATTTGTATATTACACAGGAATTCTTCAAACCCATAGTGACGCCTTTTGAAATGGAACTGGCTTGCCTAAGGTAGGTAAAATGCAAATGCAAATTACCATGTCAACTTCTAGGACAGTAACAAAGCAGGGATATGATGGTGATTTTTAGTGTTCCAGCCACACATTCCAGTCAAAAAAAAATTCACAGAAAATACCCACTGTGATTCGTTCTGCACCAATGGAAGCAAAGTTATACAACTTCAGTCTCGTTTAATAACATGGTAGGATTCTGACAACAGATCCCCTTTGAGGATTTTAATTATCAACAAATGAGTTTTTTCAACCATTTCGCTCCTAAACGAACACAGTATTCCTTGCCTTTCCCCCCTCTTTGTCAATCCCTTTGATTTTCATTCTTTCAGTTGAATACACGAATTTTTGTTTGTTTGTTTTTGTGTCTCTGTTTATTAACTTTTTGTAATTTTTAGGACCCGAGAGTGGACCGGAGACTATATCACGGACTTCAGAGACCTTTTACCAGGTGCGTGCTTAACTGTTTGAGACAACATTTTTTTTTCATGCACATTGTAAAGTCGCATTACTGTTAGGCTGCGTGGCAGGCGCTGGAAAGGGGAAGGGGTGAGGGGTGGGGGAAAGCGCGCGCGCGCGGAGCGAGGGGAGCGCGCCTGCCGTCATGCTCTCCCCTCGCTCCGCGCGCGCTTCCCTTTCATCTTCCCCTTTCTAGCGCCTGCCACGCAGGCTACACTACTGTAGGTGTCTTATTGTACTAGGCATACATCAGTGAAATGTAATACGTTTCTGCAATTGCATTTCGGTGAGTCATCACTGGAGACCCGGACAGCTTGTTTGTTGGGCTGGGCCTCTCATTCAAAGTGCAAGTTGAATTATTCCTTCTGTTAGAAAAGCACACGTTATGACATTTTATTTTTTCATAGGTGCCAGTGCGTCTGTTGATATAGAGGAGGAGGTAGGGCAAAGTTTTATGAAACACTGACAACAACCAAAACGGCAACAGCAGCAGCAGCAACAACAACAACAACAACAACAACAACAACAGCAGCAGCAACAACAACAACAACAACAACAACAACAACAGCAGCAACAACAACAACAACAGCAGCAACAACAACAACAACAACAAAAACAGATCTTGACTGGCGTTAGTTTCTTCTTTTCTTTTCTTTTCTTTTCGATTTTTTTCTCGTTTTTAAAAAAGTATAAGAAATGACGATTATTTTCTGTAATTTTCCCCGTGTCTTCACAGTTGTATAATTTCGGTTAGGTTAGCAAAAGTGCAAAGCCCTATCCCAGTGCCCTTTCTTTGTTTGGTTCAAACGTGCAGTGAGATAATTTGACGCACCAAGTTCCCTTGGCCTCGGGGAAACTGTTGGAAGCTCTTTTCATTGACCACATTTCTCTGGTCATAAGTTTGGCCAGGACTTGCGTGCACTTGCGTTGACTTGCGATAACTTGTGCTCACTTGGTCGAGATCAAATTTGCACGCAAGTCGACGCAACTTTTTCACCGTGTGGCAACCCAACCCAAGTCAACGCAAGTTGAGTGACGTCCATTCGTTGTTACATCAACCTATCAGCCAATGAAATGGGTTTAATTGCGACTTGCGAGGAAACTTGCGAGTCCGTTTGGCCACCCAACGCAAGTCTATGCGCAAGTTCAACTTGAGGCTACTCAGACTTGCAATTGCTTGCGAATCCGTTTGGTCAATGCTTTACTTTAAAACGTCTTTTAAGTCTCGTTTTTTTTTGTTATTTCATAGACTATGGACGAGTCCAGTGACGTCCCAGATGTATCACTAATAACTGGACGCTTGAGACCAACTTACAGACAATCCAAAGACACAGCTGGTATGTTAACAGTGCTGTTTCATGTGTCGCTATTACCTGATATAACTTTACACCTATACACGTAATCTGTTGACTGTTACCGATTTTCATGTCAGTGCGCTGGGGCAGCTTAGAGAGCGAAATGTGATACGGCGATCATAAGACTGCTTCAAAACGGTTCATAAAAAAGACAAACTCCACATTTTAACATTTGCAAACAGCCTCCCATGGACTTTTCCTGCTTATCAGGTTTCTAAAACTTTCTTAGGTCTTGCTGTTTAATCGTCCCTCGTCTACGAAAGTAACCAGCTCCCTGTTAGTTCGAGCATTGTGGCAGGTTGTCCTATCTTCTTAGGTTCTAGTAACTCAAATTTCTCAAGACCATCCTTTATTTACACAATCTTGAAGTCGTTGCAATGGTTGCATTGCTCTCACCATTTTCTGATAAAGTTGCCGTCGGTTCTCTTACGTTGTTTGCTTTACCCTTGTTTTGTCAACACTAATTATTTTGTTCTCCTGTGATTTTAGGGTCTTTTTCCACGTCACTGGTTGAGCGAAATGAAGAGACGACATTATCAACTCAATACCACACCTCTGCAGGTTCGAACTGTCCTCATTGCGTTTTACAGAAATTAATAGAAATTTTCGGACCAAAAAGATGTCCGAAATGTTTTCCTTTTGAACAATTTTATTAACGTTTTTAGATTTAAGCTTTACTACAAGCAAGGCTTATCGTGGTTCTTGGATTTTTTTTTAAAGAAGGATGAAAATTGATGAATTAAGTAGTTATATTGGGGGAAAATAGCATTTAAGACGGTGCTAGTATGCTAACAAGCTGACTTTTACCTGCTTATGTAACCGACCAGTAGGTGCGGACATTTTGACCGGGTTCTTGTAGAATTAACAGTTTTTTTTGGCTTTATTTTCACTACTGCTTAAGTAGTGTTCATAACTGCGATGATCATTCACAAACTCATTCTTTAATCCGCAGTTCAAATATATGATTTTTATATATTCATTCTCACATATTCCTAATTCACGGATATATTTCGAACCAAGATGACCAGCTCCCAGTTGGCTTGTTAGCTTAGTTGGTAGAGCACTATACACCAGTATCGCAGAGGTCGTGGTTTCGAATCCCGTAAAGCCTGAATTTTTTCAGGCTTTATTTTCACTACTGCTTAAGTAGTATTTATAACTGCGATGATCACTCACATATTCATTCTTTGGTCCTCAGTTCAAATATATTATTTTCATATATTCATAGTAAGAGTTTTGTTTTGGCTTAGTGGAGTACCTTGCATCAAGATCTTGGAGAGGCTTGGAGCAAAACCTTGGTGAAACGCCTGTGACGAAAGCAGTGGAAGGCCGAGAGGGTATTGCAGCAGGGTACACAAACGAGAGAGGGCTGAATCAGGACACCCAGGAATGCACCTCCAGTCAGTGACCTTGGGACTTAGCAGAGGACATAGGTTACTGGGTACCCGCGTCCACCTTGTCATGGAGAACACTTCGTCCACCAGAAGGCACGTACTCGTGGCCGCTTCAAACTGCCCTCTGTCCAGTGAATTCATTCCCCTGTTTCCTGTCATTTCCTGATGGTTATGGATTAGCCTCTGGTTAACGCTATCATTTGTTCTCATTCGACTTATGCGAGAGTGTCAACATCATGCAGCGTGGAAACACCGAGGAATTTTTCCGCGCTAGTCAGTAAAGAGCTGTCGGCGCAAACAGTTAAATCAAGTGGTTCCTTTGCTGGATCCTCGAAATTTAGCACACACACAAAAAAAATGCATTAAAAGGGTATCCCGTGAAATGCTTCTCTCTGGAGGGAAGGGGGCGAAAACAAAGGCAGTGAGCGAAGTTACAAAGAGTTCGCGGTTTTCCTGGATTCGCTTGTCGCTTGCGTCTTTTGCCGTTTACCCCACTTCCTCATTTTAAATCCCACTGATAGGCTAGAAAGTAAAAAAAAATAATACTAATAATATTGAAATACAAATTGAAAGAAAATGCCGCACGTACGAGGGCTTTATTTATCACTGGATGGACAAACTAGCGCCAAGCTTTCTTTCCATTCTTCCTGTAGAATACCTGTGAAGACATTTACATCGATTTTATTCTCTCTTCAACGCTTTACACATCGAGAAGAGTTAAAAAAAATAAATTAAATAAATAAATACAATGTATAATGAAAAATAAATTTAAGGAAAGAAATTAAAATAGTCTTAATTAGGTATTATTATACTTAAAACTACTTTGTTGCACAGAATGCGGAGGAGTTTAGTGCTCTGATTTCAGGTGATATACCGTTCCAGTCCTTTATGGTTCTTGGAAAGGAAGGTCTAAAATTTACGAAGAAAAAGCATTTTGGGGCATTGAAAACTGACCCCTTTGGTTTTTGGAAAGGCAAATATGTCGAATACCATATTTACCGATTAAACGCCGCATATGGAAGCAAAAGTACCAATAAACGCCGCTCCCGAAAAAACGCTGCAACTTATCAGAAGAATGCGGTGTTTATTTGAGGATTGTAAGAAAAAAAAAAGTAAGTACAAGGGGTCAGTGGCTTCGAAATTTTCTGAACGTTGTTCACAAGCCAGACAATTACGATTCTATCTCGGCAAAAAAGCGAGACACTGGAACTTTAAACGTGTTGCTGTCAGTGATTTAAGATTTGTGAATTTAAAATAAAGGCCGCCCTCGGATAAACGCCTCATCGGAAACGCTCAAAATGTAACTTAAGTTAAATTTATCGTTTAATCGAGTAAATACGGTATGCTAAAAAACGGTTGGCTAATAGATTGCAGCACTTTCTGAAAGGAAACAGGTGCTCATATTAAAATTTGTCTGTACTTAGTAATTTAGTCTCATCGTTTCATTTAGTCTCTGTTAGTCTCTCTATTAGTCTCGCCAATAGTCTCGCTGACTATTATTATTGTTATAATAACGATTATCTAAAACTTATCACCATAATTTATTACCTCCATAATTTAATCCGTATCATTATCATTCTACTACCATTGGTGATCTGCTTCAATATGGGGTTCCGACTCTTTTGCATTTCATCCCTTGGCTTTTTTTCCTTTTGTTTGCCATAACTTGTAATAAATAAACTTGATTGAGCCCCAGGTTGCGTGACAGGCCATATCAGGACAAATGAAACACTTGCAGGCGGTGGTAAGCACGTTTTGCTCTGCCGGGGAGAGTCTCCCAAGTGCTCGTTTTTTTACCTCCGACATTCCCCGCAAAACTAGGTCATATAGTTTGGAGAGCTCTATCCACTCCTCCACGTGGACCACCTTAAACTATCACTGTGCAGTTCAAATGTTCCAAGTGATCACTTTCACAGTTCAGCCCTGATTGCCATTTTGACTGGATTGTGGCCAGCCCAGGGTAAAAGTAAAATGGCTATGAATAGGAGGGGAGGCCCTGGGAACAAAGTTGTGTCCTCCCCAATTTTTCCGCTTTTGCAAGATGGCGGTTCGCGCTTTTGGTGATAGTTTGACTGAAGGTTGGTGTAGCTATGGGACAAACTTTCACCCATATACGGGCAAACTGCAAAGCCTTCTGCATTCTCTGTCTATTCCCAAGTCTTTCAATATCGTGAACAGGGGTGTCAGTGGTGAAACCACCGACCAAATGAACGCGAGATTGCCGGTGATTTTGGACAAAGATGGGCCTTTCGATCTTGCAATTATTTTGGGAGGCACAAATGACCTCGGCTTCTCCTTAGACAAGGACGGCGAGCCTATATTTCAACGCTTGAGATCGCTGCACGAAATAACTTTAAAGCATTGCCCTCTTTCAGTGGCAGTGACCATACCAGAAAGTGGTTTCGATGAGAGATGTCCGGTATTGAGAGAGAAGCGTTCAAACGTGAACAATCTTTTAAAAAATTACGTTCAAGATTGTGGAGATAAAATGCTTTTGTCAGACTTATCAGCTAAGTTGCCTCACTTGTCTCTGAGTGCGGAAGAACGGAGAAAATTCTGGCACGATGATCTTCACTTCTCCCCAGCTGGGTATGACAGGATGGCAGAAATCATCTTTAAGGACATTGAACATTATTTCACGAAAGTACAACAAACTTGAATCAATGAAACTTTAGAAGGACTGCCCAAGGACCGCACAGGGGAAGGGGTTTTCAACAGTAAAATGCAAGTAATACTAAAAAAAATCGAAGTTACTTTTCTATTTAACGTTTTACCGAAAACTGATTATTCTTGTTTTAAAACACCTCTTTTTGGTTGCTGAAAGTATGTAAGTTTCACCACACCATGTTAGTTTTAAATGCATTTCTAGCCATTCCAGAGGACTTTAATTTAAAAATTTTCCTGTGGAGCATGCCCCAGATCCCCCTACTTGACTCACGGTGTCAGATTCAAAGTGAGTCCCCCCATTTGCAAATTTGCTGCGGGGGCCCTGCTGTTAGGTTGCTGGAACTCAGTGGTGTGGCCAGGATTTTTCTATGGGTACACAATGTTCCAACCCCCCTCCCCTCCCCTGCCCCAATTCCCAAAATCTTTTTCATGTGCCTTGATTGCATTTTCCTTTTACCATCCGGTAAAAGCATGGTGAATGCATGATTTTTTTTACCACTGTGTGCCATATTGTTTTTGATCGGCATCGCTTTCCTTGTAAAAGTACCAACATAGTTGTAAGTGTACCTAGTTGAGTTTCATTTCAGCTCGTACTTCTTAGAATTCTACAAAAACGATCAATGTGTACATGTCTACATCTCCAACAACAGTAAAGCGAAATGTCATTTTATTTTGTCGACTTTTTCAGGTACGCACTTGCGTCCGTGTCTGCAGGTAGCTATGACCCTGGCACTAAAAGTCTCCTCTGAGCAGCCTAGTCCCCAGGTGTTCTTTGCTCTGTCAAACCCAACTGTCAGCGGTGACGTCACCGAGAGAGACTTGCCAAGAACGCCTAGCAAATACTGCCAGAACATGACAGAACTTTGAACGGAAAAGCAGAGCAAAATAACGGTCTAAAAAGGTTATTCCACAAAGTTAGAACTTACTGTTGTTTGTGGACACTTTCATTATCCTGGATCGTCGCATTGGTGGGAAGCTTTCACACGATACTTCATGGAAACTAGTTAATTCCAACCAGATATTTTGGCAATATTTGCTAGGTGTTCTCTTGCCCACTCCTTCCTAGACTTGGTGTTGACAAGGGGGCAAGAGGGAATGAGTAGGGACTAGGCTGTCCTCTGGGTTGAGGGAAAGGGGTTGGCTGACACTTCATACAAAGAAGATAAAAGACAAAGCACTTGGAGCATCCAGAGCCAATGTCAAATTTTATGGTGGCCTTCTTTTTTTACTAAACTTATGAGCAAATTTATTTTTGGATTGCTTTAATTAATTTCTGTGATATGGCCAGCAACAGTTTATTTGAGAAATATTGCCCCACTTTATACCAAAGTTGAGGAAAACTCAAACTCAATCCAGTATTTGGCATAGACCCTTTATGTACTCGTCGTTTCAAATAAAATAATACTACGGCTTTTTTGTCATGTCAGATCTCATCATGATGCTGATATCTTTAATTAATATTAAATGTATACAATCTGCTGAAGAGGGACAAATAAATTGATTTGTAGAAAAAATTGGCCATGAATATTTTTGTAAAAAACTGGATAGTGCTTTATTTAATTAATTAATTTAATTTATTTTTAGATGTGATAGTGTATGTGTATGTGAATATGATAAGATGGAAGATTGTGCTGATTAAATCATCATCATCATCATCACATTATTATTTACCCTCGGATTTTAGAGTAGCTTGTGCAGCTAATATCTCCGAGCATTTAATCATCAGATGAGAGATATACCACCACACCGGGAACTACGTCCCCTACTCTTTTCGAACAGTGTGTGGGTTCTTTTACGTCCCACAGAATCAATTATGAAGAGTTGCGAGACGGGGCCTACAGTTTATCGTCCTTATCCGAGAAGACAAACATGACAAATGACAAACATGTTTACATGTAACCCAATGCAAACATGAAAGGAGGTTGGCAGATGTAGCAAGTTTATGTGAATCAAGCTGCAACTGGTTCCACCAACTTCTTTTAGATTGTTGCATCAGCATCAGCATGAAGAAGCCATTTTGGATGTTAGGTGATTCCATGCTTACAAAAATACATGAAGAGGATTTTGATGAAAGAAAAGGTCATTGTCCAAGGAGGTAACTGGTGTGTGTTTAGACGTTGGACTTCTGTGTGTGCAGAGCAATGTGTTTATTTATTTGCTTATCAATGTTCCCAAGGGGGAAGAGGGACAATGGGAAGACGTGGGCCATTTTGGTCTATCTTTCCATGCCCATCTTATTTGGAATCCATACAGGGTTCACGTTACTCCTTGAAGTCCTTGAAAAGCCCTGGAATTAAATTTTAGATTTCAAGGCCACTTTAAAAGCCCAGAAGAATTTCTGCTGAAAATGCTATTTTTGTCCGGATGGGAAATAATATAGGACTACCAGTATATCAAAGTCAGTTAATTTTTGTTCCATTTGTGGTTGTCTCTTAAAAATGCATTTTATAACTGGGGGAACTTTTCTTAAGTTGCTATTGACCAACAAAAACATTTCAAAATGGTGCAAGGCAAAGTAAACTTGCTATAAACACTCCCTGAAAAGTCAGTTTCTAGTGCTTGAATACTCCTTGAATTTTATGTACACTAGCCAGCACAGACTATGCTATGACAAAAGATCAAGTATAATGGAGTCGGTGCACAGCAGCCATGTTGGAGGACCAAAACAGTAAAAATATTTTTTAGTGTTTGGTCCTCCAACATGGCTTCTCCACATATACTGGTACTCTATACCCTTGAAAGAGAAAAGAATCACCCAAAATGAGGGGATTTTGAAAGTTCTGGGACTCCAGGGACAGGACTTTCCATAGGAGAAAAAAGATGGCCATTGCCTACATCTTCCTGCGGTTGATATGCCTTAGAATGAACGTCAATAGCTGCAAAAACGTTTATTTCTTTATCCAAGAAACAAAGTGTGATTCTTTGAATGAAAGTTATAATATTTGATAATCCACGTCACTGCAAAAACAACAACAAAAACAAGATACTGACAGGCTGCAGTATTTTTCTGTTGTGCAGTTTATTGTGCAGACTTAAAACTTAAAGGTTGTGAGACTGGATGACATAAAAAATTGTGGTCATTTAAATGAAAGTTCCCAAGCAGTGCTTTCCTGTAGTGTACTATAGTGACATTTATTATCTGGCAAAAAATAATTTTACTTTCTTCAGTCTGTGAATGTTGAATTTCACCCATTCAAATGAAAGGTACTGCGCTGTATACTCCTGAGGTACCATTTTTGTGTTGCGTGTTAATATTTTCCCATGACAATTTAGCAAAAAAGATAATCAAATTGCCAGTGTTCTATCACACCCTAGATGTACAAGTTCAAGATTCTGGAGGTACTGGTGAGGGTGTCTGACCTGGTGTGGCTGATGTTGGTCGCACTTTGGGCTTAGGTGCCCTACTAATTATCACTGAAATTTCAGTCCTTTCATCATAGCTCTTCCAAAGTTCATACAGTTGCAAAATTTCTTGTGTTATTTCCAGTATCTTGTCCATATCAACAGACAATTCTGCAAACCACTGTTTGCAGTCTTTCTGCTGAATAACACAAGCCATGTAAATGGCAGCCAAAGCAATCTGATAAGGGGGATAGATGAGAGAGGCATCTGTACGCAGACTGTCATTCAAGATGCGCCATGCAATGGGAAGGATAGCATCTTCCATTCCAAGGTCTGCAACATACTGTGTGAGGGGTCGGTAAGGGTGGTACACAATTAGACAACAGTCCATCATCTCCAGTAAGAAGAATTCACATTCAAGAACCTGTCAAAAGGATTTGCAAATAGGGTAGTTAGACTGTTGAAGATTAAACATGAAGAGTTTATTTTACTAACCCATAAAACTGTCAACTTTTCTACACTGTGAGCAGTTGTACTTTCCATGAGTGGTAAAAATATGCAAATTAGAGAAGAGAATGAGGGGGAATGGGGAGAGGAAAAGAAAGTATGACTTCAGAGTGTCCTTTGTAATTCAATTTGTCCTATTCCTGAGAAACAAAAAATACTGATTGGTTGATCACCTGTCAATTTGTCCAAGAACTCATCACTCTACAGTCATTGAAATGTGAGACAACTGCTTTCACGAGAATGTTTGGAAATGATATAGGATTGGGCAGACAAGTACGCAAGTATAGCGTAAGGATAATTTAAAATAATATTGTAATGAAAAAGCCTTATTCCGGGAGGAAACATTTTGAATTAACTTTGTGAATTCTATGAGAACCCAGTTCTGAATTCACTTAACACCAGAACTATCAATGAAAGAGGAGACAACAGCAGCAAATCAGAAGATCAAAAGACCCTCCACAGTCTTTTGACTCTTTTTCTTCTTCCTTTCCATTGGATTCCTCATGGTTCCTCTAGTTTCACTACTCACCGCGCACTAAATCGAATGCACACTACAGAACTACCAGGAGAAAGAGACTGATCACAGTCTACAATTTTTCCATAGTTCTGAATTTTAAGAATATCAAGTTACAATGCGATAAATCAAGAGCTCCATCTCTATAGAGGCTTAGGCAAATCTTCTGTACTGGCAGACGAAATTCTGGAAAGAATTTCATGCAGTCCCAGTTATTTGCAACTGTGCACTTCTTTCACATTATATTCTCTCTCCTACACAAAACAGAGCTTCAGTCAGACTATTTGCGCATAATAACGTGAAGGCTGCCCAGAGATCTTTGATGGCCGAGCAGGAGTGAACCAGACTTTTCATCGGTTCCGTGCCTCTTCTTTTCA
Organism: Pachyseris speciosa; assembly: GCA_016490735.1. Classification (NCBI taxonomy): domain Eukaryota; kingdom Metazoa; phylum Cnidaria; class Anthozoa; order Scleractinia; family Pachyseridae; genus Pachyseris; species Pachyseris speciosa. Next base: position 1,452,771 of record JAEMWC010000097.1, read on the forward strand.
GTTCAGTCGTGTAAATGACCCTTTAAATATATTTTTTGTCTGATGATGCTGTTGTTTGTTCAGACTTTATACACAAAGAATGTTTTTTCACAGCGTTTGAAATTTTTCTTCACCATAACTGCCATACAAGATGCCAAGTGAACTTGCGAAAGAGGGCTAAAAGTTCAAGATTACGCTTAACATTACAACCTTGCAAACGATTCAACAAATCAATACTTAAGACTTAAGTCTTACTTGATTCATCCGGAAAGGAAACTGCTCGAAAGGAAAAGCAAATGAGAATTTGTTCTTCACAACGGCATTGCAAGCGGCGGTAAAGCGGCTGTTAGATATCACACCACACTCCTCCGTTTTATGTGCTAAATACGTGCAAGTTGGCGCCATTAGGAGCGGATCGATGCTTCTGAGAGAGTTCCTGGCGTAAAACCTTTTGTAGTAAAGGGTGGCAGTGGCGATGACTTGTTGTCGAAGCTTCAAATGTTCACCCAATGCCTGAATAAAGTTGATGAAAAAGATATTTATCTTTTTGTAGTCATCTTCTTTCAGAATTTGGTAGTCTCTCTGCCTTTCTAGCTCTATCTCTTCGCGGTCAAGGAGCCACTGATTGCAGTGAGAAGAAAGCCAGAAGTTCGCCGCCATTTTGGATGCAAGGGAGCTTGAAAACAGTCCTCCTAATTACACGCGGTAATGGCGGTCGGGCGTTCTGGGTACGAGATTGTTTGTCAGATCGAAAAAATCCGGAAATTTCGGATTGAAATCAAATGGTAACGTAATTTTCCGGAAAATATTTTCGCAAATTGTGGACAACCTCCAGAGGTAGTCCTCTTTTTCCGTTCGGAAAGGGATTTCGGAAAATTGCTTACCATTTGAGCGAATCCTTCCGTTTCCAGGTCCTTTTGCGCCAGAACGAGTGAGTGCGCATGACGGAACGCCTTGCAGTAAATATGGTAAGCTCTAATCTCATTTCATTTTTTTTTCATTTCACATTTATTGTGCTACCTCATAGAGATATATTTGCACACTGTCAGCAGTCGTAGGGTTAATTAATTACAATAGTGTTAACTAATTACAATAGTGTGATACCATGGAGTCTTGAAAGGCTCCTGGGTTAGTTGATAAGTCAATAATAGGTTGTGGTAAGTTGTTACAGTTGGTTACCGTTTGATGTAAAAAGCTATATTTATATACAAATTTGTACGAGAAAGTGGGATGTAGTGTTCACAATGTGTGTGTCTTGATCTTATGGTGGGTTTCTTGAGTGATTCCAGGAAGGGAAGGGAGGCCAGATTATTTAAGTCTTTGTTGAAGAGAATTACTCTTTGTCTGTGAAGCCTTAAAGGTGACCAGCCAAGTTATTTCAGCATCATTGGCATAGAGCCAGGCTCGTAGCTTTTCATCCGGTTGGTCGGTAAATTTGGAAATTCGCTTACCATTATTCAACGGTCATTCCATCCGGATTTTTATGACAAATGGAAAGCACCCCATATGTCCGGAAATACCTTTGTCCTGATCAATGTTCTGTATGTTTTTAGTTTATACATTACAGTCCAGGTTGTTCCTCGATTAAAAAAAACCTTTAAATAAATAACACTGTTCTCGCAAATTACTCCTTGGGCTTGAAATGTTGTAGATACGCGCACTCCAGGGGTAGTAAGAGGAGAGGGCATCTATTTTGAATAAGGAATGTCGTTTATCATCATAGATATCACCACCACCACCACCACCACCACCACCATCATCATCATCATCATCATCATCTTCCTCACCAAAAACATCAACGTCAACAACATCGTCATCATTATCATCATGTGATAACAGCAATAGCCTGTGGTGCAACTGGACTTGTCACTCAAAACTTGGAGGTTTTTACTAGCTGCGACGCAGGCTAACCCGTACAGCACACTAGCTCTATATTGGTTTGCATACGGTCATATAAAGCACTGGCTTGTTTATTCCAATGAAGTTGCAATTCAATGAAATTCCTCGAATAAGCGCCCGGGCGCTTATTTAAAATTTCGGCCAAAAGGGAGGTAGCCTCCCACGCAGTAATTTTGAGGGGACTCCTATTTCACTAAAAACGAATGCGTGGTAGGCTAAAAGGTAGGGCGCTTATTCCAAGGAGGACGCTTACTCGAAGGCGGGCCCTTAATTAAGTATTTTTCAACGAATTGTAACTATATTTTTGGCTAATGCACATTAAAGAACTCTACAAGCACGTGGAGATAGAAATAAAAGACACTTCTAAAAATATCTGAAATGGAAATTGGCGGACTTTTATGACGGCGTTATACAATAATTACCCAGAATTCCAATGGTTCACAAAGGCGAAAATTACAGGCTAGTGAGTGCAAGTGAATCAAATGGCGTTATCCACGTCGCGCTAAAGAAGTGAGCAGGAACATGTGGAACAGATTTCAAAAAGTGGAGTCGAAGTTTGCTGCCAACGTAGACTTTTAGCTTCAAAAGATTTTTTTGTCCGAAATACTTCAAGGCAAAGTTGCATATTTCTGGTGTTGTCAAAGAGCGTTCGTAGCCAACATTTTTGGTTTCGCAACAAAATAAACAGAACAAACGGTAATTTTCAATGAAAATTGTGAGTTCTGGTCAGTTTACGGAGTGACAAAGTCTACATAACTGAGCATTTGGCAATAAGAATGGTTTTATTTCAACCATAGCACGGGATATGGGAAAGTTGCAGCTTTTCAAAGCACTAACCGTGTTTGTGACCAATATATTCATTTGGCTTCTTGTAAGAAATGAGTTAATAGGCATTTATGGAAGAGGTTAACTGTTATCCCAAAAGTTAAATTAAATGTTCTCAAGCTATAAAGAATTTCATTTCAATCAGTTCGATATATTGAATAACAAACCAAGCAACTGTTAAAAATATCGGGAGATTAAGTTAGGAAAAATATGAACAAAAGTAAGAAAAGGAATGCTATCGCAGCGAGAAAATGGATAAAGGAAGAGAGGCACTCAGTGCGGAGGTCGCTTTGACTGTTGACGATTAAATTTTACCGATTTTGATGGTTAACAGTTAAATTTTTAGGGCTTTGACGGTTGCCGGCTTTGACGGTTGCCGGTTATCAAGAGGAACTTTTGTGTTCTGGGAATTGTTTTGGTCTTTCACGAATAAAATCAATTGAACTTTCAGGGAATGAGCAGCTAGTGGCGTTATCAATGTAGTAAATCATTAATATTTTGAAACCGGAAGTACTTTCAGACGAAAAGACCAAAAAGTGAGTATATTTGGAAACAGTGGGAACTGGTTTACCAGTTAAAACGATTCTGTGAGAGCCAGAAGTCGGAGATGGGATCCGAAAACCGTTCGAAGGCTAATAATAAATGCTTTTTTGACGGCTGACGGATAAATTTTAGGCTGATTAACGGCTGACGGTTAACCCCACTCAGCTGACCCTGTTATAAGCAGCAAGACACGAGTGAAAATATTTGAATAAAAGGTAAACTGCACAATGAAGTGACAACGTGGTCAAGGAAAGACGTTATTGATTACAGACAAACAGAGCAAGGTCAAACGATCTCAAACTCCTATTTCTGTGTCATAATCAGAGATGCTCCTTAATGGTTACACATTGTACCATAAAGTTCACTTCACTTGATAGGATTTGAACACTGCGTGAAAGCTAATATGAAGGCTTTATTATCCTCACTGAGCCTTTCAGATTTGCCTTAAAGTCGTGCCACTTGAATACGTTCCCCATCCCTGTCAGGCACGACCTAGACATGCGTATGATCTCTTGTTTGTTTATCACGTGATCCCAGATGTCGACACCTGTCATTTCACCGATGAAGCTCTGACTGGCGTCAAAGGATCCTCCAACCTTGTCTTGCTCTTGGCCGAGTACCAGGGCTCCGCCACCACGGATCACGTGTCCTAAAACAAGAACAGAACATGCACTTTCAAGGAACTTTACCAACTTAAAATGATAGGAGCGGGTTTGTTGGGATTTTATGAGCAAAATAATGCAAAAACGAAGCAGAGGCATAGGTGACATAGGTGACACAAGAGTTTAACTATGCCAGCCATTCGAAAACTAGTAGAAAGGAAAAACCAAACAAACAAAAAAAACAAAGTGGGTGGATCTTTCACCCGGCTTTTGCATCCTCATTATATAGTCGGTGCTGCACTAATTACAGAACAAAATTTACCTTTACTAAGGCCTTTGCCTGCCGCTCCAGCTTTGCTATCTTTATACAGCTTCCATGATCCAGCGGTGTTCTCCCACGTCACGCAGATGTGGTGCCACTTTCCATCGTTTGCGAAAACTGAAGTCTGTCCATTGAAATGAGAAATACGGTGCCCACAAACGTCAAATATCTCATCTTATTCATTCTGTGGTCGTATTAACGGGGTTCCGCTTACTATAATTTATTTTGTTAAGAGGGCAAGTAACGAAAATAACCGAGGATCCTGTTTTCGAAACCCTTCGATAAGTTACCGACTCAGGTAAATATTTTTGTCAAATACGTTTTTTTAATCGATTAGTGGTAGTAGTCCATCCAAAGCTGCAATGTATTACATAAGAAATTTCAAAGACGTAACCCGCTTTGAAGATTGTATGAATCCCTGTTTAGGAACTTTGTGTCTGAAGTAAAAAGAAAATCTTCCGGTCTGATTAAGTCTTGTCTCCGAGAAACAGAGTTAAGAAGGTACCTGTGGCCTCTTCCCACACAGAGGAGTAACTTCCTGTAGTCATAAAGTAGCAGCTCGTTATCTGATCGTGGCACAGCGTAGCTCAGTGGCGTTCCTCCGTTCCCTTTATCAGTGATTTTGATCCACAGACAAACATCACGGCTTTGAGGGTTGGCATACCTTGAACAATGACATAATCTTTGACTCCTTTACGAGGGAACAATAGAGCGTAGTTGTCTGCAGGACAAAGAAGAAAGAAATGTGACGTGAGGGGAAAATAGTTCAATCAGCCGGTTAGAATGAAAACTACCCGTTCCTCTTCATAAAGAGTACTATTATCGGTTTACAATTAGACTACGAGTAGTCCTTCTTTCGTCGCTTAGTTCTTCGAGCGTGAGGCTAAAACAAAACCGTTGCGATAAAAAATGGCCGCGCGAAATCTGGACGTGAGACAGATTTCGCGCGGCCATTTTTTCTCGCTCCTGTTTTGTTTTAGCCTCACGCTCTAAGAACCAAGCGGCGAAAGAAGGACAACTCGTAGTCTAGTTTCCAATTGACAGCAAGCGGCTACTTTATATTGTCGACTTATGTAACCTAACCGCACCGATTCAGATAGTCCAGGTATACTCGATATAAAAAATTGGAAGCGGCTGTTTTGACCTGAGTCATGGCCTGAACCGCCTCTCGAGGCAGACGGCTCAGCCGTTTCCTCACGTGTGCGGCGAAATTTTGGTGAGAATTTCGCCTCGCGAGGCCGTGAAATCAATATCAAACATGTTTGATATTGATCTCACGGCCTCGCACGTGTGCGGTGGGCTTTAAAGTCGTGATTGAATCTGAGTGCTGATCCAAGATTAAAACTACTGTTGACAAATGATACATTGTCACTTTCACGTATGGCTGTGTGGAGATCATCTAATTTAGTTTTGAGCAGAAACTTTTCGTCTAAAGGCCTCGTCAGTTGGTCACTATGATTGAAAGCTGAAACTTTTCGCCAACCGCACGGTACGTCAGACGAGAAGAAGAGGATCATGCCGCGGTACTGGTGTCACGTACGAGCTGGTTTGCGGGATTTGTAAACATAAGTATGTCGGCGAAACGTCGAGAAGTGCCTACACTAGCGGTAAAGAACACCGTCATGCTATGGAACAACAGGAAGGAAGTTCAGTAATGTGGAAACATTCTTATGACAAACGAGGAGGTGCTGTTCCGGATTTTGTAATGAATGTTACGGGAACTTTCCGTGATGATGCGATGTTGAGGGAGATCAAGAATCGGTTGTTATGAATAACGTTAAAGAAAGTGAACTGCTAAACTTAAAAAGTGAATGGAACTATGTCCGCATTTATGGAAGAGGTTAACAGTTATCCCAAAAGTTAATTAAAGGTTCTCAAGCTATAAAGAATTTCATTTCAATCAGTTCAATCTTGTTAAAACAGAGTATTCCTACAACTTTTTTATCCCCTCAATATACTGAATAATAACCAAGCAACTGTTAAAAATATCGGGGAGATTAAGTTAGGAAAAAATATGAACAAAAGTAAGGAAAGGAATGCTATCGCAGCGAGAAAATTGATGAACCAGAGAGCCGCTCAATACGGAGGTCGCTTTGACGGTTGACGGTTAAATTTTACCGATTTTTATGGTTAAGAGTTGAATTTTAGGGCTTTGACGGTTGACGGTTATCAAGAGGAAATTTCTTCCTTAGTTAAGTAATATTAACTTTTGTGTTCTGGGAGTTGTTTTGGTCTTTCACGAATAAAATCAATTGAACTTTCAGGGAATGAGCAGGGAGTGGCGTTATCAATGTAGCAAAACATGAGTATGTTTGGGAACTTGGTACCTGGTTTACCAGTTAAACGATTCTTTGAGAGCCAGAAGTAAAAAAAACCAGCCGTTTGACGGCTAATAATAACTGCTTTTTTGATAGCCTCCCACGCAATCGTTTTTAGGGGACTCGTATTTCACCTAAAAACGACTGCTTGGGAGGCTACTTTTTTGACGGCTGACGGATAAATTTTAGGCTGTTCAACGACTGACGGTCAACCCCACGAGCTGACCCTCAGTCTCGGTCACAATTCTTGAAACGCTAGCTTCCTATTTCAACGACTGACGGTCAACCCCACGAGCTGACCCTCAGTCTCGGTCACAATTCTTGAAACGCTAGCTTCCTATTTCCCCTCCTTCCCCTTCAACGTTGATCGTCTGGGGTCAGACTTATAGCAAACCTGTCAAATCAACATTCGTGAGAAAATCAACATTGGATGGTGGTGGTGGTGGTGGGGGGAAGGGGAATAGGTTGTTACAAGTAATTGCGACTGTGATTGCTGCTATAAGCAGCAAGAGTGAAAATATTTGCCTGAAAAAGTTAAACTGTATCTTAAGTAAAAACGTGGTCAAAGAAAGACCTTATTGATTACAGACAAACAGAGCAAGGTCAAAGGATCTCAAACTCCTATTTTTCTCTTTAATCATAGATGCTTCTTAATGGTTACACATTGCACCACTAAAGTTCACTTCACTTGATAGGAGCTGAACACTTCATGAAGGCTAACATGAAGGCTTCTTTATCCTCACTGAGCCTTTCAGATGAGCCTTAAAGTCGCGCCACTGGAATACGTTCCCAATCCCTGTCTGGCACGACCTAGACATGCGTATTATCTCTTGTTCGTTTATCACGTGATCCCAGATGTTGACACCTGTCATTTCACCGATGAAGCTCTGTTTGGCGTCAAAGGATCCTCCAACCTTGTCTTGCTCTTGGCCGAGTACCAGGGCTCCGCCACCACGAATAACGTGCCCTACAACAAGAGCAGGACATAAACTTTTAAGAAAATATATGGTAATGAACTTTACCAACTTAAAATAATAGGAGCGGGTTTGTTGGTAATTTATGAGCAAAATAATACAAAAAGGAAGCAGAGGCACCTATTCATGGTGACACAAGAGTTTAACTATACCAGCCATTCGAAAACTTAAAAAAAAAAACAGTGGGTGGATCGTTCAGCAGGCTTTTGCATCCTCGTTATATACTCGGTGCTGCGCTTATTACAGAAATAAATTCACCTGTTTTAAGACCTTTTCCTGAAGCGCCAACCTTGCCATCTTTATACAGCTTCCATGATCCAGCGGTGCTCTCCCATGTTGCGCAGATGTGGTGCCACTTTCCGTCGTTTGCGGAAACTGAAGTCTGTCTATTGAAATGAGAAATACACCTTTATTCATTACTGTCGCTCTTAATTTAAGCTCACCTGTTTTGGTATTGATTAAACTTCCTTCTCCTTCGTCGTTTCCAGTGGGTGAAACATTGCTTATTTTACTTAAATCATATTTGACGAAAGAAATATAGCACGCATGGTATTATTTTAACCCTTTTCATACCGAGTGGGTACTATTTATTTCACCAGATTTTGGGCAATAAATGGTCTGGAACTCTTAACTTCTTCATATATGGAATTATTATGAAAATATCTGCTGTCTTGAAATGAATGTGGGTAAAGGCAAGCCTTTGAGAGAAATCAGAGGTGAGAGGCGGTTTCATGTTGACGGAGATGCCAAACACGCTCTGTTGTGATAATGGTGGCTCCAAATGGAACCTGTTTCTCTTGTCTTTCTCTGAATGGTGCCCTGGACCTAGTTTTGACCGGTAAAAAAACTCATCGATGCAACATTTTGCTCGTGGTGTGGTTGAATCACCCAGCATTCTTTTCGGTCGTGAACAAGGCAAGTCAAGACACACAAGATTGGATGTCAGAAACGGGCTGAAGCGTGGCAGGCAGAAAATGTGAGATAAAACTTTTATAGCAGATACCAAGGGGAAAGCTTGAGGTTTGCTGTCACTTATGTGTGTGGTTGGTAGGAAAAGGGTTAATTAAAACGGTGAGTTCCAAAAAAACGTATTAGACAGTTTCATTTTACTACTGATAACTGCAGCTATTCCCATGCAATCTCTTGTAATTTTTCAGTGATATAAAACTCCATACTGTAAAGAATGTAATGATAAAAGTCCTAAAAGTGCCGAAAAAGACCATCCGCCATAGGTCAGGCCATAAACTGAAAGTTGTAAATTTCATCCCCCGCATGCCGAATAGCGTATCACAAGTCACATACGTATTTTTGATTAATTTAACATTTTGATTGTCAAAGCAAAATGGGTGGTTAAAATGATGTTTTAAGAAACAGGATTTTTGACTCCAGTACTGCGCGAGTTTATCAGTTTCACCTACGAGAATTTTAAATTGCCGAACTCCGTCACTTGCGGTCTGATGACCTCTTCGCTAGAACGAAAGAAACTACTTTAAAATTCAGACAGATAGTATTTTTTAAAGGAATGTATATTGCCATGATCAAGAAGAATATTTCAAAGAAAAAGTATTTCGTAACGATCGTCCGGAAATTGGGCAACCTGTGCGGAATTAGGGCACAGAATTTAGCCTTCGTAGCTAGCGTATTGTAGGTAAAAGCCAGAGGCGAAGCCGCGAGGAGAATGGGGAGGAGGCGTTTGAACTCCCTCCTCCTTCGCGCGCCTACAGTACCGCCAGCTACGCGGGCTACACAGAATTTGACTTAGTCTTAGTCCGCAATAGCGCTCTGCACTATTACTAAAAAATAGATTTTGACAGATGAGACCCCCCGCCTGACTCAGAAAAACATTGAGATGAGATAGAAGGGAATGTATGAGCGAGGAGGGCCGTAGCGAAAAAAAAAAAAGTAAAAAACTAGGTTAAATCTCAGAGTTAGTATTCAAGAAGGAAGAGTCATGGTTGCTACCAAGCTCTGCTGTTCGGATGAATGCTAAACTGACTCCAGATATCTTCATAAATGGCCAAAATCACTCCGAGACAGCCTGCATACAGGCTCCCTTTGACCACGCGAATCGAGACCGCACGCCATTCGAAAGCAATATCGAGATCGCGCTCAATTCAAAAGCAAAATCGAACCAAAAAACGTCTCTGAATTACCCAAATGAAGAGCCTGTATGCAGGCTAGAAGAATGAAAGTCTTCATACCGTTTCTGAAACCGACGCTTGCAAGACATAGCAAAGTGCAAACGCTGGCTAGTAGCTCGTTCGCGGGAGTTCTTAACGGGGAAATCATTACTAGGAATACCTATATTTGTGCTCTCAAATGGCTCGGAGAAAAGAGTTCATCGTCCGAGCGAATCGTACTCCACCACAAGCAAGTCGAGGGCGTGCTCCCAAGAGAAAGAGCGGAGCCGATGACAAAGAAGAAGCTAGTAGACGAAAACTATATTATGAAAGGTGTTCGTCAAACTGTACTGAGAAACTATTCAACTGACAATCGCGAGCCATTAGATTTTACATCGAAGGTCGATGCGATCGATGACAGCGGATCAACAATCAATAGTTGTGCTGTGACGCCTTATGACGACTCTACAGGAAAGCTGGTTTCGGATCAAGGCAGTCAAACTCGAGTTATCCGCAAAGGTTCTGACCATGATTTTGAATTAAGAATGACGTTTCGACGACAAAACTTCAGACTCCCAAACTAATAAGTACTCTTTCTTACGAGAACATCGTGCGAGTGAAACACTTCATTAGCCTCAGACCATTGAATTTTATTGTTTTGCAAAATTTTCTTCACGATATTTTGCTTTGGAGAATATCAACTATTGGACCAGCAAAGATTGCCCTGCAACGGAGAATGCGAGAACAGGCCCACAGAGTGATTATTTTTCTTTCCACTGAAGACGGATAGAGCATCCCATCATTCCCTGGCATTTTGTAAAATGTATCCCCATCTCAAGTTTGTCAGGCCAGCAATACTAATAAAGTCGGCAATCTATAACACGTGCATAGTTTGAGAAAGAGAGAAGAAATGTTGTTAGACGGAAAAGAACGCGAGCCGGTCGATTGAATAAACGGCGGGCGAAGCCAAGTTGCTGTTTTCTTGCAATTCTGAACTTTCTTTGAGAACCTTTCCGTCAACCAATTACATTATCACTGCTCGGTTCAAGCACTCTTTATGCAATCGCTCACACGTTCTACAAGCTAATCGCGTTTTCCGCTTGATTTCAACCCCTTATACTTGAAGCACCGTTTCAGCTGGTCGACAGTGTATCCCTCAGGTTCTCTTTCAAATTAAGAGCCAGGGAAGCCGTCATCTTCGGTGAAAACCGTAAAAAATTGAAGCGAATTGCTTGCCATTCACGCATTTCTCCCTACAACTCTTACAGAATTGGAGCTTGGTTTGTCTGAGTCACAGAGGGGGTCAAAAATGTCGTGACGTCATTAGTGCAAAGCGCTATTACAAAGAAACCAAATAGTTTCAATTACAAGCAATGGAAGCTACATTGTGGCTAAAGTTTAAGTGTCCGGAAATAGGCCATTGACTGTAATTTTGTTAAATCCGAATTTTATCGATTAGTGGCAGTACAAAAGTCATGTATTCAGTGCAAAGTTGCCATATATTACACATGATAATTCTGAGACGTAACCCTTTGTGAAGATTGTATGAATCTCTGTTTAGCAACTTTGTTTAATCTTCAATAAAGGTTAGTATTATTATTATTATTATTATTATTATTATTATTATTATTAAGTATTTGGGATCTCCGAAATAAAGAGTCAAGAAGGTACCTGTGGCCTCCACCCACCCAGAACATTAACTTCCTGTAGTTAATAAATAGCAGCTCGTTATCTGATCCTGGTACAGCGTAGCTCAGTGGCGTTCCATCGTTCCCTTGATCAGTGATTTTCATCCACAAACAGATAGTAACGGCTTTGAGGCTTGGCATACGACGGACAGCAATGACATAATCTTTGACTCCTTTACGAAGGAACAATAGAGCGTAGTTGTCTGCACAACAAAGAAAAAAGAAATGTGATGTGAGGGGGAAATCGTTCAATTAGCCGGTTCCTGTTCCTCTTCATAAAGAATACTATTATCGGTTTCCTGAATTAGACTACGAGTAGTCCTTCTTTCGCCGCTTAGTTCTTCGAGCGTGAGGCTAAAATAAAACCGGTGCGATAAAAAATGGCCGCGCGAAATCTGGACGTGAGACGGTTTTCAGGCGGCCATTTTTTCTCGCTCCTGTTTTGTTTTAGCCTCACGCTCTAAGACCTAAGCGGCGAAAGAGGGACTACTCGTAGTCTAGTTTCCAATTGACAGCAAGCGGCTACTTTATATTGTTGACTTATGTAACCTAACCGCACCGATTTAGATAGTCCAGGTATACTCGATATAAAAAATTGGAAGCGGCTGTTTTGACCTATGACTCTTTGCCAGAACCGAAGCAATCTCGTACCCAGAGTCCTCGGGCTGTTTGGTCAGCGGGTAAACGGCCGGAGAGACTCTGGGATAATGAACCGCCATATTCCTAGAAAATCTGGGGTAAAATAATGGAAGCCATTACGGGGCAGCCAATCAAAAAATTTGATTTTTTTCCCATTATCTTGGCGACTAACAGCTGGCCAAAGAGCCTGAGGACTCTGGGTACGAGATTGGAACCGAAGAGTAAGTCACGGATCTTGCGCATGTGCAGTAGCGATACATCATCTTGAAAAAGCTGACAAATCTATTTAACTTCCGTCGCCGGCCGATATATATCTTCGATTATCATCGCCATCCATGTGGCACGGAACAAACAAACAAAAATCTCCAAACGAGGTAATGTAGCTGAAGCTTCAATGCTTATTACAAGAAATACTAGCCGAAATCAATCCTACGGACCAAATTGAAGATGACGTGTACAGATAAAGAATCTGCTACTTCCTCGAGAGCATCACCGCGCATGCTCGTCCGTGACACTGCTCCTGTAAGTCGCTATTAATCCCGACAAGCGCAATGGGTGATTCCACGAGCCTTGGATACTACTAACACCTTTCTTGGTAATCGCTACAACGTGGACATCTTATTCTGATTGGGGGCTGCTGTATTCTCTTTTTCAAGGCGTGCATCTATTGATCACACCCGCCTTAGACTTGGATTTCTTTTCTAAGAGAACATTTGTTTAAAATTAACCGTTGTGCATCGCCTATTTGCGAGTGCGGTCTTGACTCTGAATCGGTGAAACACTTTTTTTTGTTTTGCCCCAGGTATGCCGCCCAACATAATGCCCTCCTTACCTCTGCTACTAGTATTCTTGGTGAAACATGGTCATCGAGCAGCGATGCTAGGAAAATTAATTTTTTATTGCACGGCGTTAAGTATGTGTTTTGTTTGTGTCTGTCTGTTTTGTGTGTAAGCCTGATTTAAATTTGTATTATTGTGAGCCCCCTTGATAAGCCTAGGTGCTTTTGGGGCAAACAATGGTTAATATTTTTAAATAATAATAAAAAAGGCCATAAAACGCAGCCAGATTGAATCAAATCAGTAAAATTTGCAGTGGTCATGTTGATATAATAACGTCTCGCTGCTGGTAGTTGTAAATGAAATACATTAAAACATATTTAGATCATTGTCTATTTTTATCTTCAAGTTTCCATGTATGAAGCAATACCCGATATGGGTACTTCACAAATTAATGTCATCAAGTAAGCTGAAGCCACTCTAAGGGCACTAAGGCCACAAGGTAGCGGACAGAAGGTAGCGGGCATGACCCCTTAATAAATACACAAACCGCGACAGAATTTGCGAATGGACTAATGTTTTCAATTTCGTAATCACTGTGGAAAAACTTTGTCTCATATTGTCAAGCTATCAAAGTCTGTACAGTTGCGTTAAAGTTTGTAGACATAAGCGGCATTTTCAGCGCGGATTAACCCTAAGGAAGCAAATTTCGTCTGTCTTCGTCTAGGTATTTCGATTCTTGATTTCATTTCAGTGCTGCCTGACAAATGCTAACAAACTCCAAGAGTAATATAGTCGTCGCAACTGAGAAATGCGGCTGAAGAATAAATACTCCAGAAGCGGTGTTTCTGTGATTTTGATTACATGAAGAGAGGGACATTGGGGGCTCTGAATACCGCAACCCCGCACAAAAAATTAACAAACACCGCATCACCGCAAGAAAAGTTGACGAAACACCGACGCAGCGATAGTTCCGTTATTTACATAGTCTAAATAGTTTTTTGAATTAAAAAAGGAAAAAACGTCCGTACGTCATATAAGCAAGACAATCAATTTGGTTTAAAGGATAAAGCTAAATCTTATTCAGACAAAGGTCAAACAAAAAACCACACTCAATTTCGTTTCACCGATGACACCGTAGGTTTAAAAAATACAAACATTGCAAACCGTAGGGTTTGAGATCACCGCAACACCGCAAGGTATGATTTTATTCACCGAAATACCGCACAAAAAATTGGTAATACTGCAAACCCCAATGCCCTCCTCCATGAAAGTTCGGACCAGAGCAAACATTGAAGGGGAAGGGATCATCCTCTTAAGTTTGGCTATCTATCCAACTAATGTACACCAAAACTTTTAATTGGGAAACGCTTACTACTCGGGATAGTGTCTTAAGGAAATCAAAAGATATCTAATACTGGAGAATTTTAATTGAAATGAAAATCTCACAGAATTCCAGCGCTAGAGATAAGCAAGTAGACAGCGTACCTCGTTTTTTCAAAGCTGACAGTCGGCGAGAGATTTCCTCAACTTTCGTGAACAGCACCGAATTTGACTTTTCCAGGGACTCTAATTTTCTTTTTATCTCGGCGAGTGCGATCTTAGAAGCTTGACTTCGACCCGCGGACACAACGACCTCATTGTGATTTCCAGAGATAACAACTTTCCCTTCGGGCGACATTGTTGTGTTAACTCGGACTGAGATAACTTGGGGTAAAGCCACAAACATAACGCACAACCAAACGAAATTTGCGATGAACATGTTGACACAATGAATTCTCCTTTTAAGAACGGATTCCACACTTGGCCCAGTTGATTACAACGTTCAATGCTGTGTTAAAAATAAATCGAACAAGTATTTTTTCTCGACTGCAATTTTATGCATTGATTTTGTGACTTGTCTTTCAAAACTCCATCGTAATTTGAATAATGTTCTTTCCTAATATTTTCAGCGATCGGAAAGACCATTGAGAACTTATATTAACATTTCCACATGTTTTATAGGTCAAACTCTGATCAGGCTTTCCGTTCTGGGAACAGGGTTAGTATGACTGTGATGTGACTGCGATGTGACTGTGATGTGTTATTAATGTATGGGGCTGTGCGGAAGTTCAGAGACATAAGAACTAAAATTATGCAAACACCCTGCGGAAAAATGAAAAGATAAATAATAAAATTGTTTCATTTTCTAGGTTCTGAGAGGGATCGCGACTGTCACTATTGTGAGAAAATTGTATCAGTCCAGAAATTCGTATGACCTATACTTCATAGTTTCGGACTAAACCTTGCAGTATTCTGTATCTTTTTCCCTCACAGAGCGGCACGTGGCATGCTTGATTAGAGTCACTTCTGCATATGTAAAGACTAGTTGTGTGTAATGACTGTTTAATACAACTCGAAGCTGGCGTGAATTAGTTGTGAGCTCTCAGCCAAAGGGAATACCGAGGGTGCATTCTTTTGCGACTGTCGTGGAAAAGGAATACTTAGTGGGGTAGACGTAATTCTTTTTATTTCGGGATCCATTCTGTTTTCCGAAGAAAATACGATTTATTCGGAATAGGCAGATTTGTGCGCTCCGTTTTTGGGAACTTTTGGCGGGAAAATCGTACAGCCTGCTAAGCCCGTGACATGGCGCTGGGAGTCAGGTCAGCTCAGTCAGCAACCTCGTTCCCAAGGTCCTCTCTCTTCCTCCCTCGAGAAAGTACCCTGGTTGCGGCTGGTCACGTGTCTGCTAGATTTTTGCAGATTCCAGAAAAATGATTGAAGGGATGGGCAGGAAGGTTGAAGTTTGTCTCCACAAAGTAGAGGACCCACCCTCTGCGCGGACTTGATTTGTACGCCTGGACACGTGACCAGCCGCAACCAGGGTACTTTCTCGAGGGAGGAAGAGAGAGGACCCTGGGAACGAGGTTGCTCAGTCAGGATAGTTGGCTTGCACGTGTTATCAACTGTTCGTGGTCAAAAAAAGCTAAAATCATTGGTATTAGTCCTTTATGGACTCGACATCATATGTGGGTTGCGTTTGTTGCTGGTTCTCTTCTCTGCTCCGAAAGGTTTTTCTCCAGGTACTCCGGTTTCCCCTCTCCTCAAAAAAACAACACTTCTAAATTTCAATTCGTTCTGGAATGTTCGAACGTTTAATACATGAGTCCCCGGCTTGGGAGATTGGGTAACCACTCCTCACGCTGTCGAGCTTAAATAAATTGATTTGATTTTGATTTCGTGGCAGCTATATACTAAAAGGTCCCTTCTTGGCATTTGAGTGCATCTTTGAAATGTTGAAGAAAAACACCAGTCTTTAAACCAAAATTCATTTTCGCGGTATATGTGCACTCTTTAATATTTGTTTTAAAGAACGTTGGATAAAAGGTAGCGCATTTCAAACACCTTTAAATTAGCGACAGCATTCACGTTTAAATCTTCAATTCTCAATGACATAGTACCGAAGAACCTGTTTTCGAAACCCTTCGATAAGTTACCGACTCAGGTAAATATTTTTGTCAAATACGTTTTTTTTATCGATTAGTGGTAGTAGTCCATCCAAAGCTGCCATGTATTACATAAGAAATTTCAAAGACGAAACTCGCTTCGAAGATTGTATGAATCCCTGTTTAGGAACTTTGTGTCTGAAGTAAAAAGAAAATATTCCGGTCTGATTAAGTCTTGTCTCCGAGAAACAGAGTTAAGAAGGTACCTGTGGCCTCTTCCCACCCAGACGAGTAACTTCCTGTAGTCATAAAGTAGCAGCTCGTTATCTGATCTTGGCACAGCGTAGCTCAGTGGCGTTCCTCCGCTCCCTTTATCAGTGATTTTGATCCACAGACAGACAGTCACGACTTTGAGGCTTGGCATACCTTGAAGAATGACATAATCTTTGACTCCTTTACGAGGGAACAATAGAGCGTAGTTGTCTGCAGGGCAAAGAAGAAAGAACTGTGACGTGAGGGGTGACGTGAGGTCACTCAGTCGGTTAGAATGAAAACTTCCCGTTCCTCTTCATAAAGAGTACTATTATCGGTTTCCAATTAGACTACGAGTTGTCCTTCTTTCGCCACCTAGTTCTTAGAGCGTGAGGCTAAAACAAAACCGTTGCGATAAAAAATGGCCGCGCGAAATCTGGACGTGAGACAGATTTTATGTGCAGTAGCGATACATCAACTTGAAAAAGCTGGCATTTTTTTTTTAAGTTCCGTCGCCGGCCGATATATATCTTCGATTATCATCGCCATCCATGTGGCACGGAAGAAACAAACAAAAATCTCCAGAAGAGAAATATAGCCGAGGCTCCAATGCGTGTTATAAGAAATACTGGCCGAAAGCAATCCGGCCTACGGACCAAATTGAAGATGGCGGACAGATAAAACAATCTGTTGCTTACTCGAGAGCATCATCACGCATGCTCGTCCGTGAGCGCCAATGCTCCTTTAATTTGATATAGGGAGTTTAAGAAATGAGGACGTGACGGCAACGAAAACGTCATTTCAAAATATACCTTCTCTTTATTAGAGCACTTTCGCAATTATTCCAATTTGTTCATCTTGTAAA
>JAEMWC010000097.1:1475000-1507764 GCA_016490735.1 Pachyseris speciosa
ACGAACCAAAAGAGAAAAGCCTTGTAAATTCTTCCTGTGCTTGAACCAGAAAGCGAAGAAATACCAACGCGAACCCAGAGAACGTTGGCTTTTCAAGGAAAAGGAAGCCCTTTGCAAAAGGTACTTGAGTCTTAGATTTTTTATCTTGATTTTTTATCTAAACGTGTTACTTCGAAACGAAAATAAAAATTGGAACACAATTTAAGCTAAAGACTGGTGAATGACCTGAATGACCAACATTTGGAGATCAGCATGAATACTGGGATAAAGGCTGCTGATTTCATCTAGCAAACTGTGGGGACTTCATACAAGAGAACCAGTAAGATTTTTGCATGAGATGAATAATCTTCACATATTGTTTATTTTAGAACTCACTGAAAAGGAAATCTATAAAACACAGGCTTTGAATTGGAGCTGAGAATATTTTACACAAACAGATCAAGATATTTTGCTGTTTGTTATTTTATAAATTCAGTTCGCTGAGTGTTCTGCAGTGTTAGTTATGAGCATATCAGCAAGCTGACTTTCAAGAGTTTTCTATTTTCATGATGACAGGGACAGTCATATTTTCCAAATGCTGTAATTAGACCTTCACTGTAAAGTGCAGTCACTTAACTTTTTTTTTTCAGAACCCAGTGTTCGGAGCCATGTGATGATTAACTTAAAACAGAAGTATAAATCGATTGACGAGGCTGAAGATGCACTTGCTATATCTGTCAAGTCATATTGATAGCTCTCCTGTCACCCAACCTGGAACAAGCAGTGATGCAGCTTACCTCAATGTCTCTCCATCACTGACTGGAAAACTGCATTGTTTAACTGAGAAACAACTAACTTATTTAATTTTGGAGAGCTTGGCCTTGTTAGAATCCAGTGTAAATGTGGAACAATAATTGTTATCGAGGTTCTTTGATAAACATGAAAATATTGATGCTCTGAGCATAATAGAACATTTTGTACTCATGGTTCTCAGTAGTAAATAAAGTTTATTGTTATTATGGTTTGTTGGGAAAATTGACTGTTTCAGGTCCAAACTGTCCGATTTGAGCTGTCCGATTACAAACACTTGCAATCAGACAGGCCAAATCAGACAGTCTGATGGTAGCCAATCAAAATCAAGGAGAATATCTTTAGTGAAGAGGTTGACAGGTCCAGATTGAAAACAAGAACCATTTATGTTGTGGTTCAATTTATATTTTTCTCCATATTTTCCTACATAACATACACAAGAACAAATAAGGAACTTAAGATTGAACCAAGGATAAATTTAACTACAACACATATGCTCATCTTTAATTCCTGAATTTCTTGCATTTTGTTATTTACACAATTAATTGGTAATTGGACTTAGTGCTAAACAATTCAGGGATGCTCATAATTTCAAATCAGCTTCCTGCTACACACTCAGCCAAATTTAAAACCACTCACCTGATTACTGGTACTTCCCTGAAGTGTTCGCCACTCAGTCCTATTACCATTACTTTTATTATTATTATTATTTATTTTTTTTATCTAGAGGTAATTCAATATAGTCAATGTTTTGGAATTCTCAATTACCAAAAAGACTTTTAATACACTTGCCACCACTATTTGCACCAAGTGCAAGTACATTATTATAACAGTTTCGAGTTTGTCAGATGGCTTGATGAAGTAAATTGGTCTCTGTGTAGTGATTTAAAAGCTAATATTTCAAGCGTGGCCCTTTGTCAAAGCAAATCAAGGATGTCTTAAGTTAATAGAAAAAAGTATTTTGTTTGAAAGCCAACTGCTACAGCATTCTGATGTGGATGGTTTTTGTTTAGATATTCTTGGTTTTCACCCATGTGACAAGGCAGCCATGTTGGTTGACAATACCTTTTTTGGCATAATTTACAAAAAATAAATAAAGTTTAGGTCCCTGCAGAGAGCCTATTATTCTTGTCAACCAACATGGTCGCCATGATGTTACATGTATATGCAAACAAGCACTATACTACATGTATGTTTTCTACATGTTGGAAAGATATTTCAGCCATTATAATTTGCAATTAAAAGAGTGCTCAAAAACATGGCATTCTGCGTTTTTGATTTTTTCCAAAATACTGTACAGTGTAGAGTGTAATTACAAAACAGGCCAATTATCAAGATGCACACACAGCACATGTGTGGCCTTTCCCTGGTAGGATGAGTACCACATTCAGGCAGAGTGGGTACATTGTTTTAGTTTTTAATACAAAGTCAAGGAGTTTGATTCTTTTTTGTTTACAACTTGCTTTGGCCTTGTATTTTTTGTCATTGTATCTAGCTTAGTCTTCTTGAATACATGGACCAAAATAAATGTTTGACAACTTCTGTTGTCTTTTGTTCAAATTAAAAACAAAAAAACTGATTAATGTTTTTCTTTTCTTTCGTAAGCTTGTGATCCAAAATGTAATTTATACCAAATACAAGAAATGCAATTGAAAAGTAGTTATTTTTTGTTGCAAATATGTGATCATGATGTTAAGAACAAAATGGACCACAGAGACTATTTTAAAGTGGTATGGCTGAAACATGTGGCCAAGTTCAAGTGGTAAAATTCATATAATTATTCTCCATGTCATCTGGAGCCCTATAAAATCAATACAAGTAAAAAAAGGGATAGGGCTTTAGCTCTACCAAACCCTCCCCCTCTGTGGTCTCTGAATAATTATTCTTGACGAAACACAAAGCTAGGGAAAGAGTCAGCTGGATATCACAAACAAAA
The DNA here is from genome assembly GCA_016490735.1 of Pachyseris speciosa. NCBI lineage: Eukaryota > Metazoa > Cnidaria > Anthozoa > Scleractinia > Pachyseridae > Pachyseris > Pachyseris speciosa. The sequence goes on from JAEMWC010000097.1 coordinate 1,477,726, forward strand.
CACTGTATATAACAGAATTGATTATTATGAAAATATCAGAGTGAGAGGGAATCTTGGCTTGAACTTAACACTGAGAGGCAGTCAGCGATAAAAAGACATCAGCTACATCGAAATCCCAAACGAGCATAATTTCTTCATCGTCTCCGACCTGGATCTGCAATCACAACAATCGGTCATGTAACGCTATATTTTAACGACTGTATTAAACAGACAACAATTGTTATGACTGCCCCTGCTTCTTACCTGAAATTCCACACTTGATGTAACCTTGATAACGCAAGGCGAAACTACATCACATCACTAAGCAAACTACATCACTTTGTCAAGCAAACGCTTTGTGTGCGGGAAGACGACCATTCGGCGCTACGAAAGAGATGCAGGAAAACCCATGTGTCCAAACAAACATCTCAGCTTAAGGAAAGGTAAACTAGGCACTGTGAGCTCGGAAATATACTCGGTGTCCAAGCAATACAGATATAAAATGTTTGATTTCCGAAACATTGGCGCTTGCCACGCTTGTTCCTCCATCGTGTCCATTTCAAATGAAGTGATCACGTGTCCTACACAATTTGATAATATAGTTCGAAGCGATGCATTATGGGAGTTGTGGTTCGTCCTCCTTACTAATACTCATTCGCTATCGCAGTGTCGCTAAAAGTTAACTCAGGGTGACCCCGAAGGGAAAGTTCGTGGAGAGCCAATGACCGCAGATTTGCACTTTCAAAACCATTGTATTTCCTTTATACTATTTTGACGTAATCATACTGTTAAGCTATCAAAGTCATAAGAGACATAAGAGGCATTTTCAGCCTGGTTAACTTTAAGAAGGCAAATTCGTCTGTCTTCGTCTAGGTATTTCGCCGATTCTTGATTTCATTTCAGTGCTGCCTGACAAACGTTAACAAACTCCAAGAGTAATATAGTCGTCGCAATGAAATGCGGTAGAATAATAGATACTCCAGAATCGGTGTTTCTGTGATTTTGATTGCATGGAAGTTGGGATCAGAGCAAACATTGAAGGGAGGGGATCGTCCTCTTAATTTTGGCTATCTATCCAACTATTGTACACAGAAACTTTTAATTAGGAAACGCTTACTAAGCGGGATAGTATCTTAAGGAAATCAATAGATGTCAAAGACTACAGAATTTTGGAATGAAAATCCAACAAGTTCTGTATCCAATAGTGAATGTTATTATAGCGGTAAGAATTCCAGCGCTAGAGATAAGCAAGTAGACAGCATGCGTACCTCTTTGACCTTGTTTTTTCAAAGCTGACAGTTGGCGAGAGATTTCCCCAACTTTTCTGAATAGCACCGAATTTGACTTTTCCAGGGACTCCAATTTGCTTTTAATCTTGGCGAGTGCGATCTTAGAAGCTTAACTTCGACCCGCGGACACAATGATCTCATTATGATTTCCAGAGATAACAACTTTCCCTTCCAGCGGCACTGTAGTGTTCATGCGAACTGAGCTAACTTGCAGTAAAACCACAAACATAACGCACAACCAAATGAAATTTGCGACGAACATGTTGAAGCAGTTAATTCTCTTTTTAAGAACAAGTTCAGTTCCAAGCTTGACCCAGTTGATTACAAGGTTCAATTACAAGGTTCAATGTTGTGTTAAAAATAAATCGAACAAGTATTTTTTCTCGATTACAATTTTATGCATTGATTTTGTGACTTGTCTTTCGAAACTTCATCGTGACCTGAATAATGTTCTTTCCTAATATTTTCAGTGATCGAAAAGGCCATTGAAAACCTATATTAACAACCCCATACATTTTGTAGCTCAAACTCTGATCATGCTTCCCATTCTTGGAACAGGGTTAGTGTGAGTGTAATTAATGTATGGGGCTGTGCGGAAGTCTTTCCATGCAAATTCAGAGACATATATGAATACTAATTATGCGAACACCCTGCGAAAAAAATGACATAATTGTTTAAAGGCTCTGAGTTGGATCGCGACTGTCGCTATTATGAGAAAACTGTATCAGCCCATGCAGAAATTCGTATTATGCCATAGTTTCGGACTAAACCTTGCAGCATTCTGTAACTTTTTCCCTTACAGATCGTGGAGCTTTTCTGTAATGTTGGGTGTATTCCTTTCGGCGAATCCAAAAATGGATTTTTGATCCCAGACTCACCAGATTTCGCGACCGAATGGAACACAAAATCCTAAAAACGATTTGCAACTATGGCAACCTCGCATTTTCATACTTTTCTGAATATTTGAATAAACGACTGTACACAACCTTTTCTAAGAACTTGGTAGGACTGAAACAGGCCTGTAATTAGAAAGTAAACTTTTGTCACCAGACTTGAACACAGGAACAACACGAGCCAATTTCGTTTGTTATGAATCATTAATTAAACTACGCAGGCAGGTAATACTATGGCTTTTATGATAGACTACTCGTCTAAACGCTCTTATTTGCACATGTAAGAAATATTTGACGCTGCAGAAATGAAAATAAACGGATACTTCCCTGGAACGCTGTTCCACATCGCGAAGATAAAGCAGTGGCGGCGCCAAAGGTGACCGTCACGGAACGCACTCTCGACAGAAAAACCGCCGGTCAATAAGATTGATTTCAAATCCAATGCCAAAGAAACGCAACAGATCACAAATCCGAAAATCTGGATTTAGAATCGCGGATTTCAAATCGAGTGAATCTTTTCCCAGAAAGGATTCATTAGATTCAAAATCCAGATTTGGATTTGTCGAAAGGAACGCGAAATCCATTTTTAGATAAAAAATCTGGATTTGGATTCTCCGAAAGGAACACACCCATAATCGAGTATCAGGCTCTTGAAGCCATTTGTTAAGCGAGCGGCATGTGGCACGCTAAATTAGCGTCACTTCTGCATATGTAAAGACTAGTTGTGTGTAATAACTGTTACAACTCGAAGCCGGCGTGAATTGTTGCTTGGCAGAGACGTAATTCTTTTCCTTTCGGGACCCATTCTGTTTTCGGAGGAAAATACGATTTATTCGGAAAAGGAAGATTTGTGCGCTCCGTTTTTGGGAAATTTTGGCGGGAAAATCATACACAGCCTGCTAAGCCCGTGACATGGCCGTCAGCAATTTATTTTCGCGGTATATATGCACTCTTATTTGTTATAAGAACGTTGGATAAAAGGTAGCGCATTTCAAACACCTTTAAATTAGCGACAGCGTTCGCGTTTGAATCTTCACTTCTCAATGACATAGTCCTGATCATCAAATCTGACACCAGTTTGGAAAATCTGTTTCTTTATCCTCTCTTCATTGACGCTGTATCTGGCAGTCTTTCATTTCTTGGCTTTGTGATGGTTCTGTCTCTGATTTCTGGATTTGCTCTTTAGTTTAGTACCGAGCCCTGGCGCGAGAAGAGTCGTATTACCTTATTTTACCTGATCATTTATATCAGTACTTTCATCCCATCATCTCATGGGGGTGGGGGAGGTGTTCTCCCTACAATGGCCTTAACGGGGAGGCTCCGCCCGGAAGGAGTACCTCTTTCACGCTTCAGGTATATGAAAGTGTAGGGATTTCACCAGTCGAAGTATATGAAAGGGTAGGAAAATCTGTCATTGAGGTATTTAAAAGGGTCTTTCATTAAAATATTTCGAACACACATACCTTGACTGTACTGTTCTAATGGAAGGTATACGAAAGGGATACCTTTTCTGTCAAAAATTGTATATAAAAGGGTAAGGGGTCGGACCTCAGGGTGGAGACTCCCCGTATTAATTTTTTTTAGTAGGCCACATGAGTATGTTTGGGAACTTGGTAACTGGTTTACCAGTTAAACGATTCTTTGAGAGCCAGAAGTAAAACAACAACAACAACAACAAAAAAAAAACCCAGCCGTTTGACGGCTAATAATAACTGCTTTTTTGATAGCCTCCCACGCAGTCGTTTTAGGGGACTCGTATTTCACCTAAAAACGACTGCGTGGGAGGCTACTTTTTTGACGGCTGACGGATAAATTTTAGGCTGTTCAACGACTGACGGTCAACCCCACGAGCTGACCCTCAGTCTCGGTCCCAATTCTTGAAACGCTAGCTTCCTATTTCCCTTCCTTCCCCTTCAACGTTGATCCTCTGGGGGTCAGACTTATAGCAAACCTGTCAAATCAACATTCCTGAGAAAATCAACATTGGAGGATGGTAGGGGGTGGGGAGGGGAATAGGTTGGGTGATATGTGTGACGCATTTGTGGAGTGTTACAAGTAATTGCGACTGTGATTGCTGTTATAAGCAGCAAGAGTGAAAATATTTGCCTGAAAAAGTTAAACTGTATCTGAAGTAAAAACGTGGTCAAAGAAAGACGTTATTGATTACAGACAAACAGAGCAAGGTCAAACGATCTCAAACTCCTATTTTTCTCTTTAATCATAGATGCTCCTTAATGGTTACACGTTGCACCACTAAAGTTCACTTCACTTGATAGGAGCTGAACACTTCATGAAGGCTAACATGAAGGCTTTATTATGCTCACTGAGCCTTTCAGATTTGCCTTAAAGTCGCGCCACTGGAATACGTTCCCCACCCCTGTCAGGCACGACCTAGACATGCGTATGATCTCTTGTTCGTTTATCACGTGATCCCAGATGTTAACACCTGTCATTTCACCGATGAAGCTCTGTTTGGCGTCAAAGGATCCTCCAACCTTGTCTTGCTCTTGGCCGAGTACCAGGGCTCCGCCACCACGAATAACGTGCCCTACAACAAGAACAGGACATAAACTTTCAAGAAAATATATGGTAATGAACGTTACCAACTTAAAATAATAGGAGCGGGTTTGTTGGCAATTTATGAGCAAAATAACACAAAAAGGAAGCAGAGGCACCGACACAAGAGTTTAACTATGCCAGCCATTCGAAAACTTAAAAAAAAAAAAAAACAGTGGGTGGATCGTTCAGCAGGTTTTTGCATCCTCGTTATATACTCGGTACTGCGCTTATTACAGAAATAAATTTACCTGTTTTAAGACCTTTTCCTGAAGCGCCAACCTTGCCATCTTTATACAGCTTCCATGATCCAGCGGTGCTCTCCCATGTTGCGCAGATGTGGTGCCACTTTCCGTCGTTTGCGGAAACTGAAGTCGGTCTATTGAAATGAGAAATACACCTTTATTCATTACTGTCTCTCTTAATTTAAGCTCACCTGTTTTGGTATTGATTAAACTTCCTTCTCCTTCGTCGTTTCCAGTGGGTGAAACATTGCTTATTTTGCTTAAATCATATTTGGCGAAAGAAATATAAGGTACAGTAAGCATGGTATTATTTTAACCCTTTTCATACCGAGTGGGTGCTTTTTATTTCACCAGATTTTGGGCAATAAATGGTCTGGAACTCTTAACTTCTTCATATATGGAATTATTATGAAAATATTTGCTGTCTTGAAATACTGGGGACTCAGGCTTTAGTGTCACGTGACGAACCCGAGTGGATGTTGTTTGTCGAGTGAGTGGAATCACTCGAGTGTGGTGTGATTGTCAGTTTAAGAGTGGTTTTCTGAGCCATTGTTCTCTGCAGAAGCCCCCATGCTGACATCATTAAGCTAGAATGTGGGTAAAGGCAAGCCTTTGAAAGAAACCAGAGGTGAGAGGCGGTTTCATGTTGACGGAGATGCCAAACATGCTCTGTTGTGATAATGATGGCTCCAAATGGAATCTTTCTCTCTTGTCTTTCTCTGAGTGGTGTCCGGGACCTAGTTTTGACCGGTAAAAAAACTCATCGATGCAACAGTTTGCTCGTGGCGTGGTTGAATCACCTAGCATTCTTTTCGGCCGTGAATAAGAGAAGTCAAGACACACAAGATTGGATGTCAGAAACGGACTGAAGCGTGGCAGGCAAAAATGTGAGAGAAAACAGCATATATATAATAGATACCAAGGAGAAAGCTTGAGGTTTGCTGTCACATATGTGTGTGGTTGGTAGGAAAAGGGTTAATTAAAACGGTAAGTTCCAAAAACGTATTAGACAGTTTCATTTTACTACTGATAACTGCAGCTATTCCCATGCAATCTCTTGTAATTTTTCAGTGATATCAAACTCCATACTGTAAAGAATGTAATGATAAAAGTCCTAAAAGTGCCGAAAAAGACCATTCGCCATAGGTCATAGGTCAAGCCATAAACTGAAAGTTGTAAATTTCACCCACCGGGTGCCGAATAGCGTATCACAAGTCACATACGTTTTTTTGATTAATTTAACATTTTGATTGTCAAAGCAAAATGGGTGGTTAAAATGATGTTTTAAGAAAAAGGATTTTTGACTCCAGTACTGCGCGAGTTTATCAATTTCACTTAAGAGAATTTTAAATTGCCGAACTCCGTCACTTGCGGTCTGATGACCTCTTTGCTAAAAGGAAAGAAACTACTTTAAAATTCAAAAATTTGGTTTATCAACGGAGTTGATAATGTAAATTGACCACCGTACAGGGATTCGATTACCTGACGTTTCGAGCGTCGGATTCGCTCCGACGAAGGGCTAACGCTCGAAACGTCAGCTAATCGAATCCCTGTACGGTGGTCAATTTACATTATCAACTCCGTTGATAAACCAAATTTTCGTGTTTCACTCCCCCACCGACGCAGCACCACAGTTTCTTTAGAAACTAATCCCCTTTATTCATTTGTTACTTTAAAATTCAGACAGATAGTAATTTTTTAAAGGAATGTATATTGCCATGATCAAGAAGAATATTTCAAAGAAAAAGTATTTCGTAACGATCGTCCGGAAATAGGGCAACCTGTCCGGAATTAGGGCACAGAATTTAGCCTTCGTAGCTAGCGGTATTGTAGGTTCGCGGAGTAAAGAGCGGCTAAAAGCCAGAGGCGAAGCCGCGAGGAGAATGGGAAGGAGGCGTTTGAACTCCCTCCTCCTTCGCGCGCCTACAGTACCGCCAGCTACGCGGGCTGCACAGAATTTGACTTAGTCTTTCCGCAATAGCGCTCTGCACTATTACTAAAAATAGATTTTGACAGATGACACCCCCCGCCTGACTCAGACAAACATTGAGATGCGATAGAAGGGGATGTATGAGCGAGGAAGGCCGTAGCGAAAAAAAAAAAGTGAAAAACTAGGTTAAATCTCAGAGTTAGTATTCAAGAAGGAAGAGTCATGGTTGCTACCAAGCTCTGCTGTTCGGATGAATGCTAAACTGACTCCAGATATCTTCATAAATGGCCAAAATCACTCCGAGACAGCCTGCATACAGGCTCCCTTTGACCATGCGAATCGAGACCGCACGCCATTCGAAAGCAAAACATTACTAGGAATACCTATATTTGTGCTCTCAAATGGCTCGGAGAAAAGAGTTCATCGTCCGAGCGAATCGTACTCCACCACAAGCAGGTCGAGGGCGTGCTTCCAAGAGAAAGAGCGGAGCCGATGACAAAGAAGAAGCTAGTAGACGGAAACTGTATTATGAAAGGTGTTCGCTAAACTGTACTGAGAAACTATTCAACTGACTATCGTGAGCCATTAGATTTTACATCGAAGGTCGATGCCATCGATGACAGCGGATCAACAATCAATGGTTGTGCTGTGACGCCTTCTGAGGACTCTACAGGAAAGCTGGTTTCGGATCAAGGCTCTCAAACTCGAGTTATCCGCAAAGGTTCTGACAATGATTTTAAATTAAGAATGACGTTTCGACGACAAAAATTCAGACTCCCAAACTAATAAGTACTCTTTCTTACCGGAACATCGTGCGAGTGAAACACTTCATTAGCCTCAGACCTTTGAATTTTATTGTTTTGCAAAATTTTCTTCACGATATTTTGCTTTGGAGAATATCAATTATTGGACCAGCAAAGAATGCCCTGCAACGGAGAATGCGAGAACAGGCCCACAGAGTGATTATTTTTCTTTCCACTGAAGACGGATAAAGCACCCCATCATTCCCTGGCATTTTGTAAAATGTATCCCCATCTCAAGTTTGTCAGGCCAGCAATAGTATAAATATTACTAATAAAGTCGGTAATCTATAACACGTGCATAGTTTAACAAAGAGAGAAGAATAAACGGTGGGCGAAGCCAAGTTGCTATTTTCTTGCAATTCTGAACTTTCTCGAAGAACCTTCCCGTAAACCAATTACATTATCACTGCTCGGTTCAAGCACTCTTTATGCAATCGCTCACACGTTCTACAAGCTAATCGCGTTTTCCGCTTAATTTCAAGCCCTTGTACTTAAAGCACCGTTTCAGCTGGTCGACAGTGTATCCCTCAGGTTCTCTTTCAAATTTAGAGCCAGGGAAGCCGTCATCTTCGGTGAAAACCGTAAATAATTGAAGCGAATTGCTTGCCATTCACGCATTTCTCCCTACAACTCTTACAGAATTGGAGCTTGGTTTGTCTGAGTCACGGAGGGGGTCAAAAATTTCGTGACGTCATTAGTGCAAAGCGCTATTACAAAGAAACCAAATAGTTTCAATTACAAGCAATGGAAGCTACATTGTGGCTAAAGTTTAAGTGTCCGGAAATAGGCCATTGACTGTAATTTTGTTAAATCCGAATTTTATCGATTAGCGGCAGTACAAAAGTCATGTATTCAGTGCAAAGTTGCCATACATTACACATGATAATTCTGAGACGTAACCCTCTGTGAAGATTGTATGAATCTCTGTTTAGGAACTTTGTTTAATCTTCAATAAAGGTTATTATTATTATTATTATTATTATTATTATTATTATTATTATTAAGTCTTTGGGATCTCCGAAATAAAGAGTCAAGAAGGTACCTGTGGCCTCCACCCACCCAGAACATTAACTTCCTGTAGTTATAAAGTAGCAGCTCGTTATCTGATCCTGGTACAGCGTAGCTCAGTGGCGTTCCTTCGTTCCCTTGATCAGTGATTTTCATCCACAAACAGATAGTAACGGCTTTGAGGCTTGGCATACGACGGACCGCAATGACATAATCTTTGACTCCTTTACGAGGGAACAACAGAGCGTAGTTGTCTGCACAACAAAGAAAATAGAAATGTGATGTGAGGGGAAAATCGTTCAATCAGCCGGTTAGAATGAAAACTACCCGTTCCTCTTCATAAAGAGTACTATTATCAGTTTCCAATTAGACTACGAGTTGTCCCTCTTTCGCCGCTTAGTTCTTAGAGCGCGAGGCTAAAACAAAACCGGTGCTGCGCGAAATCTTGACGTGAGACGGATTTCACGCGGCCATTTTTCTCGCTCCTGTGTTATTTTAGCCTCACGCTCGAAGAACTAAGCGGCGGAAGAGGGACTATTCGTAGTCCAGTTTCCAATTGACAGCAAGCAGCTACTTTATATTGTCGACTTGTGTAAGCTAACCGCACCGATTCAGATAGTCCAGGTATACTCGATATAAAAAATTGGAAGCGGCTGTTTTGACCTATGACTCTTTGCCGGAACCGAAGCAATCTCGTACCCAGAGTCCTCGTGCTGTTTGGTCAGCGAGTGGACGGCCGGAGAGACTCTGGGAATAATGAACCGACATATTCCTAGAAAATCTGGGGTAAAATAATGGAAGCGATTACGGGGTAGCCAATCAAAAAATTTGATTTTTTTCCATTATCTTGGCGACTAACAGCTGGCCAAAGAGCCTGAGAGTAAGTCACGGATCTTGCGCATGTGCAGTAGCGATATATCATCTTGAAAAAGCTGACAAATCTATTTAACTTCCGTCGCCGGCCGATATATATCTTCGATTATCATCGCCATCCATGTGGCACGGAACAAACAAACAAAAATCTCCAAACGAGCAAATGTAGCTGAAGCTTCAATGCTTATTACAAGAAATACCAGCCGAAATCAATCCTACGGACCAAATTGAAGATGACGTACAGATAAAGAATCTGCTACTTCCTCGAGAGCATCACCGCGCATGCTCGTCCGAGACACTGCTCCTTTAAGTCGCTATTAATCCCGACAAGCGCAATGGGTGAATCCACGAGCCTTGGATACTACTAACACCTTTCTTGGTAATCGCTACAACGTGGACATCGTATTCTGATTGGGGGCTTGCTGTATTCTGTTTTTCAAGGCATGCATCTATTGATTACACCCGCCTTAGACGTGGATTTCTTGTCTAAGAGAATATTTGTTTAGAATTAACCGTTGTGCATCGCCTATTTGCGAGTGCGGTCTTGACTCTGAATCACTTCTTTTTGTTTTGCCCCAGGTATGCCGCGCAACGTAATGTCCTCCTTACCTCTGCTGCTAGTATTTTTGGTACAGCGATGCTAGGAAAATTATTTTTTTATTGCACGGCGTTAACTATGTGTTTTTTTTTGTGTCTGTCTGTTTTGTGTGTGAGCCTGATTTAAATTTGTATTATTGTGAGCCCCCTTGATCACAGGCAGCCCAAGCTCTCTTTATGAACCACACAAGCTGCACAAGGAACACAATATGGCGTCGAATTATAAGGGTTTGTATGGGATTTTCTACAAGATATCCATGAAGGTCGTAAAAAGTGAAAATATTCAATAAAAATGGCTTACCTTATTCCATACGTGTGTTGTTTACTCCTGGTGTCGTTATTTTACTGATTTAACTTCATTTAAGCGATTTTTTTGAATCCTGGTTTTCTCTTCATAAAGAGGAGACAAGGCGAAACACAGGCAGTCCGGACAGCTTGCCGAACGGAGTCAAAAATCCCAGGCTAAAATGTACCCACGGCCACAAATCCACCGCAGAATTCAAGGGCAAAGGTTGATCTTTCATTTCAGTTCTCTAGCCACACAATCGCAGCCCTGAGATCGACGCCGGGCGGCTCCTCGTGTCCCCAGTGAAACGATAAAACGATGGCAGACACCCGTGTACATTTTAAACACGACACAACGACCGTTGAAATCGGCTTCGTAACCTCGTCATGTTGGCAAACCAAGACTCGCGGGGGTACTAGACCTCAATTTGTCAGCAACACTTCTTGTAACACCCGGGGTCCCCTCAGGATGAATCTACACTGCTCCATTGTCTGAAGCACCCAATCAAAACCGCGCAGCGTCGTGTTTACATGTGCGAAAAATGTGCACAACTCGGAGGAAACCCAGGAAGAAATGTAGCCGGTAAATCTGTAAATAAATTTATTTTCAAAAATGTAAGTATTTGAACTGGTTTTTGTTTATTTTTATTTCTCATGTATGTGTGTATGGATGGCTAGATGTTTCCCGTTCTTGACAACTTCAAGTTTTCCAATATATTCGCATGTTGTTCTTTCTTACAAGCGATCACGAGGTGACATGTGAGCTTATGTTATATTTTGTTTTACATTTCAGTCACGTAAAATGGGGATGGAAGGCCTACACGTCTCCTACTCACATGTTTGTCGCTTCTATTTCGGTCTTTTGACCCATTTATCTTCTTGTATGTTTTCAGCGGGTTAACATGATGATTTAGAGGATTTTCATGTTAGTGACTAAATGGAGCCATGTGCTTTGAGGTCGCATACTAGATCTCAAAGGTCATTTCTGGGTTACAAGTTTCAACGCCTGTTTGGGTTTGGCTCATTTAAGTGCTTCCGGAGACAATACAGCCAGTTATCTTTGTAAGAATAGCATTTTGAGCCGTGTAATAATCTGTCTTGCAATTTTTGTTTTGCCGGGCCCGGCCGTTTGTATTTGCAGCAAGATGGCGTGCTTCTATTACGGCTTTTTGTCTTTCGATCCTTTCTTTAGCACTGTAGCTTCTTAGAGAGCTATGCAGCACTTGGAATTGATCGTTTAGCTTTAGTCACGGCAGTGTTTTTGTCATCGTTTCCGCGCCGCGCTCTTGGAAAACTTGAAGTTGTCAAGAACGGGAAACATCTAGCCATCCATACACACATACATGAGAAATAAAAATAAACAAAAACCAGTTCAAATACTTACATTTTTGAAAATAAATTTATTTACAGATTTACCGGCTACATTTCTTCCTGGGTTTCCTCCGAGTTGTGCACATTTTTCGCACATGTAAACACGACGCTGCGCGGTTTTGATTGGGTGCTTCAGACAATGGAGCAGTGTAGATTCATCCTGAGGGGACCCCGGGTGTTACAAGAAGTGTTGCTGACAAATTGAGGTCTAGTACCCCCACGAGTCTTGGTTTGCCAACATGACGAGGTTACGAAGCCGATTTCAACGGTCGTTGTGTCGTGTTTAAAATGTACACGGGTGTCTGCCATCGTTTTATCGTTTCACTGGGGACACGAGGAGCCGCCCGGCGTCGATCTCAGGGCTGCGATTGTGTGGCTAGAGAACTGAAATGAAAGATCAACCTTTGCCCTTGAATTCTGCGGTGGATTTGTGGCCGTGGGTACATTTTAGCCTGGGATTTTTGACTCCGTTCGGCAAGCTGTCCGGACTGCCTGTGTTTCGCCTTGTCTCCTCTTTATGAAGAGAAACCCAGGATTCAAAAAAATCGCTTAAATGAAGTTAAATCGGTAAAATAACGACACCAGGAGTAAACAACACACGTATGGAATAAGGTAAGCCATTTTTATTGAATATTTTCACTTTTTACGACCTTCATGGATATCTTGTAGAAAATCCCATTCAAACCCTTATAATTCGACGCCATATTGTGTTCCTTGTGTGGTTCATAAAGAGAGCTTGGGCTACCTGTGCCTTGATACGCCTAGGTGCTTTGGGGGCAAACAATGGTTAATATGTTTAAATAATAATAATAAAAAGCCCATAAAACGCAGCCAGATCGAATCAAATCAGTAAAATTTGTAGTGGTCATGTTGATATAATAACGTCTCGCTGCTGGTAGTTGTAAATGAAATAGATTTAAACATATTTAGATCATTGTCTATTTTTATCTTCAAATTACTCAGCTGTAGTTTCCAGGTATGAAGCAATACCCGATATGGATACTTCACAAATTAATGTCATCAAGTAAGCTGAAGCCACTTTAAGGGCACTAAGGTCACAAGGTAGCGGACAGAAGGTAGCGGGCATGACCCCTTAATAAATACACAAACCGCGACAGAATTTGCGAACGGACTAATGTTTTCAATTTCGTAATCACTGTGCAAAACCTTTGTATCATATTGTCAAGCTATCAAATTCTATACAGTTGCGTCAAAGTTTGTAGACATAAGCGGCATTTTCAGCGCGGATTAACCTTCGTCTGTCTTCGTCTAGGTATTTCGATTCTTGATTTCATTTCAGTGCTGCCTGACAAATGCTAACAAACTCCAAGAGTAATATAGTCGCCGCAACTGAGAAATGCGGCTGAAGAATAGATACTCCAGAAGCGGTGTTTCTGTGATTTTGATTGCATGAAGCAGCATGAAGCAGCATGAAGAGGGGGACATTGGGGGGCTCTGAATACCGCAACCCCGCACAAAAAAATTAACAAACATCGCATCACCGCAAGAAACGTTGACGAAACACCGACGCCGCGATAGTTCCGTTATTTACATAGTCTAAATAGCTTTTAAAATTAAATATCTTTTGATTTCCTTAAGACACTATCCCGAGTAGTAAGCGTTTCCCAATTAAAAGCTTTGGTGTACAATAGTTGGATAGATAGCCAAAATTAAGAGGGCGATCCCTTCCCCTTCAATGTTTGCTCTGGTCCGAACTTTCATGGAGGAGGACATTGGGGTTTGCAGTATTACTAATTTTTTTGTGCGGTATTTCGGTGAATGAAATCATACCTTGTGGTGTTGCGGTGATCTCAAACCCTACGGTTTGCAATGTTTGTGTTTTTAAACCTACGGTGTCATCGGTGAAACGAAATTGAATTTTTTTTAACCTTTGCCTGAATAAGATTTAGCTTTATCCTTTAAACCACATTGATTGTCTTGCTTATATCACGTACGGACGTTTTTTTCCTTTTCTAATACTGGAGAATTTAATTGAAGTGAAAATCTCACAGAATTCCAGCGCTAGAGATAAGCAAGTAGACAGCGTACCTCGTTTTTTCAAAGCTGACAGTCGGCGAGAGATTTCCTCAACTTTCGTGAATAGCACCGAATTTGACTTTTCCAGGGACTCCAATTTTCTTTTTATCTCGGCGAGTGCGATCTTAGAAGCTTGACTTCGACCCGCGGACACAACGACCTCATTATGATTTCCAGAGATAACAACTTTCCCTTCGTGCGACATTGTTGTGTTAACGCGGACTGAGATAACTTGGGGTAAAGCCACAAACATAACGCACAACCAAACGAAATTTGCGACGAACATGTTGTCACAGTGAATTCTCTTTCTAAGAACGGATTCCACACTTGACCCAGTTGATTACAACGTTCAATCCTGTGTTAAAAATAAATCGAACAAGTATTTTTTCTCGATTGCAATTTTATGCATTGATTTTGTGACTTGTCTTTCGAAACTTCATCGTGACCTGAATAATGTTCTTTCCTAATATTTTCAGTGATCGAAAAGGCCATTGAAAACTTATATTTACAGCCCCACACGTTTTGTAGCTCAAACTCTGATCATGCTTCCTATTCTTGGAACAGGGTTAGTATGAGTGTAATTAATGTATGGGGCCGTGCGGAAGTCTTTCCATGCAAATTCAGAGACATATGAGTACTAATCATGCGAACACCCTGCGAAAAAAATGAAATAATAACTGACATGTTTGTTTAAAGGCTCTGAGTTGGATCGCGACTGTCGCTATTATCAGAAAATGGTATCAGCCCAGAAATCGCATTATGTCATAGTTTCGGACTGTTAAACCTTGCAGCATTCTATAACGTTTTCCCTTGTAGATCGTGGGGCTTTTCTGCTTATGAAGCCTGGTTTTCATATGGCGGGAAAATCCCAGACGGTCGGGGATTTCACTATTTCCCGACCGTCCCAGATTTATGCCGAGATAACGACCACCGCAGAAATCTAGGACGCATCGGCAAAATAGAAACCTTCCCGATTTGTCCCCGATCATCCCAGACGATCGGGCATGTCTACGATCTCCAGTTTTCATTAATCGGCATAATCTGAGATGGTCTGGAAACAGTGAAATCCCCGATCGTCTGGGATTTCCCGACATATGAAAACCAGGCTTTATAATCGAGTATCAGGCTATTGAACCCACTTGAATGAATGGGATTATTTTCTAAAGAACCTGTGGTGCTGCGTCGGTGGGGGAATGAAACACGAAAATTTGGTTTATCTCTCCGACAAAGGGCTAACGCTCGAAACGTCCCTGTACGGTGGTCAATTTACATTATCAACTCAGTTGATAAACCAACTTTTGTTTTTTATTGAAGCCACTTGTTAAGCGAGCGGCACGTGGCACGCTGAATGAGAGTCACTTCTGCATATGTAAAGGCTAGTCATGTGTAATAACTGTTGCAACTCGAAGCCGGCGTGAAAAGACCTTTTTAGCTTGTAGATTTTGTTTTCTCAATGTAGACCACGTGATGTTACCCTATAGAATTCTTTATTTGAAATTTCGCCTTATTTACGCGCATATTTACGCATAATTTAAGAAAAGACTAAAGGCAAATCCCCTTGGGAAGATCACATTGTCTACATTGGGAAAACAAAATCTACAAGCTAGAAAGGTCTATAAGTTGCTTGGCATGGACGTAATTCTTTTTCTTTCAGGACCCATTCTGTTTTCGGAAGAAAACACGATTTAATCGGAGTAGGCAGATTAGTGCGTTCCGTTTCGGGAACTTTTGGCAGGAAAATCGCACACAGCCTGCTAAGCCCGTGACATGGCGCTGGAAGTCAGGTCAGTTCAGTGCGGATAGTTGGCTTGCACGTGTTATCAACTTAGCTTTAAGTACTTTTTGCTAAAATTATTGGTATTAGTCCTTTATGGACTCAACCTCATATGTGGGTTGCGTTAATTGCTGGTTGTCTTCTGTGCTCCAAGAGGTTTTTTCTCCAGGTACTCCGGTTTTCCCCTCTCCTCAAAAACCAACACTTCTAAATTTGAATTCGTTCCGGAATGCTCGAACGTTTTAAAATGTATGAGTCCCCGGCTCGGGAGATTGGGCAACCACTCCTCACGCTACCGAGCTTAACTAAATTGATTTGATTTTGATTTGTTGTCAGCTATTAAAAGGTCCCTTCTTGGCATTTGCGTGCATCTTTGAAATGTTTAAGAAAAGCACCAATCTTTATTATTATCTTTATTCGTTATAAGAACGTTGGATAAAAGGTAGCGCATTTCAAACACCTTTAAATTAGCGACAGCGTTCACGTTTAAATCTTCACTTCTCAATGACATAGTCCTGATCATCAAATCTGACACCAGTTTGCAAAATCTGGTTCTTTATCCTCTCTTCATTGACGCTGTATCTGGCAGTCTTTCATTTCTTGGCTTTGTGATGGTTCTGTTTCTGACTTCTGGATTTCCGGTTTAGTTTAGTGCTGAGTTAGCCCTGGCGCGAGAAGAGTCGTTTTACTTTATCATTTGCATCAGTACTTTCATGCGCACTAGTTAGCAGAGGTTGGACCGAACTTAAAGCTCCTGAATAAAAAGTCGTGATTGAATCTGAGTCCTGTTCCGAGACTGAAACCATTGTTGACAAACGATGCATTGTCACTTTCACGTATGGCTGTGTGGAGATCATCTAATTTATTTTTGAGCAGCTGAAACTTTTCTAGATTGTTCGTTATAAACACCACATCGTGGAAAATTGGGTCAAGATATCTTCCTGCAGCAGTTGACTGAATTCTCAGAAGTTACGGAAGGTACGAAGAAGATACGGATGAAGATGGAAGAGAGCTTACAATGTTAATTTTGTTTCATGGGAGGACAGTTGATGTTATAAAATGTGAAAACATAACTGCTGTTTTATAAATGCCTGCCTTTATTGTTCATCGGCTGTTGCACGTGAGAATAAAATAGATCGA
Source organism: Pachyseris speciosa (assembly GCA_016490735.1). Taxonomy (NCBI): domain Eukaryota; kingdom Metazoa; phylum Cnidaria; class Anthozoa; order Scleractinia; family Pachyseridae; genus Pachyseris; species Pachyseris speciosa. Next base: position 1,494,506 of record JAEMWC010000097.1, read on the forward strand.
TTTGTAGATAACATGCACCTTCCCTGACTGAGCACATATCATCTATATCAGTTATATCGAGAGAAAAAAGGATGGCCCTCCCTTCAAATGAAAAAAATAAATAAATAAAAATAAATAAATAAATAAATAAATAAATAAATAAATAAATGGATGACCCTCCCCCTAACATTGATATTTTTTCGATGACCCTCCCCAAAATTGCTCTAGCCCCCCTCCCCCTCCACATTAAAAACGTTCACTCCCTTGTTTTTTAAATGTTTTTTTTATTGTGTATTTAACATCATACAGATACCTACACGTAACTACTTCTCTAACTAATCCTGTAGACTTGCATGTAACTTTACTATTTTACCTACAGCACTGGTTATGGCAGGCTGCAGTAGGTGTGTTAACTTAGTTATCTGTAGCAAAGACCACCGATACTTAGTCAAGTTAAAGTGGCTTTCAATTGAGCATCGAAAGTAGATTGCGTTTGCTTGGGTTTTGCATAGCTTCGCTCTGAGATTGTCCATCAAAACTCGCGTTACTTTCTCAACCAAAAAGAAGCAAAACCAAAACCAATCGCGACTTGCACGCGTGCCTTTTCTCGCGCCTTGCGCCAGTTATATGTAATTACTTCCAATTCTGATTGGCTCATTGCACTGTTTCGGTCTGTTGTGATTGGCTGAAGTATTTGATTTGTTTTGGGTTTACGACGCTCAACTGAAAACTGCTCTTGTATTGACATTTCATTAATAGAACAATTGCAATGTGACTGTCGTAAAACCAAACCCAGAGCAATTACTCTGACCAATCACAACAGACGAAGGCAGCGTAATGAGCCAACTAGAAATCAAAGATATTACATGCAGCCGGCGCCAAGCCGGGGAAATGCGTGCGAACAAGATTGGTTTTGGGTTTATACTCTTCATTGGATGAGAAAGTGGCACTATGTTTGCGAACCAATGACAGAAAAAAGTAAAGCATGACCAAGGTCAACGATCAGAGAATAACACTGTTATGTTACTTCTTCGATTTTGCAAATTCTAGACGTACTACATGGAATAAAGCAAATTATGTAGAATTTAGTATTTGAATACAGCATTATAAATGTACACACGTTGTATTGAAAAAGCTCCGTGTATCGTTCTAAAGCTACTTTAAATGGAATGAGAAAAATGTTTGTGCGAGTCGTCGGCTGTAAGAGATAACTCTTTTCGCATTTTGAAATCTACTCCAGGAAGGTAAAATTTTACAATTCGCAACACTGAATTGTATCCATTAAGAAGACATCAAATAAAAGGTTACATATTTAGTGATAAACTGTAGCTAGCCACAATGCATTTCGGATATCAGCTTTGACTTAGACGCCAGATAGACGAATCGTGCCGTTAATGGACGCTGCAGTGGCATGTTTATGTACCGTATTACCAGACCTTTACCGGCTTTATTTGACTTTGGAGCTTGCAACTTCGTCTACGCTACCTCAACCACGTGTGCTTGAGTTCCATCTGAGTGACCCCGATTCAGCTAACGAAATTCGATTCACACAAGAGGTGTTTTAGCACTTTGTTGTGAAACAAAAATTGCTGAATAGCTAGCATACATGTGGAACACATGTTTATATCTTATTCAGCCGTGGATACGTTGTGGCGTGTATAAGATAGGAAGTCTTCGGGAAACAAATGAAATACTAGGTTGTGTGTAAGGACTCGGCAGCAAAATAGCAGTACATGCTCTACTGTTTTGATGCAAAAATACATAAGTTTTAGATTTGTGAAACGAAGACGGCACAAAGCTTCGCTGGAGTGTAAACACCTGGGTCCGGTTGTTCGAAAGCTAATTAACGCAGGGGAGCAGGGTTGGCGTAGCGGTGAGAGCGCTCGCCTTCCACCAATGTGGCTCGGGTTCGATTCCCGGACTCGGCGTCATAAGTGGGCTGAGTTTGTTGGTTCTCTACTCTGCTCCTAGAGGTTTTTCTCCGGGTACTCCGGTTTTCCCCTCTCCCCAAAAATCAACATTTCATTTGATTTATTTAGAGTTGATTTGATTTAGTCTCCCCAATTAGTATAGCATCTGTGCTTGGCTAAATAGATTTGAGACTTAAATAAAGTGATTATTATTATTATTATTGTGAATGATATATGAATTGAATCATATATGAACTGCGGAAATGAAATCAAATGAAGAATGATCCTCGCAGTTGTGAATGCAATTTATGCAATTGCGAAAAGAAGCCTGAAAAAAATTCAGGACTTCAACGGGGTTCGAACCCGTGACCTCGCGATTACCGGTGCGATGCTCTAACCAACTGAGCTATGAAGCCACTGATATTGGGAGCAGGTCAATTGTGGGTTCTTATGTTCCCGTGAAAGAAATGAGTGTGAATGATATATGAACTGCGGAAATGAAATCAAATGAAGAATGATCCTCGCAGTTGTGAACGCAATTTATGCAATTGCGAAAAGAAGCCTGAAAAAAATTCAGGACTTCAACGGGGTTCGAACCCGTGACCTCGCGATTACCGGTACCGGCAATCGCGAGGTCACGGGTCACTAAGCCATGAAGAGTAGAAACCGGAACCGTACAGGTTCTGCTGTAACGGTTTTAGAGTCTCTCTCTGCGACAAACGTCTGACCAAAGAACAGGAGTACTCCGAGTACAAGAAGTGTGCGACCAAATGATCCCTCACATACCGAAAAGGCTCACGCACGCCTTGTATGCCTGTGTTTTGGAATTGTGATTCTTTGATTAGAAACATTTTGCCTCTAAAAATCCGAAAAGCATTGGGATGATGACGATTTAAGGAGGTGTGGTGACGTTGGATGTCAATCGTCTCTCGAATCTCGATCGCCACAAAATGCACAGTATTTCAGAGATTAGACTGCTGCTTTTGGTACCAAACAAAGCTAATGTCTAACTTGGTCGTCGTCAGATCCACCACATTTCTTCAGTCTATTTCCTATGAAAGTGAGAATCTCTAAACTATTGGCAAGCTATAGACAGAAAATCGTCCTTAATGGTTTCTTGTTCCGTAACGGTCACATATCACTCAACTGAAAATGAGAGCCACTTAGTTTGGAGCTGACAAACATTATGTAGGCGAACACGATGGCATAATTATCTGCACTGAGCCTTTCACGTGAGGCTTAAAGTCGCGCCACTGAAATACGTTCCCCACCCCTGTCAGGCAAGACTTAGACATATTCTCGACCTCTTGCTCATTGATCACACGGTTCCAGATGTTTACATCTGTCATTTCACCGACGAAAGACTGATGGTCCTCAAAGGACCCCCCTACGCTGTCTTGTTCTTGGCCTAGTACTAGGGCTCCGCCATCACGGATCACGTGACCTTCAAAAAGAATAATAGGGGAAATGAGTTCAATCAAATCAATGATATAGGAAAAAATTCATTTTGTTAATTACAAACTTAGATCAGAGTAGCAACATCATAACATGATATCTTTTTTCAACTTTGAAGTTTGCAGTCAAAAACAAGACACTTATTGTCCTACAGTATTTATTATTATGAAATACTTACCATTATTGAATCTTTATACAGCTTCCATGATCCTTGGCTGTTTTCCCACGTTACGCAGATATGATGCCATTCTCCGTCAGCAACAGATACATCAGCTTGCCTGTTAACATGTTTGACCAAAGTTAAATGACTATATGTATAACACTGGAACATTGGCTCATTCTAACATTCTAAGCGACTTCATTCGGGTTCAACTACACTGTTTGCCATAGCCTGGGCTGAATTTGTCGGAGCCTGCTGTTAACAGTCTCGATCGAGAAGGAGGACGGTTGCAGGTAAAGACACTTTGGAAAGTGGAGTGATAAGTTTAGGTCACGTGACACGTCACACAACAACAGCGTAAATGATCGAGAGTTCGTGATATAAAGCCCCTTACATGCTTTGACTTCCAACAAAAAAGTTGAATTTTGTTTTTTTAAATAACAGCACGAGTTCTTCGACGTCGTCTCCTGGCACATTGTAGCTCAGGGCGTCCCAATATCACTATTGGTTTTCATCCAGACACAGACCGTGACAGCTGTGAGGCGTGGCATGCCACATGGGATCATGACGTAATCACTGGTTCCCTTTCTTTGGAACGATAAAGAGTAGATGTTCTCTAAAATCAAATCAAATCAAAAGAGTTCATTTGATGGTAAAAGAAAACAATGGAATGCAGAATAAAGAAAAAGTACAGGGAAGAAAAGCTAAGATACGTCTATAAACGACACCTAAGAAAGCGTGAGTATTCGCACGAGAAACTTATGTTGAGTAAACCAGCGTTACTATTAGTACCTCCGAGACGTAGCCATAAGATGATGCCGGCTTCACTGTAGTATCAACTCTTGACTGTAGCATTCGTGTATGTTCAAGATAACATGGTTGATATAAGCAGTCAATGGGACTGTTACATGGGAATCCCGGGCTGCTATTTCCATCAGATGACGCTGGATCTACAAGTGATTCACAGGCGGAGAAGAGCAGACAGCACAATTTATAGACAAGTCAATTTTTTTGAAGGCAAATATGTGCTGTCCGCCTTTGGTCTTCTTTGAACTTTCCACAAATATTTCACCAAAAATGGACTGTGAATAAATTGTTGATCCTTCTGAGGGCAAAAGAAGCGCTGTTGGCTCAAGAGGATATTTTGACACTTTGACTGCGTTAACGTTTATGGCCTTGTTAAGTGAGAGTCAGGCCATGGATTTCCTTATTTAAGTGTAGCGCCTGACTGATAATTTGCTTTTGAGTACTACTTTGAATGGGCCCACAGCTAGCTTTGTCTTGGTGGGTTGGCAGTGGTGAGTGAATAGCATAGGGCTGGGGAGAGTGCCTCTTGGGACATTGTGACTGCATCAGAATTTTGGTTCTCTAGGGAATCAGCGACGGAATCTTTTGGCAAATCCATTTAGATTATATTTTGGTTACCCAATGTCATGGGTGGAGCCCGGGGACGCAACTGCTGAAGGTAAGACGTGCTTACAAACAGACGATGCAGCAAGTTCAGGCACACTGGTTGCGACACTTGTTAAATGTTATTCGCTCTGACTGAAAGACTGTGAGACAATTGCAGGCACGTATGTTGACTGGGTGGTCGTCAGGTTGGCAGACACACTTATTGGCTGTGCCACACCTGGCCTTTCCGAGGGTGAAGCAGTATCGGACATGCGCACACTTATAGATGGTGAAGAGGTCTGACCCATAGGTAGTTACGCCTGAGAAATTTTGAAATACTAAGATTTGAAGTTCCTTGGGCGCCACCCTATATCATTATCAAGCTTTCTCACGAAGCTTTCTCAACAGGCTATGAAACTTCGCCCACCAAACGTTCTTAACCTGAAACGTTTTCGCTTACCACTAGTTTCGCAGTTATGTCCTCTGAACCTTGCAGTACACAAGCAACGATATCCCCGGTCTGTAAAACCGGCTTGACAGGTTCCGTTATTCTTGCACGGGCTGCGGTCACAAGCGCTCTGAAACAGAAAACGACATCGACAATAGATGAATAGCGTAAGTTGTCCTTGCTAGCTTTCACTGATTTATTTAAAAAATGTGATGTGTCGCCCATCAGGAGGCTCCTTAATGAAGCATTGCGCCCTAGAAGAACAAATGCGATGCGCCTCACTGGGCTCGCCGATGTTTCTCTTCGCTGGTCCAATACTTGTAACTTGTAACTTTATTGCACACTTCCGAGTAAGGTTTTTCAGTGAACAATAAGATAAAACGGTAAAATACGGTAAAATAAAATACAATAAAAATAGGGTAAAAGTAGATTTGTACAGAAGAATATATTGAAAATTTAAAACTATGTGTAAAAATTATTCTTGTTTTAAAAACTCATTAACGATCTTTGTGTTTAAAGTTTTCTTAATACCCCACTAACCAACCCGTTCAGAAGCAATGTAGGTGACGTGCTAGTGTGATGCCGTAAGAATATTTCTCACCTCAGCTCCATGATATTTGTAGTTTGAATCTTCCTTGAGGTCAGTCTCATGTCCTACATGAGTAGCATTGTTGAGCTCACATTTGTTGTTTCCAGTTTTAAAATTGTAACTTACACAGTTAGGTTCCATGTAACAGAGCGTCATGCAAAAATCTTCCACGATGACGTCAGTGATGCTTATCACGTGATTTTTCAGACGTTTTCCTTTGAATACCTTAGCGGGACGAAACAACAAATTGCGACAATCATCTGAAAGAGAGGTGTTGCTTGGTGATCAGAATATGCGACAGGTGCACATTCGAAAAGTCATGGGTTCGCAACCCTTCCGATGTTAATAATTTTTCTTCGCAATAATTTCTCTTTTGTAGAACACAGTTTCTGTCCTAGTGAATGGCTAGATGATTTTGCTACCTATATTTCTCGGTCTCTTTACGAAGATTTGTCCTATTTTTAATGCCATATTACCTCCGTCGTAACTTCCTTCATGGATGCCTATTCCTTGGTACCTTTTCTCGTATTTAAAACCAAGCTATTAGCTAGCGTTCCTCATGAATTGTCTGTGGTGGTAGTATTGGGTTTCTCATTAGACCATTTTGACTAGCTGATGCAAAGAAAGCGAGTATTTTTGAAAACCGTTTAGGCCGAACTTTGAGAGGCAGGTAGCCGCTATTGATTTAAAAAGGTCTTTCTTCTTTCTTAAGATCCAACTGAATTATTGCAAGGTGATGTTAATCTCAGTGACCTTGTATCATAATGTCTGTTCGAAGGGATATTTGCAAAAGAACTGACTTAAATTGAAACTGACCTTGATCGTCACAGCAACTGGCGGCTGGTATAAGAGAAAACAACAACACGAAAGCAACGAGTGTGATATTCATCGGGATCTGGCAAATGAGTTGTTCTACTTGTGGGGAGAATCGTGAAGAACCTGTCTACCACTTGCTTTGTCACTGATGTTTATGCAGCGTCATTTACGATTGGTAATCATATAAACCACGTTGTGTAATTAAACTATACCGTCAGCTCTAAACCAATGAGGGTTTCCTAGCCCACCTGCGTTTACGTTCGTCCTTAAAATCATGGGTAATTAAACAGAGATGCTGTTAATTAACATTTGGCTTACAGGAATAACGTCGTGGAGTCTTATATGCGTAACTGGTTTTCATTGTTTTTAAGTTGGGTGATATCGGTTGGAAAAACGTTTTATGACTTAGCCAACCACAGCAAAGTGAAGGGAAATCAAGAGAACTGAATAGTTGTGTCTCTCTACTTCTGTGCAAAACGTGGCCCGCGTTCCAAAGGGGTTCCAAACCACTGGAGGCGATAATCGAACGGTTGTCTCAGACACACACAAAGGCATCAGTTTTCTTCTGCGCGTGACGCGCAGAAGAAAACTGATGCCTTTGTGTGAAACTAGTTAAGACTTATGAGATGTAGCTTTAACCTCGTTATTTCTATAAAGATATATTGCGTGCAGGCTAACATTAATTATTAAAAACTTAACTACGGTTATCACATTTCCGGCAATTTCATTATTCGCCGGACACAGAAAGTGTGACGTCACGTTGCCATGGCGCTGAAAAATTCCTGCTCGAAACAATCGAGCGCGTCACTCTCATAACCTTTGCGTTGAGTAGGTCAAGTGTATAATTATCGTTTAGATTGGCACAAAGAGGCTTAGAATAAGGTTCATTTACGGCTTTATGAACGCAAAAGGCCGTAGAATTCTAAAATTTACAAAAGGGACGCGATCGAAACGATTAAAATGGTGCAGTGCTTTGCGCCCGATTGCAACCATTATTAGGAAAGTCACACGTGTATGATGGCCGAGGACTGCCACTAAGTTTTGAGGACAGTTTTTGCTTTTTTTAAGCAAATAAAATGCAAATACAATTAAAATCAAATAAAAATGCAATGAAATACAAAAGAAAATGCAAATAAATTCAAAATTAAATGTAAATGCAATTGAATGTAAAACAAAAAGCAAAGTACAAATCAAAATCAAACTTGATTCAGATTAAAATTGAATACATGTTTAAAAGGATCAGAGATCTAAATTCGAAGTTAACGTAAATTAAAATTGAATACACTTTGAAAAGATAATGCAAAACAAAATTAGTGGCAGCGCTCGGCCATGCGAAAATTTACTTTCGTTTGAAAAATTATTTCACGTGGCCGAGCGTTGCCAATACCATCATACGTCGCGCGCTTCAATGCTTCGAGTGGAGCACACGGAAACGGAGCAACTGCAGAATACAGGACCAGATTTTGAGGACTAGTGCTTGTCGGTAGCTCGCCTGCTCGGCAGTCGCTTTACTGAGTTCTTTAAGAACGAGGTAGGTATACTTAAGAGTGGCTCGCCGTAGCTCGCCGGCTCGGCAGTGGCTTGAGTGCTTGAAGAACGTATAATAGCTCCTGGAGCAGTTTATACAGCTCACAGTCCAACTGTTTGATCGTTATAGCAGTCTTGAACAAAACAAGACATATGCATAATTGCAGACTGGACATCCTTCTCCAATATATACAGATCAACAATATTACTAAAGTTATTCCTCCTCTCCAACACTTCCAATTCAATATTGAGTTTTTGAGAGTCTGCCATTGATGGGGAATGTTTAAGACTCACATTCGAATTCCGTTAATTGCTTGTTTGCACGGAAAAAGGCTTGGACGCGAAATTTTCTTTACACTTCTGGCAAAGATTGTAGGTTTGGAAATCAAAGCAAACTTAGATCAGAGTACCAACATCATAACATCATATCTTATTCCTACTTTGAAGTTTCGCAGTCAAAAACAAGACACTCATTGTCTTACAGTATTTATTATTATGAAATATTTCATTGTTGAATCCGTTTCCATTTCTTTCAACCGCGCCATCTTTATACTGCTTCCATGATCCACGGCTGTTTTCTCATGTTATGCAGATGTGATGCCATTTCTATCAGCAAAAGATACGTCAGTGTTCCTGTTAACACGGATGCCCAAAGTTTAATGTCTATATCTGTTTGAATTTGCAAAAACGTACCTGCAGAAATTTGGAGCCTTTTGACCGAAATAGGTCCAAAACTGGCGTTTTTTTGGATCCGATGAGCCTGGCAATCACACCACAGCAATGAGAAGGAGGAAATAATAGAGCGAGCGAGGAGACGGGGCGGAGGAGAAGAGCAAAAAGCACTGATCACTCTTTTAGTCTTTATAATTGCTACTTTGGAGATTTTTTGAACGAGAAAAAACTGCACCAGTAAAGGCACTTTAGCGCAGGTACGTTTTGGCAAAATCCAGACAGATATGTATAAAACTGGAACATTTGCTCATTTTAAGTAATAGATACAATATGTGCGGGAGACCTTTATGCCGAGGCGAGCCGTTTTAAAAGCCATAAAGGTCGGACTCGAATATTTTTATCTTACTTGTGAAATGAAACAATGGATTGTATTTGTCATGTTAATCAGTAGAGAAGTTAATGCATACGAATTAGCAGTTGATTTGTATTAAGGTTTAGAGAGGTATACATGTGAGTGTGAGTCAAACACTACCGTAGTTTGGTCATAACTCTTATGAATATTAATGAATTTTACAAGGGGTTTAAGCAAAGATACTGTTTGTCAGCCACTTGTTAATTTCGACTCGTAAACGATACTAGTCTGAAAAATTCATCTCTATCAGTATTTTTGCGAAGGTTTTTGTAGATCTGGGTACGGGAAATTCGAGCTAGATGGGGGTGGTAGCTCGAAAAAGGACGAGGACGAAATCAGAGTCAGAGGGGTAGTTATTTTGAAATTCCGGCTTAGGTGAAAAACCATTTTAGGCTCATAATAGCTGCACGACAGCGACTATTCATCCATAGTGTCACAGTGGTGTGGGAGTGTCTATCACGTGACTTATTCTCACTCAAACTCTAACTCTCACACTAACTTTGCCCTAAGGCCAAGAACTTAGCCCAAACCCTAGATCTTAACCCTGGTCCTGCAATCCTAGCTCCAACCACAGTTTTGAGTAGTGCTTGGGTATTGCTTTTATCTGATGGCGTCATAAGTCCTAGTCACGTGACCTTGATTTTCTCCTTAAAGAAGACGACTTCAATTCACTCGGGTTCAACTATACTGTTTGCCATAGCCTGGGCTAAATTTGTGGGAGCTTACTTAGAAACACCGGTCTCGATCGGGAAGGAGGAGTTACAGGTATAGAACACTCAAGTGTGAAGTTTAGATCACGTGACACCTCATACAACAGTGTAAATAATGGACAGTTCGTGATATAAAGCCCCTTACCTGAGTCTACTTCCAACGAAAAACGTTTTGTTGTTAAATGACAGCACAAGTTCTTCGACATCTTCTCTTGGCACATTATAGCTCAGCAGCGTCCCACTGAAATTATTTGTATCATCGTTTTTCATCCAGATACAGACCGTGACAGCTGTGAGGCTTGGCATGCCACATGGGATCATGACGTAATCACTGGTTCCTCTCCGTAACGTAGTTGTCCCGTAAAATGAAATCAAATCTCTGATCAAAAGAGCTGATTTGACGAGGGGTGCAAAAGATACGAAGAAGATACGTCTATAAACGACACCTAAGAAAGTTAGCGTGAGTATTCGCACGAGAAACTTATGTTGAGTAATAGCGTTTCCATTAGTAACACCGAGAGGTAGCCGTAAGATGATGCTTCACAGTACTACCGACCCTTGACATTCGTGTATGTTCAGTGGGACTGTTACGTGGGAATCCCGGGCTGCTATTTTTTTGTTTTAATCAGATGACGCTGGATCAACAATAGATTCACAGGCGAACAAGAGCAGAAAACTCAATTTACAGACCGGTGTACTTTGAACTTTCTACAAATATTTCACCAAAGTTGATTGTGAATCAATTGTTGATCCTACTGAGGGTCGGCAAAATACGCTGTTGGTTCAAGAGGGTATTTGAGATTTTGGATACCTAACAAATTAATGTGATCTGGTACGCTGAAAACACTCTTGGGTAACTAAGGCCACTTGGTAGCGGGCATTACCCCTTAAATCTACCAAATCAAAGATTGAGCTCAAGCATTAGCAGCCATGGACAGCTGTTTCGGCTTGTTAGGCCTCATCACCATGGCATAGCTAATGCTCAGGCCCAAGTACCCACACCCTCAGTGCCCAAGAGTGGCTTCAGCTTACCAGATCACATTAATTTGTTAGGTATCCTTGTCACTCCAGCCACATCCCACAAGCTTTACATTTTCACTACTACCTATCAACATTCTTACATGCGGCCACTGACAGACAGACAGATAGAGAATGGCATATGTTTTACTCTTGTAAAACCATGGTAATTGCATTACACACAAACACTGTCACTGAAGATTCCTGTAATATCAAGAACCTTAAATTGTTTTGGAAGACTTTTAGGGACCTTTTTGAAGAAAAGTGAGGGAGTGAACAAACTGGCCTTCAAAACTTTATTTGCAGTTTACTTTCAAACGCTCTGGGACTTCATAAGTTTCTACTCTTGAAGTTTCGTTGTGAAGTTTTTGACTAGATTTCGAGATAATTGACCTTTTTCAAAACGAGTTGGGCGTGCGTTATCGTCGCTATGGTAACAGCTGTTGCTCGGAAACCAATGAGAAAATAAACTTTGATCATACGTCGAAAAGTTGTTACAGTAATAAGGAAATCGAAGCTTGTCTTCTATAGTTACACTCCAAACGCTAAAAACTGATGCGAGCCTCCATCATAGCATCGCGAGAGTTAGAGAGGACTTCAGAAATCAATATTATTATCGTCCACCTTACCTTTTGATCCTACTCTCGCAGTTATTGGTACCAAATTTCTTTCGCAGCGTCTAATTAAGGCGTCTTTAGATACTTTTGACATGTATTTGAGCAAACAGTTGATCAAAAGGCTCAAATATTTCTGTTTTCCAAAAATATCACTTCGAGATTGAAAAACTTAATTTACTGGCCACCATCAAGTTTAAAAACGTTGTCAGTCGATCGGCTGGCGGCGGGAGAAAATTTCCCATATGAAATATTTCCCCCAAAGTGTAGGCCAGGTTACCGTGCTCTTCTGATTTATCTAGACTGACTGGAACAAATACACAGCAAAAATGCCCAATACAGAACATTTGCCCAGTACTGTACCCCAGCAAAATTTACTGGGATCAAGTAGGTGTCTGATTCACTCAGTGATGAATATCTTTGGTTTACGCCTTGGGTACTAAATGTGCCTCATGTAAACCAAAGATATTCATCACTGAGTGAATCAGACACCTACTTGATCCCAGTAAATTTGCTGGGGTACAGTACTGGGCAAATGTTCTGTTATTGGGCATTTTTGCTGTGTATTAGTCGGATTATTTGTCGAAGACATTTATCAATATATATATATATATATATATATATATATAATATTATATAATATAATAATTATATATATATATATATATATAGTGGTTAAGGCATCCGACCGGTAATCTGGAGACCCAGGTTCGATTCCTGGCTGAGCCACATTTTCACTTAATTACTTAGTTGTGTTGATTTCTGTTCCCAAATTAACCTTGTCTGTTTGTATTTCTCAGAAATCCCTAATGAATCGCCATCCAAACGGGAATAGGCCGTGATTCTAAGTAATTAGGCAATCAGTTGCTACTATATCCCCTCCCTACCTTACTGTACTTAATTAATTTCCTGGGGATTTGGCCGTGCATCGCCGATCGACCGGGAGTAGTGACGTGATCCTCATTGCAGAAAATGTGTGAAATTGTCTCCCCGGACCTTACCATCAGAATGCCACACTGTGTATGTGTTGTACAGTAAAAAATATGTGTTCCCAGTGTGGTTGGTTCAGTGGCCTAGTGGTTAAGGCATCCGACCGGTAATCTGGTTCGATTCCTGGCTGAGCCACATTTCACTTAATTACTTAGTTGTGTTGATTTCTGTTCCCAAATTAACCTTGTCTATATAGGGCGAGCGGGATGAGCGGATTTGAACCCACGTCCCCCGTATACTAGTCGGGTGTGATGACCACTACTCCATCAGGACAACCATGCTGGCAACACGGCAATCGAAGATGTGATTTACGTGATCGAAACTATTTTCCCGGGAAATTATTCTTTCAAGGTGACAAGGCAGGGGAAGCCTATAACTCCATTTGAACCCAACTAAGGATCAATTACTGATGCACGACCGAAGTCAACTTAGCGGATGACAAAGGAGGATCCAATTACGGATACAGGCTTATATCAATTAATTAATACTGTATATGGAGGAAACCCTAACCCTATACACCCAAATAATTCATATTTTAATTGAATAAATGTTAGTATACGGGGGACGT